>VZRE01005724.1:117584-158208 GCA_013396775.1 Cephalopterus ornatus | reverse complement strand
CGTGGGAGCGGGGAACGCCTGGGAGCGGGGAACGCCTGGGAGCGGGGAACGCCTGGGAGCGGGGAACGCCTGGGAGCGGGGAACGCCTGGGAGCGGGAACCGCTGGAAGGGGCTGCCCTGGGGGACGGTGGAGTCACCGTCCCTGGAGGTGTTTAAGGAAAGACTGGACGTGGCACTCAGTGCCACGGTCTGGTTGGCGTGGTGGTGTTGGGTCATAGGTTGGACTTGATACATCTATAACTGATCCTGGGAGTCTGTCTTGGACTCCTCTCAAAGCCTGCTGTCCCTGGTTACACGGTAGCAGTCTTTCATGGAAAACGGTCCGTTAAATACACCCACTTTGAAACGTCGGAGCAGGGCACTCTGAATTTACTTGACAATTTATCAGCTTGAATTTGTGAGGAGACAAAAGAAATCAGCAGAAAAACGGATGAGTTGTGAAGCACTAGAGAACTAAAAATTTTACAGGGAATTTTGAAGTGGCTGATTGTGTTAAAAAGTAAAATATCTACGTATACAACTACATACAGCTTAAAAAGTGGAGCTTCAAAGTGTGCATAAGAACAAAGCTAAACAATATACACCATTAGTTTAAAAGATAATAGAATTCATATTTACTAATCTTTACCCCTCCAAAAAAATACAAAGTTGACTCTTCCAATATAGCACCCTGTCTCTTTAACCCTACTTAAAGTTTGTTAAATACTCTTGAAGTTGCATTTCTTAATCCCCTTTTACCATTCAAAATTTAATTTCATCCAAATATGTAGTTCTGCTTGTAACAGAAATATATGTCTCTCTCTGTAAATCACTCTTAGATGGTAACAACAATAAAGTAATATGTAAATACATAGGTAAATTTTGAAATTCATTTGAGAAAAAGCAATTTTGGATAACATGAATGTCACAATCTGTAATCAAGCCCAAATTTTCTCTACACTGAGGAGCGAGAGAACCTTTATTTGTAGAACTCTTAATACTGGAAATAGTAACCATTCCTACCTTCAGTGACACTGAATATAACCAGTGTTACAACTCACACTGGTTTGATGCTCTAAATGGAAAATAATTTCCTGCTTGTCTGGTGTGGCAGAGTGCAAGTTACTGAGAATGTATCGATCTCACAATGAATTATTGCTGGCACAGAAAAGAAGCACACGGTGCATCCATCCAGCTTTGCAACTGTTGTAGAGTAATACAAAAGTGTGAATAGAAACAAATCCACTTCATACGTAATCACGTTTTTAAGCCAAGGGAGATTTTCTGCAAGACTGAGTGCACTTACATAGTTTTAAAGCATTTTTTTTTGTTTCAACAGGACACCTAGCAGATGCCAAATTGACATTGCTCATGAAGGATGTTCTCTACATACAAAGTATTATGAGCAGCTGTAGTGCAAGTTAATCACAGCTTCACCTCAATGGCCTGGACTAAGGGGAGATGACCAAATCTTCCTGGAATTCCAACTCTCGACACATTTCCAAAGACAGTTAACAGAATAAGCCACACACCTCAGGAGTGGCTTGCATTTTGTGCACCTTGACCACAAAAATCTGCCCTTTGGTAATAAAGTAAAAAATAAAAACTATATTGATCTTAAAGATTTGATATTCCTACATTAATCAACTATACAGAAGAACCTATCATTTTCTTGAACACTATTCAACAATCTTTTGCTCTTCTCTCAGCTTTTTCACACTTCTCTCAATCCATGCTGTTCAATTCCCTTTACTAACTCCATTATTTTAACTCATCATTCTTTTAACCATTGTGGTACTCCTGAATTGGAATTACTGGGACTAATTGTAATACAGAAAAGTTTAACTTCAAAACTGCTTTTGTAAAGCTTGAAAAGAAAGTGTATACGTAATTTTCCTTTAATAAGACATTGTGTTTTTGTATGTTTTGCATGAATGCTTAAAATTGTATGTGTTCTTAAAGTAAAAAACATAAAAAAAGATCTGAAACTTAAGCATGTTTAATTCCTGCTATGAAAATGTCAACTGTCACTTTTTAAAAAAAAAAAAAAAAAAGCCTGAGGGGTTTTTTTTGGTTTGGTTTTTTTTGTTTGGTTGGTTTTGGGGGGTTTTTTTGTGTTTGTTTTTTGTTTGTTTGTTTTTTAATTTACACAATTTGCCTTGTCATTTCTAATCTTTTTAGCAGGGATTAGATGGAAACTAATGTAATTCTCTTCAGTTTTAAAAGCAAACTATGACACAGGTTAAAATTATGTTTGGGTGCTGTCAAAATGTCACACATGTGCCATACACTTTGCAAATTCAAATACAAACCATATTAGCAGTGAAAGAGCAAACGTGATACAGGTACCTTTAACTCTGCATACTGCTTTATAGAAATGATAGTTTCCTGACTAATAATTATTTTCTTGGCTATTTGATCACATAAAGAGCTGTATAAAAATTTTCAAGCCATTTGGAGAAATAGTTCTAGAATTCATCTGTTACCTACAGGCACACGTGACATTAAGGAGGTTGCAATGGGAAAGCGGCACAAACCATGACAGCTTTTTCAGTGAGTTTTCCCTATGTAGTCACTGTCTTAACTGTAAATAAAAAAACATTATTTCAGACTGGGCATTTTCTCATCTCATTCACACATTACTGAAAACATTCCAAATTGAGTATCTAAATATGAGAACTTGAACCAAGTTCCTTTCAGCCCATCAAGTGATTATTCAGCAAGATTTAAAGCTACTCAGCCAATTCTGTGCTGTAGAATGAGAAAAAAAACCAACTTGCAAATGGAGACAATCGTTACAAGTTTGTATCCAAATTGTTTTCTATTACACAATTTATAATCAATTAATTTACTGTAATAATTTCACCAAGGACTGATTCCAGGTTCTGATTGTCTCCATGTCATAAAATATTCAGTCAAAGCTTCAAGTGTTTGACACCCAACTTATGTAACTGCCATAACAGTGTTCTTTTCATACTCCTACTCCCATTTCAAATGAGTACACAGATGCATCTTCACCCTGAAAGAACATTTTCACTCTCTCTACACCCTTCTAAATGCTGAATATTGCACAGACCGTGGTTTGAAAGCATGTACAATGCCTTTCATAGATTTTCATGAATCTTGAGAATGGAGATGCCTGGAAATAACCTGATTTTGTTCTTTTTTTTCATTCTTCTTTCCTCTTACATCTTTTGGAAATTTTTTTTTTTGTTTTTTTCTTTTCCCAGTTTGTTTACTCCAAAACACAGAATTGAAAATTATTTTTATTAAAAACAAAACTGTTATGACAATGTCAGTTTTATGATAATGCAAAGAACAGTTATGTAAGTATGTGTGTATCTTGGCCAACTAATGCATGTGCTGGACTGTATTATCCCACTTACTGTTTGCTCTGTCAATAGACTAACATATATCAAAACACTGAAGGACTGTGTCCATTTACCTGCCAAAGAAAATAATTTAAGCATAGTTCTCTGCCAAAACTATTTGTTAAACTCTAGATGATCTATGTCTTTCTGTGCCACTTTACCAATAGGAATATGGTACACACGACTATGAATGGCCAGCGCTAAAACTACTGCTGTGGTTAGAGCTGAGACTTGGGCACGACAGTGGGGCTGCAACAGAGGAGGAGAGCACAGGAAACAGAACTGTATCAGCACCCTGACTCTCACCCGTGACAAACCCACCTGGAGTAGTTCTTAAGGTTTCACTGAAGCTGCCAGACGCAATTGCCAAAAAGGAAAAGAGACTTCAGTGTTGGAATGTACACTTTGTGTGAAACAGAAGCATGAAGCCGGTGTGCAGAAATACAAAAGAAAACACAACAGGAATTAGGGAAACATAACGGCATTTGTGGAATAAACTGCATAGTTTTACACTGGGAGGGCCTCACTGGGAGACTAGGAAATCACAGAAATATATTGCTACCCAGACTAGCAAACGATGAAGTACATCCTCACCATTTTCCCTCTATTCCCATATATGTATGTGATTTGGCATGAACTTCACTGAAGCCCAGGAATGGGTTCAAAGACTGTCAGATTCTTAAATGCACTGTGCTTTACTCATTAAGTGAAACAAATAAACATTCACGACATGTAATGCATAGAAGGGAAATCCTTATAAGTTTATAGGAACTTCCCTTAATGACCTCTGCATGGGAACCTTTCTACTTTCATGGGAAAAATCTGTGTCACAAAAGACTAAATGGATCCTGACTTTGCTGAGCTGCTTTAATGAAGTCTAAGCCCTTGGAACTTTTCCATTGTTCATACAACACCCAGGCTCATCCCTCTCTCCTGCAGCAGAGATTTAAAGCAAATGACACAGACTCCCTAATTGCTTTAGAAATTCTACACTATGTTTTTGTTTGCTAATTGTTTTACTCTGGAGTAAAACTCAGCTATTACTGTACCCCCTGAACAGTGTTAGTTTTCAAGTTAGAGGCCTGTCTCATAATACATTTATTAAATTAAAAAACCTGTGAAGATAAAATTATATGTATTTTAACTGTGGTTACGGTTAGCTGTTTGAGAATGGAGCTACATTCTGAATTGAAAACTGAAAGCCAATTTATGTTGTTCTCTTGTTGTGCGAGGGTACAACCCCCACCTATTTTGAAATATTGACATTTCCTATAAATCTGTGAGGAAATGCAATTTGTCTTAGTATTTTTAACATCTCACTGATATTTGGATCCTGCTTTGTATCACTATGGACCATAAACCACTGTTAGCAAATCCTGCCCTCTAATCAACTACACACTTTCCCTTCTCCTCCTCAAAAAAATAAAAATACCAGCAAGAGGAGGCACATATACACTTGCCTATGGAAACTCCCTTTACTCAGATGTTGATCTTACTGGAAGGTATTGCATAGGTGAGCTTTATCTCCTCATCATTCACACTTGCAGACTTTACATCCTGTGTACCATGTCACAACACACGTCTTGACTTCGACCCACATTTCTACTTTTAGATTTTGGCCAAGATAGTGCCAGAATAAATGCATATACAATTCAATTATATACATAAGTAATAAAACCCCCAAAACTCATGTAAATGTCACACCATGACAGATTGGAAAACCTTGACTGGAACCTGAATCAACTACTCAGGAGGACGTGAGATTAATTATTTTGTCACAGAAATCACTGTATGTTTTGTTTTTTAATAAAGTTATGGAGTGTTTCAGGAACTTATCCCTCTGGTTTTCCACTTGTACAGCTTGATGTTTATTTTGGATCTCATATCTAGGACTATTTCTGTTTCAGATACTTTGTAAAATCAAGGTAATCTGCAACATGTCTAATCTAACTTATACTAGCGTAAAACAGCTGGGTTAGAAGCAAAGCTGAGCAAGGGAAAGGTACTAAAGACTAAACACAACCTGTGAGGTAAATTATAAGCTATATTGCATCATTTTAATATCACAGAATCAATTAAGTTGGAAAAGATCTGTGAGATCACCAAGACCAACCTATGACCTGACACCACCCCATCAACCAGATCATGGCACTGAGTGCCTTGTCCAGTATCTCCTTTAACACCTCCAGGGACAGTGACTCCACCACCTCCCTGGGCAGCCCATTCCAGTGTCTGATGACCCTATCTGTGAAGAAATTCCTCCTGATGTCCAACCTAAACTTCCCCTGGTGTAGCCTGATACATTGAGAAGACTCAATGTACAAACGCTTGCAACAAACCTCTTGGCTTGGACTGTCACTCTCTGGGTGAGATAACAAAAATGACCAAGAATTGATTAGACAAGGCATTTTTGCCTGCATCAGGCACCTTCTAAATACATTCTAATTACAGAGGCTATAGGGAAATACTTCTTCCTCTTAGACTTTTTAAGTCTACACTGCTATAAAACATAACATCCCCCAGCACCGAGACTGAAATGTATATACTTACCCTCTCTTGTTAAGTAAAGGTCTATAGATGAAATGCAACATAATTGTCAGCTCTGAGCTTTACTGTAGATCACTTCATTCTTAAAGGGGAGTTTCCTTCTTACTAATTTTATCTGTTCCCCGCTTTTTGCTTGTTTCTGTATCCCCTGCCAACAGTGTCACAGTGAGCGGGGAGAGCAAGGGCTGAGCAGGGGGCATTAAACCCCGGGAGCTCCCAGCCCTGGGCTGCTGCCAGCTCCTGAGTGACTCTCTGGTGCAGTGCCCACTGACCGAGGGGAGAGCACTGCAGGAATGGGGGGCTGGCTGGCTTTGGAGCCTTCTGTGGTTGAATACACACACACCATCTTCTCTCTCTGCTCCCAGACACAACGGAGTCTGTTACTGAAACCCCAACCTGGAGTAAAGCAGCGGGGGTATCTCAGATTTCTTGAGAAATCAGAACCAAAATCTTCTGCATTGTTTCAGAGGGACCAGGTAAGAGATTTTTACCTTTAAGTCTTGTGTTCAAGTCACACTGTAGATTTACTTTGACTGTTCTAGGATTCTCTCAGCTTTTTTCCCTGTGTACAAAGAATGACCAAAAATAGAAGATGAAAATGGGGAACAAAATCACAGATCCCTTAAAGCAAACTAAATTATTTGATTGGATTCAAAAGCCCATATAATTTATGTTTCTAAAATCAGCGTAAATATTCTCTTTTTTGGTGAAATTGTTAGCTAGACTTCATTTACAACTACTACAGCATTTGCAACAGTAATTATTATAAAATAATTATGAACTCAAACACTTAATCTTCATCATACTTAATATGATCTTCCATAGAACTGTAAGATTTATATATATAGACGATTTTTGTTATTTTCCATAAATATTAATTAACGTAAAGAATGTTTTAAAAACATTTCAGCAAGGTCATCTAATTGCTTTTACTTAAAAAAAACCCAGCCCAAAATAGTCTTACAAAGCATATACATTTCCTGAACACTGCAGCCACTGAATCTTTTTAAGCCTTACTTAAAACAATTAATAACTTTTCTGTCCTTGATTTAGGTATATGAAGTGGTTAAACTTAGATTTTAAAATTTAGTAATTTAGCTAAATTACAGTCTGTATTCCCAGTCCTTACAGCTCTACTCTCAAGCTCTGATTTGTTTTTTTAACAGGTGCTTACACTGATGAATCTCAGGAATACACAAAGTATTTCAGCAGCAATCTCATTGCAGCTGAACACAGTAAAACTGACAGAGCCTCCTTACTGCTAATAAAGGATTCCTGGTTTATTTAATGTGTGAAAATCATATTAAACCTTTGTTAAATATGCTTCTCTAAGTATTTGTAAGAACCTTAAGTTCTAGAGGAAGTTGCTTATTACTTGGGAGTGTATTGGCCTAATTTTGATTTCATATGGATGCTCTTTTAAAAACAACACTGAATCTGTCCTTATCACACGATTAAATGTTGCAAACTTTCTAGTTTAAAATACATATAGATGATCAGAAATTAAAGATGTCTTATAAAGCATTTCTCATATATTATTCATAGAATCACAGAATCATTTAGATTGGAAAAGAGCTTTAAAATCACCAAGCCCAACTGTTAACTCAACACTGCTAGTCGACCATGAACGCTGTTCCTAAGTGGCACATCTACAGATCTGAAATGGGAATGCCCTTTTCAAGTCACCCTTTAGAGAAAGTTCAGGCTAATGGAATGGTTAGAGAAGGTAGCACACTAGCAGTGAAGAGAAACGATCATTCTGCTCTAATCGTCACAGAATCCTTAAAATACTTTAATGTTTAGAGAAAAAAATTCCTGCTGTGCTTCTGATTTCGTATTTCAATTCCTCTGCTTTTTAATCTCTGCTAAATGAAAGTAGTGCCCACACATACTGGGCCTTAATACACCTTACCTCAGATTAATCAAAATTAATTCCAAAATGGCTGGAAGGTTTGCACTGTAACTCCTAAAAGAAGCCCACAAAACACAACAGGTCAGTTCTCTGCACAAGGAAACAAAACATCTCAAGACATTAAAACGTGCTTGTACGAAATTATCTTATAAAAAACTGCCATAAACATAGGAGGGGACAGCAGGTGGCAAAAAAGTCTCCAGACTACATACAAAAGCCCCACAAAAGCAGATTGATAAAAGTAAACACTGTTTTTTCCATATGCAATGTATTTAAAATTGTTCAGACAAATTCTGTAGCTGGTGCTGCCACACAGGACAGGTAACGGAAGTCAAATCAGTAAGCAAGAAAAAAAATGAGTTCATGTAACACTAAGAACACAGGAGCAGGTATCCTTCAACACATCAGACTTAATCACTGCAAACTTTTTAAACTGCCAAATCACCGAGGCTTCTACGCATGCTGTTACACCACATGATGAACCAGCACTTCTCTCTCCAACCGCCCATCTCAGAACATAACAGCGCTGTAGATGACCAGGCAAGAGCCCTCACGTTAATTTTGGTGGTTTTTATCCCCCCCGTCAACAAGGTTTCTCTCTTTATACCCAAACCTGTACATAACCCCCTATTCATTTAGTCTCCAGAGAAATGCTACCATTTTAAACAGCCAGGGCTCACAACGAACACACAGCATATCTCAGGTTTGTTGTCATTTATTTCTGAGTTATTCTCAAGCAATGTTACAAAACATTTTAATGTCTTGATACGAAAATAAAATTTAAATAAAAATACATTCAAAAATACATCATCATAATAAAAATTAAAACTTTTACAACCCTAACAGAACTAATTACTGAATAACATCACCTTTCTAGACTAATCAAAACGAAGGCAACTTTTATTATTAATCATCCTACTTTTACCTAATTAAATTCTAGAACATCTACTGAATTTTAAAACATTATGAGAAATCAAATATTAATGTTCACAAATGGCCTTTGTTTTTTATTTCAATATTCCAGTACCAAAGCAAAAAAAAAAGTGCATATTAAAAAAACCCAACAATGTTGCAAGAGCATACAACTCAATTTTTCATAAATTTGACTTGGAAAACAACAGTAAATGGTTCCAAGGAACAGACAATTTGCCACAGGGTTAATCCGTACATGACAAAACCTAACTGACACTCAACCACATTCAACTTTGTTTAATGGCAGCTTTTGATTAATGGCAATTAATCTTTACCTTTACCTTGGCAAAACACATTTCTTGGCCTTACTGTATTCTCCCCTAATTTTAACAGTTGGCAAATAAAAGTCCCTTCAAGTACATCTAATCTGTAAAAAAGGAAAAGGCAAAACCAGCTGAGGTGATTAAATGATTGTGATGTTGCAGACACTACTACTGAACCCTGGATATTCTAAAACAGATTTCAGTCCTGTCTTGCCATCTTGCTTCTATTACAGAAAGCCTCCCTACAACAGTATAATAAATGTATGGTAATTTAAACAGCTTACTGTTTCAAGCATTGTGGATTTCTATTCTAAGGTACATTTCTAATTAATCTGGCCAAATCATGATTGGAAAAACAAAGCAAAATCAAAAACAAACAAAAAAAAAAACACCCGGCAAAACAACAAAAGACCCCACAGAAAATATTCCAAAAATAAAAGTACCACATATAACTTTTATTAAAAATAATATTCCAAGGAGTACCATTGTATTTAATACTGATGAAGCAAAGTTGCCACAGTAATTAATACCTTTGCTTCTTCCTGGTTATATACATATATGTTTTCTCAGCATAAACCTAACTTCTCAGATGAAGTAAGCAAAAATTAATCTTACTAAAGTCAGGAATGCCAGTTTAAAATTGTGTTAAGTGGCAAATACGAATCCACATAACTAAAGATACAAAAATATTCACTGAAGCATTGCTTAAAGACAAAACAATGTTGATCATTCAACTGATCATAACAAGCAGATACTACAAAGTATCTAAAAATAATCTGGGGTAGTCCAGATATCTAAAGTGCTTTGAGTGATTATAATAGAGATTATTTAGTAGATTTGTAGTTAAAAGTTGAGCTGGACGTAGTTATTACTTTTTATAAAAACAAGAAATAAAATCATGCACGGGATGATGTTAATCGATCAGTACTTAACCACAATCTGTTCACATTTAAATTTTTTTATCTGTAGGCAAACCTATTTTAAAAAGAATGTTACTACCCTGCATTTCTTTTTAGATTAAGAAAAAATATGTACCTTAAAAAATGCTAAAGAAAACAGATAGTGGTCTAATGTGACTCTATATATTACTCACCCCAAATGTAAACAAGAGGTACAACTTAAGTTCCCTGATTTCTTCTTTAGTACTTAATAACATAACTAACACTGGTATCTGCTGTCCAGATTATTTGCAGCATACTGCAAGATTTTGTAAAACTTCACCTGTAGATAAATCAAGTCCCAACAACACCTAATACAAGATTAAAAAAAAAAAGTCAAATGTATCGAGTGTGAAGCTTCCACGTCATGGTATCTTGGGATTTCTATTTCAAGATCCGTATCAGCAGGGCAGGCACTCATGGTAAACTCATGCAAGTTTGCAGGGTATGTATTGAGAGATGTAATCCAACCAACAAATGCAGTGTGGATTTTCTTCCATTAAAAAGCTTATTTGTTTAGAAAGTTCTTTCCAATAAGACAATAATGGCAAAACAACATTTAGATTTATTCACACCTGTTACTCCAAGAACCTGGAACTTCAAGTTCTTCAGCAAAATGAGAATAAACCTTAAAGACCAGATTTCCAAGAAGGTATTTTTCTATTAAATATTAAATAGATTGTCAACACAACTAGCATTTACGTTCATTCTTAAATACTTTGCAAAAATGCTTATAATGAATTAAAAAAATAAACAAAAAAATGAAACAAAACCCCAAAATGCTCTAGAACATTTCCAGTTTCTTTTTTTTCATCCAAGTGTGGCACAGTTTGTTTTGGTTAGGAAACTTTCCCAACAATTGGATTTTCTCTGCAAAAAAATAAAATATTATATGTAAATATTTTTAAGGTTAACATTTGCTTTCTAGTTCCCATCATACACTTTTAACATGTTAAAAAAAATAATTCTACTATTAATTGTGAAATTCCATGATTTGCAAAAACCTCATTTACTTTCACATGAGACCTCTAAATCAAAATCTGTTTTTCCAAACAACTTGGGTCAAACATTAACCTAAACAAACCAGATTGGGGTTTGAGCTCCCCCACCACCACCCCATCCCCGGTGAATCAATCCTTACTGATGCAAAGAAGAAATCTGAAAACTTGTTACGCTGTTCCACAGACACAAACCAGGACTGAAAAGAATTAAAGAATGTGCTCTGCAACAACAAAGTACTCCAAAGAACAGGTGTTTGTTGTTTTTTTTTTAACTTCACCAGAAATAGTGAAAGGCAAGTGAAATACAAACAGTAAACATACTGCCTGAAAGACGTTTCTGAAGGGTCATTTTTACTGTTTCATATAACTTGCTATTTCAATTATTTCTTACGCAAAATTTTGGACAAAAAATAAATTAGAAGGTAGGAATATAGTCAGGGATAAATTCTGGGTGCACTTCGGGTGTTAAGTCACAAGGAAACAGCCATTGCAGCCAGCTAGAGGAATCTCAACAGGAACACAGATGAATCCCACACCAGAAGAACTTGTATCTTCTAACCGGTAAAAAGCTGTACTACCTTATTTTCTCCATGTCTGTGTTGTCCAACTCTACCTTTATCTTCATTATCTCTACCTCAACAAGCCTAGCCTTGTTGTGTGATTCTTTTTTTCCAAAATACACATTTATCTATGTCAAAATTACGTTAAGATACTTACTCACTACCATATTTAGCACTAGATGATCTCTTCTTTTGGTATTTTTCATGCGATTCATTCAGCTTTTCTACTATATCTATTATCTGCTTAAGTGTATGAAAAGTTGCTACAGAGTCTTCAATTGTGAAGTTAGAGTAATCGTCTGGCTCCTTCCGCGGACCTTGATAGACTGCTATGCTTCCGCAAGCCTCTGCAAAAACAACCACAGTCATCCTAATTAGAATTTCAACAATTAACAAACACATCTAACCCTTACATAAATCATAATTCCAAAATTCTGAAAGGTAAAGTTACTCTGGCTTATACATAAAACAGATGAAGACAAAAGCAGGAGACAGTACCAACTATGTGTATTTCCAGTTCTGTGGGTTATTCTCTGCTAGTTGTGTTCACAACTTGAGCATCCAGCTCTCTCCTCTTCACATTCACAGAAGTCCAATGCTTCCTTGCAACTCAACCACATTCAACAGAATTCACCACAAAGTCAGGAAAAGGACAGCAAAGACACAAGAACAACCTGCTATAGTTGCAATCTCTCTGCTTAAACTATTAAAGGTATTACATTTATGGAAATTCAATTCAACAATGTGCACAGCTCATATCTACTGTAAAGAAATGACTGAAGAACGTCAGACACCAGCACACTGACAAGACAGGAATACAATCTCTCTCTTCTCTCTATTATTTTCAGTTAAATTGTTAAGACAAAATGATGTTACAGGCCTAAAGATTTAGAGCTGAATAATATCAGTATAATTCTTCTGAATTATCATTTGAGTACCTTCCAGCTTCTGTAGTTTAGACCTGTTGATAGTGAAAAGTGAGTAAATTCTTTCTGTCTCTCTGTCTCCATCAATCTCAATTTGTGTATCAGCAGGAACATCTCTAAAAGGTGAACAAAGAGACAGCTTAGTCAATATAAGTAAATCTTAAAAGTAAAAACTCATTCTCTTTCAATACACCCAGCCTTTTAACACACTTATCACTCACACACAGCTTCACAAAACATAGTCTGTAATTTATGCAACCTATCCAGTTAAGGATAAATTTGTTTTTAAAAAAGATCAAAGCATTTCTTTGTTTTCTGAAATCAGCAGCTGACAGAAAGGCATTAAAGCATTATATAAGATGTTATTCATTTTTCTGACATATCTACAAAACCCAAATGATGTATCAGAATCTATATCCAAGCTTATTTAGCTGATTTTCTTAACATAGTTTTAAAAAATATGAGGTTCAAATAAAAAAGTGACTGTATAAACAAGGTCATGAGGGAGCGAAGACTTCCAGGCTGAACACTCTGCAGCAAGGTATTTTAATTATTTCATACAAATGATCCTATTTCTGCATTCACCTTGGCATCTGAATTAACTCTATTATTCTGCAGGAGAAGAAATCAACCACTGGATATTTGTGATTTACATGCTGAATTGATTACCTTAATTTCATACAGTGGCTGACAAAGTAACAGACTTAGTGAAATCCAGTTTTCTACGCCTAGGAATGTTTTTAGTATGCAACTTGCTGAAGCAGATAAGGAAAGCCTTGCTTTCATGTTTTCAAGCTGTGTAGTGAATCACACATTTCCTACAGAACCCGTGCACTTTCCTTGAGGAGCAACTTACGCTGTGCAGCGAGCACAGCCCACGCTGTTCTCTATCGTGGCCTTGCAGCAGAGCCAGTTCCCGTTCAGGAAAGCAGAAGGGTGGTAGAAGCTCAGCCTCTTCTGGTTGCACCTTGTTACCCGGCAAAGAGCCTCTATCCACTCACTTGCTTCCACACAGTTATTTGCTTGGATATAGAGTGGCTTTTCTCCATGAAGGACTTGAAACATCTGTAGAAGAAATGCAACATTATCCTGCTCAGTAAAAACATGTCGAAAGATTTCAAAGCTCAGGCAATTTCAGTAATGTCAAATTGAGACAGAATGCGAGACAAGGGAGAAGGACAGACGTTTCACCTCTTTCAGCTACACAGACCTACTTAGGAGAAAAACCCCACCCAAACAGCTCCCTGTGTTCCACCTACACCACCTCCTCCTCCAAACAAGAATTCTTAAAGAATTAGAACATCAAGCATTTTCTGTCCTCTTTATTTACGTATCTTTAAGTGCGACCCCACACTTCATGAAGCATGACCTTCATCCTTCCTATCCTGAGAGCAACAAAAGATTCCTAGAAGTCTCTCCTTTAATGCCATCCTTGGCCTTAGCTGTACTTTACCAACTTTTATCACTGCCTCAGAATTTTGGATTGAAGTAACAACAGAAATAACTGATATGTTACAGGACCAGAATGAGGCTGTAAGCACAGACAACTGTATGAGCTGATGAAGGTACTGAAAGAATTTCTCACTGAAAGAAATAAACACAACTTTGGTAATAATACATATCTAAAAGAATATAATGTAATTAGAAGTGCTCTGTAATAAGGTCATGTGGTTTTAATCTTCATTCCAGAAATTTGGCAAAGAGGACAGAAGTCAGAATCAGTCAGAAAAGTTGGTGCAGATTTCCATATTTCCAGGTTAACAGTGTTCAGAGTACTTGGAGATACTGCACACAGCTTCTTATTCTTGATCCGGTAAAAACACTTTTTGTTGAAGTGTTTGGTAATGAGGCTTCATTAACTCTATAAGCTAATTATGATCTTTCATATAAGGAACACATCAAGAATTACATATAAACTGTCTTTTGACCCACATTTTTCTTGTTGAAGGAGCTCTCATCAAGTTTCTCCACTGCAAGGATGTTTTTGATTGGAATAGTGAAAATTGGTTCTTTATCTGCAAAAAATTGTAAACAGAGGAGTGAAGCAATCTGTAAAGAACTGTTCTAGAACCTCAGTGCACTGACACTGCAGTTCAAACTCTCAAAATATGCATTTTTATTATTGAGAAAATGGACATGAATCAGAAGTATTTATTAATCAAGG
Source organism: Cephalopterus ornatus (assembly GCA_013396775.1). Classification (NCBI taxonomy): domain Eukaryota; kingdom Metazoa; phylum Chordata; class Aves; order Passeriformes; family Cotingidae; genus Cephalopterus; species Cephalopterus ornatus. The sequence continues at coordinate 143,575 of VZRE01005724.1, read as the reverse complement.
CAAAGGTAACTAAAATGCATCATAGGTATTGTAGGAAAAGAGGATGATGCCTTTTTAAAAGCACAAATGAGATGCAAACACCTGGAAAACATTGAAAAATAAAACTATTAGTAAAAAATAAACATAATTACCTTGCTGTTTGTGGTATGTGAATTCCCTGCTTGTTAAACAGAACCACCGCTTCTTGAAATTCTTTTTACCAATCCGAGTCCTCCCCTGAGCTCTTTTGTACATTTCTCTGTAAAAACACAATCAAATGAGATGCAATCATCGGTCTTCTGAAGAGCTTTCAAAACCATTTATTGAGACAACACATTATTGTTCAGCAACATAAAGACCTACTACATCATACATTTAAAAAAAAAAATCTTTTAGTTGCTCAAAACAGATCCTCAGGATTACCTCCCAACATGGTGATTGTGTACAGGGTTCCTAAAACTCCCAGAAAGGAGTCTGAAGGACACACAACTGAGACTCGTGTTTGCAGCAGGAAATCTGGAGGCGATATTTACTCATTCAGATCTAGAATTCCAAATTTTCCAACAGGGAGTAAGGTGTACCCAACTACAAGATTCTCTCTTTCCTGCCACTTTCTACATATGATTGTACTTGGCCTTACCTGGATCGGAAACTGAATATAAATTAAATGACACTGAACATGACTCAATAGCAAGGGCAGACACAAGATGCATTCAGTGCACTTTAAGTGTACTCACTGCTAACTATTTTTTTTTGATTTTGAGCCCCCTCTCCCTTCCCGCGGACTGTGACAGCAGCCATCAATTTATAATACCATAACTGAGTGTTGATCCACTTCAGTTTCCTCCTTCATTTCTATCCAGTATCTTAGTAAGAGACACATTTCTTCCTTGTTTGAAATTTGGATGCCTGTTTTACAGAAGAATCTTTACTTCCTATAAATCTGCTTCTCAAATAAATTAAAATACCTTTCCCCCATGAATGTTGTTTGAATTAATTCATCAGCTATTCCTGATCAACACCAGGAAAAAGACAGTTCACTTCTTAGGATGACTTACTTTCACTTCAATAGTAAGTGACAGAACGCTGTTATAAAAATTAAGTATTTCAATTACAGGGTAATTTTTTCTCCTACTTTAAATGTAGAACATTTAACTGGCTGGGCTTAAACAGCATGTAGAGTAATTCTAAATTAACACACTCTTCTAAAATACACTTTCACAATCCTCAATAAACCATCACAGAGCACATACTGAACTGTGACAGTAATGCAGTTAGTTTTTAATAGGTTTTAAGCTGCTTTTAATTACTTTTTTTCCAAAAGTATTTAAAAGATGTGTTAGCAAATTTTACAGCTGTTCTTTTAAACTAATTCTGCAAACTAATAAAGAATTCTCTCAAATTATAGATATCAGAATTTCTACACTCTAACAAACATTTTAATAGGCTTTAATCTGACATTGGTATTTATGAAGAAACAGTAAAGTCAATTCTGCTACATGACACAGATTCAAGATGTACTTACCCTTCTTTTAGATGCACTGGCTCACTCAGACCACTGGGCTCTTTACTTTCAGTAGAGGAAACATCATCTAGGAACTTGAGGAAAAAAAATACAGGGAATATATACTATTCAGAAACACAGAAAAAACAAAAACTGCTTTGAAAATATACACGTACAGTTTCTCCTGGAACAGAGCAATTGCTTTATGCAAGAGATGAAAACAAATTGCAGGGATTTCAATAAGGCAACAAGGGATGCCCATAAGCCACATGAGCTTTCTTTAATTAGTTCCTAAGCAGCAGATCCAATAAAGTGTGTTTCAAAAAACAGTATAATTTATTTTTTAAACTAAATTAGCTTAGTTTGTTATGTATAACTTCAACTGTGTTGACTTTGCTGTGTTGTTTTTTGGGTGTTTTAAAGTCTGAAATGGACCACAACTTTTGCTGTCTAGTAGAAAACTGAACAATAACACAACCTTCTAATAATGAAGACTGATTAAATACACCAATCATTAAAAAACATATAGTTGAAAGGTACCTTTTTAACAGATTCAGTAAATTTTTCTTCTTGAAATGTTTTGAAAAACTCACACATAAATGTCTCCTTGAAACTTGACTGAAAGAAAAGGTATATTGACATAAATAAACTTTCACAGAATGTTCATCATGTCTACGAAATAAGAAAGAATTTTAGTGGCCTTACAAGTTTGCTTTTGGTCAGACTTCCCCAGCTCCCCAAAGTCTGGATGGCTTTTGATATAAGAGTTAATGTTCTAGAAGTCTGTGCATCCTGAAACAAAGAAACAAAATTAAGAAGTCACATTTTTTCACAATTCCAGTTAAAAATGATTTGAAAATGAAAATGTAATAAAAATTACTATGTTACACAATGCAGTAAATCTGACATATTTTCATTCCTTTCCTTTGCCCCAAGAGAAAAAAATACATATGAAGTATAAACTACTGTACAGTGCTTAATATTTTACTATCACTAGAATTTAATATTAGTACTTCAAAAAATATTTTTACCTAGAAAACATCTCAAACCCTTCAAATCCTATAATCATTACTACACATCTAACAAACTCCTGAACAACTACTGCTGGACAAATGGTATAAATTTTCATAATACAAAATGAATCTAAAATGTTGTCTTTAAGGCTTTTACTTAACTTGTTTGCTACCTGACTGCTTGCATTTCAGTACAGGATTATAAACACAGCCCCCAAATGCAGCCCTTTCAAATGTTCAACCCTCACATGTTAAAATCCTGTAATTTTTTTTTTTTTTTACTCAACAAACTGGATAACCAAAGGAATTAAGTATATTTTTTTCTTCTGAAAGCACAACACGCATTAAGTAGATAAAATAAGCTAATAAAGATAACCTCGGAAGCAGATTTCACATATGTTCTGTATTTAATGTGAAAAATACAGGTTTTTTAATCTCCATACTCCTATCATTGAAAATTTTTTGTTACGTGTATCTACCTGACAACTGAAAATGGAAAATTTGGCACCCCATGGCAACTAGTGGAGTCTAGAATAAATACACCAACCAATTATTATTATCTACAACCTCTGCTTAAGACACAAATGGAAATAAATATAAAAGTGACTTCTGGATATTTAACTTCCGTGGTGGAAAGAAGTGATGCAGTTGAGGCCTATACCTTAAAGAACCCTCAGTCATGTTGCTATTTTAACCAAGAAGTACATTCCTAAAAAAGGCACAGCATCTTTAGTATTAATAGCTCTGCCACATCATTTGAGAACACCCCAGAAAGACTGAAAAATCTGATGCTTAAAGAACTGTAAATGTCTTATTTCCTTTGGAGACTGAACTCAGAGACATTTAGTCATCTAATTTCCCACTCAGACCCACTGAAAGTAACTCAGACCTTCCCACATCAACAGATCTGACGGCATGAATAAAAGAGAACAAAGCTTCACAAAACTTACGGGATGGTGAGGTCGTAAATGAAAAGTATGAGGTGAGACTACGGCTACAGCAAAGAAACGGAGAAACACAAAGCTGCTCACTGCAGAATACTGTACATGAGGGTCATCTGCAGAGAAAAACCATGAAATGTAACATGCACTAAACTTAACAGGAAATAATGAAGACAGTTAACATAAAAATCCTTGAGAAGATAACATCAGAGGAGACATATTTTAAAATAGAAGAGAAAAATCAGTGAAGTGCATGAAATGGGAAAGGTGATCATGGTAAGAAATGTTCTACTTATAATGGAGGGTTTATTTCTCTGAGAAGTTCTGTTCCCATACAACTGGCTCATCAGCTCCACTGCTAAGAATGATGAGATGACTGCAAGCATTTTCATCCACAGTGTTCATTAGGTATGGCTGTATGCTGAAAGCTGAGGAAGAACACTACAGCAGTTGCCTCTAAACACTGGGGCTATCAGATTTATTACCCTTGGAAAGCTCAACACATCAACTCAAATACATCAGTGCTGCATGACAAACAGTCAACACATAGGAACAAGTTTAATTCCAGTTCTGAGCTGCTTCATAAAACCATGGTGTTACATATTTTGACGATGTAAATGAGGATTTTTCATTTAATATTCTGAGTATATTTACACTTTTATATTGGGAAATACAGTGGGATCACATTATTACTTTAATGACAACTTGAATCTGACCTGGGAAGTTAGCTATTCTAAAAAGACTGTCTAAACCAGAGCAACTCATGGCTTCAGTATCAGTGACAAACATGAATCAGAGAAATGTTCCACATTATGAGAAGCATATTCTTCACCTGTAGCTTATTACATGACATTTCAGATTTTAACTGACTGAAGAGTATTTCAGACCTACCACATTATTCCTATATTAAAACTATTCTGAAGGAATAAAGCTGTTCTAATATTGGTCGTATTTACAAACGCATTAAATATTTTTTTATTATCCCTCTCCTCAAAACTACCCATAAGTAGTACAGCTATAGCAGTAGTAAAGCTAACTTCAGAGAGGTTATGGATGTGCTAGTCACAGTTAACTGAGCAGCAGTTCATGTAAAGATGCAAACAGTGAATTTATTTTCAGGTGCACATCTTGCTTCTTTGGAAGCAATAAACAGAACAGTTCCTACAAATTTGACATATCTTTGAAATAAATCACTTCCTGTACTACTTGTGCTTTTCTTCTATTATCTCATACTTTTGTTGGTGACTTCTCATTTGCTGTTGTCTTGCAGTTTCTGACCTACTACATTTGTGTATCAGAAAATAGAAAATCCCTCCTGAGTGACCACAAAGCTTCTCTATAACTTACAGCCAAACAAATGCCTGACAGCCAAAGTAAGAAGTTCAGGGCACAGCTTTGGACAAGGCAAGAATTTTCACAATCCCCATATGGTAACTGCAGAAATAAAGTTTCACTCTAAACACCACTTTCAAAAGTTTTTAAAGAACACTTACTTGGAAATCTTTTGGCAGCCAGATGCCTCAAAGAATAAAAAACATCACACATTAGGGTAGGACAACTTATACTTGACTGCACTATTTCACGGAATACTTTGTCCACATAATAGCGTAGATTGTCCTGCAAGTATGAAAAAAGGCATTTTTTTCAGACCATGAACATCCACATTTCGATGTTTGGTTTTTTTCCCTGAACACAATCATAACACTATAGTTATTTTTTTTTCCAAACACTGCCTCACTGTTTGATTCTGAATTTTAGTACAGTGCATATTTAAAAAGTCTCATAATATTTATATGGTATTACTAGTGTTACTTACATTAAAGTATATAAGCAGTGTCTGGCAATATACAACTATTTATCAATACCTGTTTTGTAACTTGACAGCAAGGAAGGAGCACTTCCCATTTATACCAGGTGAATGTTAACTTGTTGCAGTAACTAAAAACTAAACATTATCATCCTCTAATAACAGGCAAGTAGCAAGCAAAACTTCAGTGAAAAATGTTAAAGCAGTTCTAATTAGGTACATCATAATCTAGATGCTGAGCATAGAACATCAGGAATCAAAACACCCAAAAAATTGGTAAGAAATAATCTTTAGTTTCTCCACCCCATCCTGTTGTCCACTAGACTTTTCCATTGCTGTCTTCATAAACAGGGATGAGAAAATACAGCTTTTTCTGTATTTACTCTGAAATCAGAGAATTATACTGCTGCTGTAAGTTACTCACTTTCCATCACAAAGAGTTGCTTTTAAAATGCTTTTATTTCAGATTTTGAGAAAATTTAAATGAGTAAAAATCAATTAGAAAACTCACCATGTTACTTTCTACATTATCCCCTTCTTTTAATTTGATGGGATCTATTTCACAGGGCTTAGGAGACTCACATATCTGAAACAAATGAACAAAACTATAGGAGTTCAGTTTTTCAGACAGAAAGTATGGAAATGCACCTATTTAAATCCAGATTCTGTCCTAGATTTAGGAAAGTTCTAAATAGGGTCTAACATAGCAGCATGTAATGATCATCCTCACTTTTGTTTGTGTCTTTTTTAATGGATCAATTACATAAAGCATCACCTGGGCAAATCCTGCGATGTGCTGGAGGCTGGAACAACTGTCACTGACTGCTTATTTTTAAGCATCTGGAATATAAATAACAAAACGCAGCTCCTCCCACTAAACTTAACCCATTATTACTCAAATTAATTTTCCTCTAGAATTCTTTCACTTCAGTGATTCCCACCATAGACACAGCTCTAAGCAGAATGCCTATGAAAAAGACAGGATACCCCCGAGGGCTGAGTGTCCCGAGAAAAGTTTTGGTAGGATAACCTACCTCATCAATAACAGGTTTCAAAGTAACCTTCAGGTAGTGCTTCCCCACTATTTTCATCATTTCATCTACACACCGAGTTGCTAACGAGTTGCCTCTGAAGATTGTGTTTGCTTCTCTGTAAAGAAAAGAATTGATTTTACATGAACAGGGAAAAAAGTCAGGCTACAAAATTCAATTAATACTTTATCTTGCTATTATATATTTTTAAAAATATTTTTCATGTATTTCAGTCAGAGATCCCAGAATGTAGATACTGAGCTTGCAGTGGCAGGAAGAGAAAGTGAATAAACAAGAATGTCATTACAGCTATTACCAAAGCCAGAAATGTAAATAAAACCATAAGAAAAATCCTAAGACGTTTTAGACAATGGAAGTTACAGTGCAGTTTGGAATGTGAGGAAGTACAATTGGAGAAAACTTCAAAATAATGGAAGTTGTACCTCACTAATACACAATTCCTCCTCCAGTAGTTATGGTGAAAAAAAAATCTCTGAGCTACAATAAAATCTGCTACGCTACACCAACAAACTCAGACACTTAAACCAAGACATATTTAATCCAGGGTTATGCTTTTTATTCATTATAGCTGTTGAAGAAAACTGAAAGCCAGCTGTGCAAAGTGTATCTTTCTAATCTGAGGGATTTACTTTAAGCTTTCTTTGTTACAGTTCAGTTACAATGGAATGTGTGTACTAAAATGCAGTTTAGAAAATTATTTTCTGTGAGTCACCTCCTTCTACAGAATTAAGCTGTCCCACCTTATTTAAATCAAGAGTAAGCCAGCCTTGGAATGAACTGTCCTGTGCTGACAGAATCTCTTCCACACCTCCACTGGATATTACCTGGGCAACTCAGCAGCTCCTACCCAGGTCTTCTTCATTGCTCCCCTAACCACAGAACTGAAAATTCACAGCCCCTACACCACTACCTGGAAAAACTCCTGTGCTTGCTACTTTCAAGGCACGAAGGACATGTTCTCAATTACAAGGAATTTTTGCAGAAAAAGAGTAGCCCTCATTTAAGTCACATATTAAAGGAAACAGGATAAGATTCTTAGCAATTTAAAAAATGCTCCATTTAATTAGATCCATCTAAGTTTGTATATTCCAATCCAATGGCCCATAATATTTGAAGTGTGGCTAAAGTAAGACATTTTGAAATAAAAACAATATGCTCTTAGACCAAGTTTTACCAAATTGCACACAACCATTAACTCTGACTCCCAACTTCAAAGTGATTTTAATAAATGTTTTTACAAACTAGCATTAAAAGATGGATGTATTTAGTCAGTTTTACACAGTGAGAAAAAGAAATCAATACGCTTACTTATCAATGTTGTGTCATGAAGACCTTTGAAGAAAAACTTTAGAAAGCATGAGATCAATAAACATGAAACACATACTGGGTGTCCTTCAGATCCAGTTCTGCCACTGCAGCAACAAATGGAACCAGCTTATGGTGGTGTAACAACAGTCGTACAAGGGGCAGGACAGCATCGTACTTGTCTCGACAAACTTCACTCAGGATGTAGGCAGCAGATGCAGAAATGGGCTGTGAGAGAGAAGAATATGAAATCACGAGTGAAGTAGTTAAATGGGTTTTTTACATTTGACAAAGTACACATCAGATCCAACGTGATTACAGACATAGTCTCTTAACAGAAAGTTTCAACATTTGCTGTATAACATGGCAATTAAAAGCTTCCGTTCCACAGAGTTACTTCATTGAAATCGATATTATCAACTCTATAATTGACATTTAAGAATGGAATTCAGCAGGTATTCATCCTTCTCATTCTTCCTAAAGGGTTGGAGTATAGCTTTGTCTCAAATCCAAGTAAGAGGCAGGAAGCAACTGCTTTACTGTAATGTCATATATCTTTACAGGACTTCTGATACTATAATCACGGGACACTAAAATACAGTTCCCACACTTCTAAAGCGTCTGTCAACACTGTACAGTCGGGAATTTCAATATAAAAACTAAATTATTTCATTTAAGTAGAAAAGACAGCTGCTGACTGCCACTCAGTTATTCCTGAATTCCGGTGAAGCAGCATTTGAATATGGGCCAGCAAAAACTTTAGTCACATCTGTCTCCTCTTTATCTTTCTTCTCCTCTGCCAGTACTTCACTAACACTGAAGTGATGAAAAGCTATAATATATAGATGAAAAGACCTAAGAATATCAAGCCTAGTTACTATAATTTGATTCCTGTTCCAATGTTATGCAAACCATCCACCACACTTCCCTCTTTGTCAGCATGTCCATGTGGAGAAATCCAGTCATGCTGATTAACATGCTAGGGAAGGCAGAAGCAATTCACAAGTAGAATTAGAAACCACTTCTGAAGCAGACCATTTTTTTTTAATTATCTGCCTCATCAGTGCCAATAATGGATCAATGTCCCTAGAAAACCTCTAAATCCAGGAAGCCAATAGCAGCCAGTGGAAAAATACAACGTTGAAATGAGCAACTAACAAAAGTATTTTATCTCCTCCAGTCACATAGCACAGGTTATTTCACTGCCTCTGCCAGTTCTTCTAAAATAAGAAGAAAATCCTGGTACTTTGCAGAAGTAAAAGCTCTAGAAGCTGCTCATCTGGGTGTGACAGAAGTCATTACCTCAAAGGAACAAAACCAATTACCTAGATACGAGGAAGTCATACTGTCTCACACAGGACTGCGTAATTCATTTTAAGTTTTCACTGTAAAGAAATTTTCAAAGAAGTACCTGAACATCTGAAGATTTTAGCAGCAAGTTCCTTAGGGAAGTGTAGTATTCAGACGGAAGTACACAGTCTTCAGTGTAACAGATATTTAATCTAAGTGACCCCAAATCATCAGTTTTAGAAGACTTGTTTCCATTTTCTTTGGGTTGAAGTAAGTACCTGTAAGTAACATGGCAATTCTAAAATTCATTTGACTAATCCTACAATAAAGTAAAGTATCACAATTATTTCAGTATACATACACTAAGTCTGAAAACTGGAGAAAAAACGCCAGTGTCTCAACCTTGAGACACAAAAGAAAAAAATGAGCAGCACTTAATACATCTTTAGCACATAATGAAATTTATACTTATTTTCAAATATCTTTTGAAACAGGGAAATAAGGTATATTTTTTTTAGGCTAGCTGGAATAGCAGGAATAGTTTGAAATTACACTGGACCATCTCCTTTCACATCTAGGTTAAATTTAGAGTGTTGGACACTGCTGATGAAACAGCTAGGGTAAAGAATTTAAATGGGCTAGTCTGAAACCAGTAAAAATACATAATATTAGCAGGCTGCATTCTTCAGAAACAGGATAAAGGAAAAAAGTGGGTGTTTTTCTGCTCTTAATACAAAACACCCTAAACAATTCTTTACTGTCTTTTGCTGTAGTTCCACTATGTTCCAACAGGAGGTGCAGCCCCACAAAAATTTTAACAGCTTTTAAGTAGTGCCACAGAACAGCTTCAACATTCACCCCAACAAACTGAAATCTTGTCTTAAAATATGCTTTTATAATCGTGTATATTTGTGCCTCTACAACCCAGAGATCAGACTTTTTTTTCATAATCAGATGCAGTGCCCATGAAGGCTAATATAAAGTAAAACTGATTTACCAGGAGAACCTCTACTTGATAGCATGACTCTTAGGCTTATTTTCCCCATATTTAACAGTAGTGCTAATGCTTTATGTGCTGTACTTCAGCCACATTTAAAAACATACCATGCAAATTAGTAAGAGTATAAAATTTAGTTATTTTTAATCAGAGAACTGTTTTTGCTAAGCAGATCATAATTGGATATGGGGATGTTCAAAGTAAGAGATTCCTACAAAGCATATGAGCAGACACAAACCACTCTATCTACCAATCTTTCAAGTGAACTAGATATGAGTCAGGTCAATCCAAAAAGCTACACAAACACAATACACTGGTAATGAGCCCATGCTGATTAATCTTTCTCTTAGCAGGTCGTTAGCAGAGGCATGTCATTATGTTAATATGGTCATACAGCTGTTGATCAGAGCACTGGCAGAACAAGTCTGTGTCTGCAACACACTGCAAAAACCAGAAACTACCAAACACAAACATTTATTATGTTTAGGATCACAGCCAAACGCTAAGAGTCTTGAGTTCAACTTTGACATCCAAAACACTTGGGGCCTGAGGTGGGTCCATGGAGCACAGCCAAGACCCGTGTTACATTTAATTCCTATTTACCCACTTCCTTCCTATGCATTTTCTATGTGGACACACGAGGGCTTCCTCCGTGCTTTTTTCTGTAGTGAAAGGTTCACTAAAAGCAGAATATTCTACACACTGAGGCACTCAAATCTATTGCACTCATCACTTCCTGCTGCTGAGCATTTGGGACAGCAGAGGGCTAGGGATGGGTTCCTGCTTGCAAGAACATCAGAAAGGAGGTTGCTGCTATGTTACAAGCTAAAGTCTTTCTGTCCTCAATTCCCTTCATACCTTACCCTTCCAGCTTCTGTGCCTGCTCCCCTGAAATGATGTTGGGTGAGTTCCAGAAGATACTTCCAGAACCTCCCCAAGGAAATAAAAAAGCCATACTTAAGGATTAAATAAACTCTTCATCAGTCATTCTGGAAGTCCAACTTAGAAATTTAATTGTAAGTGATGCAATTCTGAGAAACTCCAGGTTTGCTGGCTAGGTTGAAAAATATGCACATTCAGCAAGCTGACCAAAAAATAGCTACACTCAGTCTTCCTCCTCTGCACCTGCCCCTCAAACACACAGGCAATTCTGTGACCTTGGGCAGATGGGGGAAGGGCCAAATATACCCTCTGGCAAGGTTAATTTATTGAGCAGGGAAACTCTAAAAACATGTTTTACCCTGACTACAACAGGAAGACATAGTTTAATGAACAGGTAGAATAATGCATATGCTTTGCAAGGGAAAATGTGCAAGACACAAGCAAATTCACTTCTGAACTACCATTTCTCACCATGCTTGAAAGGAATCATTTCTTAACACCTTCACAGGAACTTTAATTTCTCCTAGAAAGACGTCTTGTACCAGATTCCCATTATTCCATAGGTCAACCCTGCAAATAAGAACATGGTTTGATTTCCCCCCCCCGAGAGAAATAAGTACGTTAACAATAACTGCCTTACAGCACTAATCCACATGCATGCAGGCAGCAAATGTTAGAAATCTCACTCCATTCTAAATAAATCAAGAAGAATCAAACAAGTGGCTTTTATTAACCCATAAAGAACAGATAAAGAAACAAACAGTGAAAGTTAGACTTGCAGACCTTGCATCAGTAAATAAAAGTGATATTGGCAACACGTATGGGTTCTGAGCACTCTCCACCCCCAAAACTGTGCACATCTTTTCTGAGGTAATTCAAGTGAACTTTTTAATCATATTATTTACATCTCTATCTAACTGCTAGAATCTGGCACACTGCAATGCCACACCAACACATGCGCTTGTTTTTCCAAGCAGCAGCTCATATGCTTACAACCTCAAAAGGAACCAGACTCCAGACATGCACCTTGGGTTTGTTCTATTACTTCTTACCTCTCTGACATTTCTGACTTACAGCAGTTGTTAAGAACAAAAAAAAACAAAAACAAAAACAAAAACAAAAGACAACTAAATTTGTTGGGGCATGACTATTTTTTCTAAATATATTTATATCTGTAAAGAAATACACAATTCTAATTAACGAAGCTAATAGTTAAAAATGCACATACCATGTTAGTTCTATAATGGCTATCAAAATTAAGTGCTAAATTCTCCTGATGCCCACCAGGTAAACATGCTAGCCTTGAAGACTTCTTGTCATTCAGCAGATTTGGTGCATGTATGTGCAGGAGCACAATAAAACTGAGTATGGGGCTCTCAACCGTTCTGACTACATCGAATAAATACAGACAGACCTGTTCTGAGGGTAAAGGAGCAGAAAAGGGGACCATATTTGGAGTATTTGCATTTGCAAGAAAAAAGATGCAACACAAATGTTCCTCTAAAAAGCAATGTGAAATTGTAAGAATGTCAAAGAAGAGGCTTTTCCCTCTGTTTTTATTAAAACAGCAAACTATATTTGAAACCACATACTAGGATCAGGTATGTGAAGGATACACTGATATCCTTCAGTACAAGTTCTGTCACTAATATTCTGCCCAAACTAATATAAATTGACAGGAGGTCCTCACACCTCGTTACTCACAGGCACAGGAAACAAGTTTATGCTGCTAGATACGCTCTACCACTATTTACTTCAAACCAAAACTCACCTTCAGTAAGAAATACAATTAAAAAAAACCCGCAAATTTTCTATGTCAGAAGGATCTTTTCTACAAGTCTGATCAGTAATTCTCTGGAGCTACGCTAAGATAAAACATACTTATCGTCTTGATGATAAAATACGATGATTTATTAATGATTCAATGACATCACTTTCTAATCCACATAACTTACCTGACTTCTAGTTTCTCAATATCTTCTTCTTCCACCTGAAACTGGGACTTTTTGGTGTAACTGCTGGACCTGGTTACCTGCAATTAAATTCCTCCTATTAACACACTTTTTCCTGTTGTATTATAAATGTCAAAAATCAAAGAAAACCCTGCCTCTAACATAGATAAATAATTACTGTTCCTTCCAAAAAGGAGAAAGGTCTACTGACCAAACTGCCTTTTGCCAGAAAGCAGGTAAAAAATGGGTCAAGATTTATGAGGGCTAGCTGACATCTAAGGGAATTACAGGATAGATATATCAGGAAAAACAACAAGCAGTATGACATGACACGGGCAAAAATTTCTTTGGTTTTAGCATAAGCCCCAAGAAAGCATTAAAGCTAGTTCTGAAAGTTTTAAATAAACAACAAATAAGAAGTCCACTCTTCTTGCCCTATTTATAACACACTGACTGCATTCTCAATTTAAGTCCAATAAATTGTAAGTCATAAAGTTATCAGAGTGGTTTGCATCACATTTTTATCCTAATATCTTACTTTTTAAGAAATGACACTCAGTAGCTTGAGCAGGTAACTGAGACACACCCCATATGTTGATACTCTACACAAAACACAGTAAATTATGATACATTTGAGGCACATGTAATAGTTGTACTCCTTCCAACTCTCATTATAGCACGCTTAAATGAAAATATAGTTATTACCACCAAGACAAATCAGATGAAAATTTAAACTCATAATTTATTGTACAATAACTTCTATAAAATTAAATCAACTCCTAAATAATGTTAACTTTTTTTTTAAATAAACCTTTTTTGGGTATAATCACTACATTACTTTATTAAAGATGTAAGTTGTTCAGATTTTTTAACTCAATCTTCTTGAAAAAATTCAACTAGAATTCCACAGGATAGGTTGGCGCTATCTCAGAACTACTGATGGCAGCAGATGGCAACAGGTAATTCAAGATAACGAATTACCTTCACATATGTGCTTGTGAGGAAGTAATTTTTCACAGAGCAATTGAAGGGCAATGCTATTGTCTGGCAGACAGAAATTTAAGTATGTCACGCACTTACATTTGAGAGGCCAGTAAAAGCTCTTCACTGAAGAGAGCTTTCTGTGTTAGGTACTGCTATGCAGCTTGCTTAAAAATATTTGAGGGACTGCATAAAATAGGCAGAATATCACACAAAAAGTTACCTCAAAATAAAATGTTTCGTTAAACTGCGGATTGCTTGTTTTCTTCTTTACTTTGGTCTTCTTTTGGTCATTCCTGTTCCAATATGGTAAAATTTTTACCATAGACAACTTAAACACACAATTATAAAGACATTCTATTGTCAAGAAGGACCCATTCATTTAAGTTAGAACATTTTTTATTATTTCAGAAATAGAGGAAAATCTTAAAATTAATTCATCCTCTCAATATAGTTTGAAGAGCTAAAATTTTAAATACTGTATCTAGTTAATTATGCATCTATCCAGCTCAAAGTTTGTATTTAATCTCACAAACAAGTCAAACTTACACACATCAATTAAAATATACCAACAATTTCTAATGCACTGCAAATTTAAATTTCTTTACCACTGTCTGCAGTTTACAAGCTTTTCCCCATCTTGTTCAACTGCAATTTCTGTTTTTCCCACCCTCTTCTGCTGGGGAAATACCCATTCTTTACAGATAAAGGCTTACACCCAAGACTGAAGGTCTTCTTTGAAAGCAATCACGGCCAGTGTTAGATACTGAGCAGTACAAGGTCAAACAAAACAACTGCTCCCCACTTCCTTGTGGGTTGGTTTGGGGTTTTTTAATTTTACAAGTTTTATAAAAGAATACAGGGGTTTTCTTTTATTTAGCAAAGGCCCATGACAGTAAAAAAAGGTTTTTTAAAAGAAACACAAATATAAAATGTGGGGGGAAAAACAGATAAGGGAGAAGAATGTATCAGCTACCTGTTTTCAGGCACTGGCCATATAAATATTCCAGTCATGGTACGTGAGTCACACATGCATGAGACTGGAAAATCTTAACCAGCGCTTTCTGTCAGATTTGCACATATATTCCCACACCAACAGGCCAAATATTTTGCGGGACCAACATTCTCCCACTTCCATCCATATCACAGCACTCAAACAGCAAATACATGTCAATCTGCCTTCTCTGGCAATCAGCCCCAGGCTTCCCCTAGGCATAATGGTCAAATCTCCCCAGTCCTCTCAGGAAAAACCCAACCAACCAAACCAACCCAAAAGACCCTATCAAAAAGAACCCCAAGTCAAACCTAAGAAATGTGATCATGTATCACCAAAGAAGAAAAAACGCCCCATGCAGGGCTTACTCAGGGACAATCATTCCACAGTCTTTAAAACAACCAAGCTTGCTCTAAGACATTCTGGTACTGTGCTCACAATGGCAATTCCTCAGCACTGGAGAGAGGACTTAAGCTTCATGTTGCAAGAGAAGAAGCAAGTGAAACTTAGCTTGTTTATAGGGCAGGGACTTGCAGATAGTGAATGTATGGGATGTGGAATTTTTCTTCTATAAAAAACCCCAACAGTTATTTAGGATTCCTGATCCAAAACAGGGAGACATTTAAAATTTGGGGCCTTCGAATGTAGCTTCCTGAAGGTGTTCCAGAATCTCTACTCTCTTGCTTCCCCCCAGCTGCTAAACATCTGCTGCAAGGAAACTCACACATGAAGAGAAACAGGGAAGAGAGAAAGGTAAGCAATTAACTGTATCATCCCATACAGGAATTTTACAAAAATTAATAGGAAGTACAGTGCAGAAATCAAGAAACCTAACAAAGAACTGAGTGGCAAGTGGTTCTTGACTAGTGCAGGCCAATCAGACAGACCAAACACCATCCCAGCCTTGAGATTACAGTGGAGAAGGAGAAAGAACAGTACCAATAGAAGATGTGATGTACTCATGAAAGCATTTTAAGACTTTTCTGTTTTAAAGATTCTGTTCAAAACCTATGACCTTCTTCTGCAATTCAAAATCATAGCATTTTAGATTTATTAATCCTACACTAAAATGTTACCTGGAAGGTCCCACAAGAGAGACTGTTGCATAAGGGTCACAATTCTGTCCGTTTATAAGAGGCAACCCATGGCACTCCTTTATGCTGCAAGGAAAAGGCAAACAACAGATCAGTGAAGCAATATATTTGGCTTAAAAAAATAAAACCCAAACAACTTTTTCTTTTTTAAAACTTTTTTTAAGTCCTGCCTTATCACTCACTGACATATACATTGGTCCAACATGATATATGTACCTGAAGTAGATTGTAACTATAGCTCTCTGGATGGTAATTCAAAATAATATTCAAGTGCACAGTCAAACTTAGGGGGCTCTGTGAGAACAAAAGTCTTGGAACTGCTTTGATAAAAGACATTCCAGTATCACATATGCATGACAAAATCCTAAGTAAAGTGAACTGCTATATTAAGAGAAATTGCAGACTTCATTAACTTTTAAATTTGATTTCTCAAGGCCCACAAGAAGCTATTTGGCCTCATCCAGTGGCAGCAATTACATCTGGAAGGCATTTAAATGGATTCAAATATTTTGCTTTGGATAAACTACATTTGGAGTTACATTGCTGAGAAATGCAAAGTCATATCCTGAAATGTTATTTAAAATTAAGCACCCAAAACTATTAGTTTATAGTTCTAGCTCTACCCTTGAAATAGTGCTTAAGATTAATTTTCAAATTCTTTTCACAACAGCCCACGTTCAGGGTTAAATGGCCCTTTTAAAAAATCACTTTTCTTCCATAATTCATACAGTAAGTGGTAAGGTGGTGTTTAACAGGTACACAGGCACACTGCTCACCACTCCTGATGCAAAACAGAGAGGACAGTCGGTAACTGATGCTCATAGGGACAGAAACACCTTTTCTGGACCTTTTCTGAAGGCTTGCAACCTTTTTGAATCACCACAGCAGCAACACAGAGCTGGGTCAGCAAGCTGCCTAACCTTCAGATGCTGCCCACATATGAGCATTAACTAAAAACAGCTGGAACAACAAAAGCAAAGCAGAAGAGGTTGTAAATTCATAGCAGAAACCAGACTTCTAGAAGATGATCCTCTAATGTAACCATGTACACTCCAGTACTAATTTATTAAGCCCGGAAACATTCAGCAGATTACAAAATTTCATAAACAAAACACAACGGAGATCTGAGTGTTATATTCCTGATCTCTTTTAAATAATCTATCTTAAAAAAATATATTTCAGGAATTTAACTAAATTAATGCAAGTAAGTTTCAGTTGTCATAATTTGCCAGTTTGAATAAAATCCAAAACCTAGGTAACTTAAAGAGAAAACAGATTCCCTAATTTCATATAAGCAATTAAGTAAATGTTCCAATACCATAATGTGGAATCTACTCGTGCAGATCAAGTTAAAGTCACATCGCAGCAACAGTAGCTACACACACTAAGTAAATGATTTATGTACTATAGAAAAATGGTGCTGAAAGAATAACAGGAGCTGCAAACTCAAGTGGGGAAACAACAGACACTAACACTCCTGTGCTGACTCAAAACTCCACCCTCTTTGGAGTATGTACGATTATAAACCAGATGGTATTTTCCCCCAAAAAAGTCCCTTTGTCTTAGCCAGTTCAGGGAACATTTAGTGCTGAACCACTGCACAATCATTTGTTATTTTTCTTCCAGTTATCAAGCATGTGGCCTTCAGCATTTCAATAATTTTTGAATCACAATGAACCCTACAGTGATTTCAAACCGACCATTTAAAAGGGTTCTTGAAACATCCAGTTGTTTTATAAGCATTAATTGATTCCTCCTCCAACACACGCGAGGCACAGAAGAGTGGCCACAAAATTAAACTGTCTAGACTTTTCAGTCATTTGGGGGATCTGATTTGAGGTAGTTAGGACTTGATTCTTTCAGATTAATAGGCATTCTGTAGCACTGAAGAGACTGTTCTGCAGTTCCTCACGCTTTTCTGTTTCAGGTGAGAGCAACTGAGTGTGCCTGTAAATGAGTCTCAGCTTGAATCTCATATGGAATTCATAGAAGAAGGATCAGTCAAACTCATCTGAAGAGAACTGAACTGTTTTAACAACAACACAATTTTTCGTCTTACAGTCTGTGTCATGTTCACCAAGCTCCTGGATTTCTCTAGCAAACAGATGTAAGTCTGTTGGACTTTTGTTTACAGGTTGTTCTGTTCTCCCCAGGTCTTCTTACAGCTTGACCACAACATACAAACTAAAGAAAAGCTTCTTTGTGATTTCTTGCAAGTTGAAAAACATTGTACTGACAACTACACAGCCTTGCAGCAGAACTAGAATCTCTGGATTCATCATACAGATCTGTCACTTTGAACTGATTTCATGCTCCAGTCAGTCTCCCTGCGTGGGCAGCTGAGGCATTCCCTTTTCACCTCCCGCACAAGTCCCAGTTCTGCTGCCAGCAAGTGTGGTCTACCCATCCTGGGCCAGCATCTCCACTGACCATCAACTCCTAAGATTCACAAATCTCTCTCTTTCACACCTGTTAGGCTCCAGAATTTGTTCCTGATTTATCTCACCTCCTCCCCTTCCATCTCTCACTCCAAGCTATCCCGTCATACCCATCCCTTCACTGCAGGTCCTGCCTGGAGTCTGCTTTAGACGCAGTATCTGACAGCACAGCTGAGTCAACTGAGCTCAGCCGACCGGTGTTTCTGTTTACTAACCTTACACAAAGCTGTTTAGGTTTTGAGCCAGCTGTCGGTTTGGCAAACTGAGTTAACCTGGTCATGCAGGAGCCCTCACAAGCTCCAAAGGCACTGTGAGGCAAGTAGCCAATAAGGGCAGGAAGCCATTAAATCAACTCAGCACCACCAAACCGGATTGTTACTCCCTCGGGACTGAGTACGTGAGATTGAATTATTACAGATACTTTCCAGCTGCTAAACAAACAGCCTCCAGTAAACATGTTTTAAAATGCTGAAGATGTTTTAAGTGGCTCAATTAGAGCAGACTTAACAAGGGAAAAGTGCAACCTCACTAAGTTTTCCAGCTAGCAAATTCCACTGGAATACTGCCTTTCCTCAAAGAATCAGTGCTTAGAACTCCTGCCTCCTTAAACAGGAAAACAACCGTCAAGAAACCCCATCAAAGGCAACAACAAAATGTCAAACACTTTGACCAATCAAAAAAAGAACTAACACTAAATATACATTCCTATTCTGACAATCGTAATAAATACACTTCTGTTCTCCAAGGGCAAAAACTTGCTAACTGTAACCATTAGGATCTGATCTGTACACTTCAAAAAAATTGTTAGGTTTCCCAGAACAACTTCATATGAGCAGATGAAGTATAAACAGGACAGTTACAAACTGACAGGTCAATTTTAAGATATCCTGGTGTATTACTGATTTAGAAAAGTGCGTGCAAAGAAGTCAAAATCTAGTTGTAATAAACTATTTCTGGCCTACCAAGTATTCACACTGTAAATACACAAAACCTTCTCAGAGCTGAAGTGCTGTTAAACACAGAGAAGGCAAGTGCTACCATCCAACTGCCTAATTTGGCAAGAAACTGTTCAAGTATCAGCTATTTCACCAGTGGCAAACGTGCAAACACTGGTCATGCAAACTTGTTTTTACAGACTCCCAGAACGAATACCTGCAAACGTACATTTCTGAAATGTGTTACTATACATGCCATTGTGGTTTTGAAAAAAAGAGCCCACACTGAGTCAGTAGGTAATCTACTGCACTATCTTTTCCCCCTCCTCATTCACACATTAGAAAAGGAAACAATTAGTGTAGGAGACAAAACAAGATTTTAATTCACAGTCTCTGATCTTAATCTTCATGGAACTTCACTGCAAGTTTGTAATTAATATAAAAATTATGTGTAGAATAAGGGCTTAGCCCATCTAAGTGATCTCTAAGCCAGTCCTTCACCAAAGGAAGATTAACTATGCTTGCATGTCAAAAAAAGTGACTGGAATTGAGTTTTCAAATCAATCCTCATCATAAAACCCATCTAAAAGACGAGCAAAAAAAAGGCTTCTACCTTTTTAAACCATGTTTACAGAATCAAACCAACAGGAATCCATCCCCCAATAAGTGACTGCTTCGCTTCTGCCACAAACAAAAAGGTGACAGGACTCAGAATCATAGCCCTTGAATTACTTGCTATTGTGTGTGCACTGAACATGATCTTCAATCTCCTGTTATGAAAGTTGTAGCTGTAATTTTTCATCTGAACTTCTGGACTCTCAGGGAACACATGGTGGAAAAATCCATTAGCAACTTACCTATGCACAGAAGCCAGCACAAATATCTAGAATTTTCTTATCCTACAAGAAAATTAACTGGTGAAGGTTCAAAGATTCCCCTTCTCACTACATTGAGACACTATTAATTTGGACATGAAGTAAAACATACATAATTTTTTCTTTCTTTGGCCAAAACCTTTGCAGTTTAGGACAGATAAAGAAGTCAGGAACAGAAATATACACATATGCCCACTCCTTGTCTTTTACCTCTGTCCCAGCTTCTACTTCCTATCTTTCAGCTTTGTTAAAGGAGTTACTAATCCAGTGTCTTCTCAGGGCCCTGATAACTAGTAAAATGTAGCAATAAGTGCATCTTCTACTAATTATCATAGGGAAACTACAAAATAAGCAGATTTTTAAAGGGTTTAAACTTTCTATTTAATAATCCCACATGTATTTTCTGTAAGTTTCTCATGCTTTAAGATCAAATGGTCTCAAAAATGCCCTCACATCCATTTCTATAATACTATATTTAGTGAGAGATTTATATGTCATACTCTCACATGTGCATCCAAAATGTATTTACGTACACTGTATTACTAATGCATCCAACTATTTCAAGGCTATCAGCATGCGTGGTAAAATACTAATAAACATTTTTAGTTTAAGGAACTCCAATGCATTTCACAACCTCAGACGACGACAAAAGCACTGATGTAACAGTGCGGTGTTTAACGCACAGTCCTCCCCCACATGTCCGTGAGTGAGTGAGTACAGCAACCAAAAGAGAACCCTGGCTTCCTTTTGATCAATTATCTCCGTCATAAAGAGATCCTAAGAGAGGGTACGGTGAGTAAACCACTTCCTACTGCAATTTGCAACAGTAACTTTCTAAAGCAACTTTTCTTCACCGCATGAAAAATCCAAGCATGTTTTTAAAAGAAAGAAAAATACTTTAAACTTAAAAGTGCATGAACATATAAGAAATAAATTTAAAAAAGCACATCCATCAGAAAGTTAAGTTGGGAAAGTCATAAAACTCCAGCCAACTCTTGGTGGTGAATAGTCCATGGCAAGAAAGCTGTTCTAATTCTGCTTTGTGCTGCAAATGGGGAAAAAAAAGAGCAGCAGGACTCCCAATGAACCAAGCTGTTACCTACTATAAAAGTAGACACATTCCCAACTATCTGTAAGTTATAAAGATTCCTCGACGTAAGTTTCCATTTTATCTGAATTATCACCCTGCAACAGCTACTAAAGCATTACCAGTTTCACTGGCTTAGTTCTATCACAGAACCAGCTTCCCTTTTCATACCAAGCAAATGAGAGAACAGCAGAGACTATTTTGCTGGGTCCTGCTCCAACTAAACTAGTCATCTGGGTTTAGATAGTTGACTAAAACAGAAAGAACAAAATCTTCACTTCATAATGCAAATTACACTACCAAAATTGACAGTGCAGTGGTCTTCCCCTGCTCACTGAGTGTGATCTGAACATGACTGAACAAGTCACTACAAACAGAAGACCACACACCATTTCCTCTCCTCGCAGTTTCACAATTCAACCCACTCTTTCATCTAAATTCTCAAAGAAGATTTTAAAAAAATCTCTCACTCAAATAAATCTAAGCTAATGCACAGTGCTGGAAAGCAAAATTAAAGAATCTTACTACTTTTGGAGTTTTTAATTTCCCCTTAGTCTTTATAACCCCCCCATCCGTACCCTTTTCTTCACACGGCCTATCCCAAAACCTGTCTGGAGACAAATGCAGAAAAGCCTTTTTTTTCTGAACTGCAGTAAGAGTGGCTTGTTCTCCTGAACATTCATGCTGAGACAGAAGGAACGCTGTCAGTCTCCCTGATCTCCACAAGGTATTGGTTTGCACTGCTCTGTTCAGCGAAAGCGGTCAATCTCTCAGAGGCAAGTAACATAAAGGGCTGTCAGACTTCCAGAAATAAAGGATAGTATTAGTTTGTAGAGACCAGTATTCTCTAGTATGTCATTATCAGATAAAAAACTTTTTATGAGTGTCAAAACATTTTTGTACAGCTATATTTGCATTAGCTTTGAATCAATTTCTGTATTTAAATGTATTGATTAATAATGAATAAAAAGAAACAGAATGTCCAGTACATGGGGAATTTTGGCCTTCTGTGACTAACGACTGTAACATGTATATTCAGACTTCAAAGCCATCACTTTGGATCATTATCAAACACAGCTCTAAAAGTAACAATACAGGAGTTACTATTTACCAGTATTTCTCATTCTGTGCTTTTGCTTTAATACAGCAAAATTTGTCTTTTTGAAATAACATATACCAAAAATTAATTGTTTCTATGATGCTCTTTGGCACACTCTAACATCTTTACACTTTGGAGTCAAAATTAAGTTTGGCAGTGAAAGCTCATGATGTTGTTGCTAAGAAGTTCTACCGAAATGTGACAAACATGCTGCTCTAAAATCACAACCCCATACTTCGGTTGTCTATTAACATTCCTTATCATGGTTAACCATGAGACAAGAATTCTGAAGCAAAACTAGGAGTGGATTTTCACATATCAACCCAAATATTACTACTGAAAAAGTAATTTCTGTTCCCAACACCACCAGCATCAGTTCTGTCAGTAACAGCAGTACTACAGGTTCTAGCTCTCAGCTGCACTGGACATTCCCAGCTTTCTCATCAGACATAATTCAAATAGAATTACTAGACACTAATCCTAACAGTCCTAATAAAAGCAAGTGCTTTGGCAGCAACAGGGATGAGCAGCTGTGAAAAGTTCAGCAAAAACTGCAGAAGTTCCCTAAGCATATACCCATTCCCTCATAAGGTAGGCTCCAGGGAAAGTCATATAAAAATGCTATTGGTACAGGTTGTGCAGACATCCAGTATCGAGAGAGAAAAAAAAAAATCACATAATGTTCTAACAAACAGACAAATATTAAAGAATTAATGTATTTTCTTACTGTACTACTAGTTGCTGGCACACAGACCCATTATCTGTTATCAGTTCATTCAGTTTTAATTCAAGGTGAACTTTTCCCTGGAAAAAAAAAAAAGAGAGAAACACAAATAGTTTTAAAAGCTCTTCTTTTAAAAGTAGGAATTAGAACAGTAATATAGTTTACAGATAGAAGTTATTTAATGTATTTCCAATGTAACCACTTTAAAAAAATACCTCATCTAAAGCACATATCCTGCAAGTAGGGTCTGATGGACACACTTGAACTTTGAGTTAATGGTATAGAGAAATATTATCTCCAACTGCAGATAGCACAAGAATCGGTCAAGCCTCCACAAATTTAACACACACAAGTATTTCTTCAGCATGAGGAAGCATCAAGAGCAAGTCTCTCTCAGCTATTTCTTCCTAATCGTGGGATGAACAATCCTTGCAGAGAGCAGATGTATGAACATTTCAGGAGAAAGTTCTAACAGGACCTGGGACTCTGAAAGCAGTTGAGTATATTCAGAACAGTAGAATACTGTGCAGTAGCCATAACCAGCAGCATTTAATATCCAGCTGTGAAATGCGGTCCATCACACCAGACTGGAGATCGTCCAGAAATCTACTGTGCATCCCATTGTAGCTTTCAACTATCTCATGAAGGCTGATGATATACTCATGAAACAGCAGACACAGCCAAAGGAGAAGAAAAGGTGGCAATAGGTGCTAAACCTGGCTTCCTCATTTTCTTTCTCTGATAGGGTAGGATGTATTAAGAAAAATGATCCATAAATGATGGCACACCATGGATTAACTTCAGAACTCAGCAAGGGCCAACCTACTCTACCATCTCAATACAAGGCTCCAAAAACTTCAAACCATGATATGCAACTTTCTTGGGATGACCAAAATTTGGTACTTCAACCTTGCTCCAAACAGCTACTGCCTGAACAATACCTGCTACTCCTTCCAGTGCCTGGCTATTTGTGCTGGCTTTCACATCTAAGACAATCAGACACCGACAGCATCTTTCCTCTAACAGTGTTTTCCTTAGTATTCTTAAAATTTGTCTATTTCCTAAATGCAGCATCAGATGATACTGGTCTGTCCACAATCAAAATTCTCAGGAAGGGATCCAGAAGGTGATTTTCAAGTGTGGTAAAGGAAGCAAGTCATAATGCGAACTACAGCTTTGCTGCACAACATTAAAATGGAAGTAAAACCCTGAGCTGACCTTGCACACATTTCTATAGCAGTTATGTTTTGACACAGAACTGAAATGTTGTTATTGTAAATCCCCTGGGGCAAAGGCTGCGTTTCCCTCTCTGTACGTCACATGGGAGGAGAAATGAAGCTTCTTTTACAAGGCAGTTTTAAACGTAACTGTTTTGGGATGCCTGCCAAGTGTTTTGCAAACTGTTACTACATGGATTGGAACACAGGTACATTAAGAAAGTATTTGTCAAGCAGAGAAACTCCATTACAAAAAAAGACTTACAGGATAAAAACAGGATACTGAAGCATGCCAACAACCTTACAAGGCAAAGTTTCTGAATGAGAAATGAAAAAACATCAGTAGTACTTATTGTAACAGCTGACTTAATTAGTTTTAGAAAACAGGTCCTGTGAATGTCGTAAACATATTTCTTTTGCTTTTAAAAACAAAACCCACAAATCGTGTTCTACACTGAACAGCAGCAGTAAAATAGCACCTTACTGGTCCTGAAAACTATCTGTGGATGTACTTTGTTCAAAACCCAGTATCATGAGGACTACTTCAACATGGCTCTAAGTATTTCCCCGACAAGCATGGGGAGTTTTGGGTACATTTCTGTTTTGTTTGTTGAGAGCAGCATGATGGTTTCCTAAAGTGGCTGATCTGCAGATCTGTATCAGAACTTCTGACATAACACGCAACTGGGTCTGAAAGGTGGCTGTACAGATGGGGTTTAGTTCAAAACAGAGAAACCAGCCATCCTTATACAATAAATAAACAGTGCACTTCATGGGAATGCACTTTTCATCTGTAGATCTCAGGGTTGTTCAGAGGCAGGTAGGTGCCATTTTAACTTTACAAATGGACTAACAATCGATTTTCAGATACTGACCAGAGGAAGATGGAGTTCATTACTCAAGTAATTATAAATCCTATCCATTTTAAGAAAGAGAACAGTGAATGTTAAAGTTACCTTGAAAAACCTTAGAAGTGCGTGACAGACTTTGATCTTATCAGTGTATTTTGCAAGTATAGATCAAATCGCATCTCTACAAAAGTTTCTTGAATTACAAAGATCAAGGGCATGTTTAACCATATGACCCCATTTCAATCCAGAAAAATTAAGATTTTATAAATAAAGAGAGCAGATGTTTTCTAAAATCTGAGTAATTTTTACATACTTTCAATGGCTGAGGAGAAGCCACTCTCCTCCCATACACACTTGAAAGGAAACACCTATAATCCTTCTTTCATTACAAACTGATATTAACTCAAGCATACAGTGCTTTCACTCTGCTGAACTTTTAATCACCTCCACTTCAGATTAGCTGTGATCCAGAATAGAAAACATCTGGTCTACAGCTCCTGCGTTAGCATTGAATTGTGATTCTAGAGAAGTCCTAAATTTAGTACAAGTAAGGTGGTTTTAGAAAATGGCTGATCTGTTTATTTTTCCACTGCCTCAATTCATTTTTATTTTGTTGGAGTCAGCAAGTTTAATTCTTGGTAATTCCACAGAAGACAAAATGTTACATTTAACATACTTCTAAGCCTTTCTAGAAACTATGAAAGGTAATAAAGAACTCACATGTCTTTTCAGTGACACTTTAATTTGTCCTACCAAGGTAGAACTGACAATTTTCCACCCAGGCTCTAGAACAGATGAACTACATCTACCAGCTGTGTACCACAATACTCGTATGTACCTCCACCACTAAAGTACCTGCTCTACAGGCTGCTAATGATATCAAAGTTAACCCATAAAGAAGAGATGACTGGTACATAAAAGTACAGTTTTCCTGAAACAAATGCAGATTTAAGGGAAAAAACCTAAAAAACTAA
>VZRE01005724.1:103397-117547 GCA_013396775.1 Cephalopterus ornatus | reverse complement strand
AAAAAAAAACCACCTAAAAAAACCAACAACAACAAAAAAACCCCCTAACAAACAAAAACCAAACAAAAAAAAACCCCAACAAACAAAAAACCCCAAACCAAACAAAAAAACCCCATAAGCAAAACAAAAAACAAGACCAAAAAAAAAACAACCAAACCCCTCAACCAAGCAACTGCAAAGTGCCCTGTGTATAATCATGGAACACAAAATACTTCTACAGTGTTTTCTATTGCCTTGCACCCATCGTAAGTCCTGGAAAATACCCACAGGGAGGGGACCAGAGGAACAAAACAATCTCATTACATGTCATGACAAGAATAAAAGATTTTGTTTTCTCCAAACTGTGATTTAGTTTTATAAACATTCATGCACTTTTTCTCCACATGTACTGTGTGAAAGCCTGGTACTTTCAGCCATGTCCAAACAACAATCTTGGGCATCTAGGAATGCATTTCAGTACTGGATGGCACATCCAAACCAACGAGATTTCAGCCAAATGTGGCAGATGGGAACTGGCCTGAGCTCTGCTCTTACAAATTTTATGCAAAAATAAATCAGGACAGTGGAGAAACCTACCCAAATGCTCTAACTGAAGGAAAGATAAACATGAGGAATGCACACCTTAGCAGAAAAGGTCACCTTTGAGTGGAAGTGTCATGCAGGACAGTGCTTTACACATATCCCAGTCACAGAAAAGTATCATTAAGAGCTTACATTCTGCTGTGAGTGACAATGCCGTGGGGAAAGTAAAACCTTTTTATTTCCAATATGTAAGAAATCACTAAATTCTATTAATGGAATATTACAATTGAATTTTCACATCCATTTTTATGACAGAAAAAAAAACAGCAACCATGACAATGTGCAAGTCAAAGCAGAAACTGCCTTTCAGTTTATATCTGGAAAGTCCTGTCTAGAATATTGAGAGTGATTACATGGAAGAATCGGAAGAAGAATGAGAAAACTTGCAGCTGGACTAGATGATTTGTAGGTCTCTTCCAAATGAACTCCTCTATTCCATTCTATCCTAACTGAACGAGGACTGATTTTCAATAAATAAGAGAAAGTGGTATTCAGACACTTTGAAAATCTGTCTTCATGTAAAGCAACCATATGTCCCTCTCATATCCCCAACAGCTGCAGGCTAAACTTGCAGCTCATAGATGATTAATCCTGGAAAATAATGTGAATTCTGTGCACATTCACTTCTTGTAGAAGTAGAAAGGGTTTCTACCTACCCAGAGGGACTTGCAGGTTACCAGTAAAATATAAACACTGACAAGTCTAAGACTTTTGCCCTCAGGCAAATCTGAAAAAACTATTAAAATCTAATAGTTTATCATAGCAGCAAGGCTAAGAGATTCTCAAGAATACCATTTTTTTTCTTGAAACCAAAAAGAGAACTGCTACAACTTGTAGAGCCATCTCATTTTTATCTATTACTAGGACAACCCTGTCCAAAGAATTTGAACCACAGACCAAAATACAACTCTGAAGTGCAAGTTATTCGATACTGAATGCAAAAAGTATCTCAAGATAAGATAAATGAGCACAGTACAAGTACCTTCAAGTTTCAGAGAGTAACCATTTCATGTCACATAATCAGTCACTGTTTCAGTTCACATCAAAAATGACAAAAGAAAAAATTAATCAGGACTTTCGTAAGTCATTCACCAGTCTCAAGTACATGGCTCCTCTTGCGAGCATTTCAGACACCAAAATACTGTTAAGACTTTACCCGAACAGTTGCTTTTAGGTACCATTAGGAACAACACAGCCAGCTTACAAGTGCAGAATATGCATTATTCTTCAACCAAACTGAAAGACACAACTGTCTCACGAGAATTAGACAGATGCTAAGCCCTATCTTCCACAGCTCAATACAAACTTCTACCTTCACATGCCCTTATCGGTATTTAACTTTCAAAATGCAATTTAATAGTTACCTGAACCTCTGAATTAGAATCAACAGGTTGAAGCATAAACCAGTTCTCTTTTCCTGTGTAGTTGCATAAATCTTCTTTTTTGATTGACACCTTTCCTGAGGAAGAGATAAGCATAAATATCACTTTCATCTGAATAGAACAAATATTTAAATAGGCTTGAAGTTTGATCTTTTCTAAACTCTCTAATGCCTTTTTTTTAAAGCTTATGATGTGATATAAAAAAACATGGAAGCAAGGAATATCATGGATAAGTAAAGAAGAAAATTATTTTATATAAAGTCTGATGACATTACTTACCATTTGTTATCTTGGATCTCACTAATAAGAACACGAGGTAAAATAAAGAACACACTTGAGGCTGGAAATAACATAATAGATTTGAGAGAGCAGAAACGGTGTTGAAGAATGTTTAAACAGGAAACTGAAGTAGATGCCTTTTACTTTTCTGATTGCTATTTGGAAAGCTGTTATTACACCAAATTATCTGGCATCCTGGTGCAAATTATTTCCTTCCTCAATTCAAGTAATGTGATGGCTTCTTCCACGGCAGACTGTTAGAGCTTTATAGCAACTATATCCAAACATCAGCTGCAATAAAGCCATTATACAGTGGGAGAGGAAAAAAAATCCAATTCCTGTAATTTTTTGCCTAAGCTGCGTAAGTTGGTGCAAAATGCTTTTTAAGTCACAGGTTGCACTGACAGGGAAAAAAATTACCTATAAACAGTTTTAAGAATTATTCCACAATTGTAATTATTGTGGAATTATTCCACAATTCATTCTTTAAAGATCTACCAGTAGCAACAATTATTCAAATATTCCAATGAAGCAGAAGTGGAGAAGAAACAAGTAGAATTAAAAAAAATAATGTATTTAGACCATAATAAGACTATAAAATATCCTATTAGTCTAAAAAATAAACATATTTTAGTGTAACAGAATAAAGCAAGGAAACAAAATCCTGCTTTTCAAAATTTAAAGAACATTTAAGTGCACTATACACAGTGTTTTGAAAAATGCATCACCAATAACTGCATCCCGAATCCCATAGATAATGCTGCTGAAAATGACCAAGTGTTATGCAAGATGTAGGCAGCACCTCACAGACACTCACCTATACGCAGGTCTTTTTGTAAAACACTTTTATCATAAATGTAGAAGGATAACCACTGGAATGTTCTTGGAATCTCAAAGTAAAACTCTTCCCCAAAGTAAGGGCTGAAAAGAAAGACTGAAAATTATAACAGAAAAACACTTTATGCCATTTATATGGAAGATGTACATTAAAATGCCGCATTTTTACTGCTGTCCCAAACTGTGGCCTGTAGCACTACACTCACCTGACAAAGCCATTGACAACCATTTCATTCCAAACGCACACAGTAACACTGCAGTGCTGCAATGCCTTAGGTATGTACAAGAAGGGAAAAAATGAGCACACACAGAGAAAGTGTTGTCTGCTCTGCAACTTCTGTTTTATTTTTCTGTCCTGAAATTATTCTAGTTGGTTCTCTACCTATCCCAAATGACTTCCTGGGACACTCACAGGTTAAACTACGTTAAAACACAATTTACTTAATTACTGCAGTAACTGACATTCGCTTAGCACTAACTTCCATGTCAAACTTGCTGCTCGAAGATTCAAACTTGTGGAAGGAAGTTCTGAGCACTAGAAACTATAAAACAGAACAGTAAAAAAGAGAAATGTTAATCTCAAATACACACGTTCTCCCTCACACTGAAACAGTCACCACATTTCTGCATCTAATGAAGTTCAATATAATGTTTACAGTTCACCCTATTGAGGTGCCATTCGCATGTCCCTCTACAGAAAAGACTCTGGGTTCCCCTATGCTACACATCTTTCAAACAATGTGTGGGTACCTTCACTCATGGAATTTATACTCCCACTACACTTAAGGAGTACTTACTGATGCAATCAGAGCCACTCGTCAGAACACTATTTCAAGACTGAACAAAACCACAATGCTGCTTGTGTCACTGCAATTGGTGAGTTCTGAAAGTCAAGTGAATCCACAAACAAAACTGCTATTTTAGAACAACTGAATTCTTAAAAACCTTAAAATAGTTTCAATTCCAAAGTATTACCACCAGAGAAAGGTGTTCAGGTTCACGAAACTAATCTTATGCAGAAAAGTACTGTGATGACACTTATACCACACCCAGAAACAAAGGTCGAGGTTTTTTTTGTTTCCCAGTAAAGTACCATTCTGATACTGCTGTATTACTAAACTAATACAAATACGCTTATTTTTGGAACAAGCAGTTCACATTATCACCTACTCAAAGGATATCACGAAAAATAGCCACCATCCCTGTTGTCTTCCCTCCAAAATAATCACAGAAAAAGAAAACATCACCCAATGCTTAAAGAAAATGGCTCATTTAAAAAGTTAAAAAGAAAAGCTTATAACTATCTTAAAAAAACTTTAAAACTTCTGGGAAAGAACACAGCTGAAAAATCTAATAATGCAAATGTCTAGGATAGATGTTTGGAAACAAGAGCTTTAACTGCAGGAATTCATGATAAGGAATTTCACAAGTGAAAATGCTCCTTTGTTCAAACACAAACCTTTTACCATAGGCTTCAGAATGGCAATCACTATCAGCCTTCACACTACTCTGAGAAATAATTTAAGAATTCTCAGTTGAAAAATTCACTTGCAGTTTTCCAGCTCTCCATTTTCCCCCTTTTTTAATAATTTCAAAGCTAACAAATTCTGCTTTGATTTCAAGGGCCGGGTTCTTCTGGTCATGAGCGTTACCTTTAGTAGCAGTGCAGCCCTAATCGGCCTCAACTTCCTTATTGCCATCACTGCTCATTTTAATTGTATTGACACAATAACTCAGACCAAAAAAAGATGAAACAAAGGCTTACTTTAAACTTAGGTCAATTCCATATTATGGTTTCCCCACCAGCTATACAAATAATAGTTGCAGCAGAACAAACAGAGGGAGAACACAGCGGAAAGAGGGAACAGTGGGAGAACAAGCTGGCACTGCTGTCAAAGGAAACTGCTCCTGGCTCAGCTTCAGTCAGACATCCTAAGAGGAACACCAGGCTGCACATCAACCACTGCCTATCACCAAGGGTTAAGTCCTCATTCTTGATGGATCTATGTGCCTCCCATTATACAGTCTGGGATGAAGACTATTAGCAGAGACTTCCAAAAAACACTTTATCATCTGTATCTTATGGCTGAAGAGAGCAAACTTCACAACTACATATATCCCCCCCTCCAGCCACCAAAGAATGAAAAACCATTAACAATCACTATTATTATTTTGACTTCAACATTACACAAAGTCTCAAGCAAGAGCAGGTCAACATTATGAGCATAAACAGAAGGTAACACATTGTTTTATTCATGTTGATACACTTTCCTTAGCTAAATTAACACCTCTGCTTTATGAATCAGCTGTTGATTATTCTTTAGCAAAGTATGAGGCAGAGGGAGAGAATTTAAAGTAGAGAACACAAAGGATTAATAAAGAAATTCTTAGGTGGATACAGAACTGGCTGACTGGGTACAATATAGGTTAAACCTAAGAGGAATAATTAAAATGGAGAACTTACTCATCCTGTTCCTCAGGGATTCAGTCAGTTTAGTACTTTCATTTGTGACTTTGATGCAAGAACTTTAAAGAGTGTGACGGATACAAAATTAGAAGATAGCGCTAATTCAAAGGAAGACCAGACTGTCATACAGGAAGAACTGGATTACAGTAATATAGGAGATTAAATTTCAGTGTGTGACACACTCCTCTGCTCTTCCCTTCCTTGCTGCATTAACCTGGCAGTTCTGTGACAGGAGCTGACCAATGCCCCATGATCTGTCAGTTGATGAAAGCAACGGTTACACCAACAAGTGAACTCATTTGTGCTAAAACCTTCTATAACCTTGCACTGCCACGAAGTTCAGTTGGAAAAAAAAGAAACTGAATTTATTAAAAAAAAAAAAAAGAAAGAAAAAAAAAGAGCACATACATACCATAACTCCCCCCTCCCCCCAATTCCTCATATTTGACCACAGACATTTGAGGAGGCTCACGGATGTTCTTTAAACTTTCCAACGGAAAAATACTCTCTTTCTTCAGAACTCACAGAAATCCCACACCATGTCAGGAAATATTTCTTGAGTCATTAGCCAAAATATCCCTCTTTCACTTCACTATTAATGCTTGTTTTTCTAACTTTGGAAAGTCATTTGTTTTACATCTGCACTCTAACAACTCTCCCAGTGCTAACAGAAGCTCAAATCTATTTGCACATTTAAAAAAAAGACACTTCCTGATAGTTGCCAATCACTTTAGCCAAAACTAATTTTAATTCTATTGATAATTACTTCCACATATGTTTAACTAACTAAAGTTTAGATTAGAGCTTGTATAAATTTGCAACCCATAATAGAGTGATTGTGAATTATGTGTGTAAGAAAAAGCAAGCAAATAATATAAAACAAAACAATGAAATTCAAAGTTGTATCTGTGACTAAAATCATACTGTACTACACCTTACTGAAAAGCAATTTATAAAGTTTTCAGACTAATGAGAGACTGGAGCTTTCATCTCCTGTTCCGGTGCCTCTAGGTTAGCACAGTATTGCAGTTTAACACAGCAGTAAGCACCAAGGTGCTGTAATTACTGCATACACACTAGCAATCAAGTGTAAGCATCCAGCTCTGGCTGCTGCTAACAGAGGATGACTTATTTTATTACATTTCACCAGTTTGTATGGAACCCACCTCATGCTGTGAATCCAACTTGGCACAGCTCTAATTCAGGATGAAGGAGTTACCCATGAAGTAACAGTGGGTTCTAACTCCTAATACAATGTTCTCAACTTCGAAAAATTAATTTCGTATCACCTGAAAAATTCTCAATTTGAGAGTTATCCGAATGTTATTTGAGACCCTTCTCTCCCCAACTGTTGCTCTGTTATAGTGAGATCTTCTTCATTTCCTCTGTAAAGTGCTATTGTCATTGTTCTCATTCTCTCTCAAGTTTCAGTTTTAAAACTTCAATAGTATTTAAAAAAAAATTGAATGAATCTAAGGTGTTTTATTAAATGTTTTACTATGCAACTAATACTTTTTATTATCCAGTGATGCAAGCATATAAATTTAATAATTCTTAAACAGAACGTAATAAAAATGTCTGCCAAAACATCATATTTAACTGGTCTTGTTTCTAAGCATGGCAGTAACTTTCTGGGCTTATATTATTAAAATATCAAAAATTGGACAACAAAGTCTTTCTTTTTCTAAGATATGCTGGGTTGGGGGTGTTTTTTTGCTCATTAAACTACTATCTATTTTAAGGAGAAATGTTTTCTCCTTTATCAGTACAGTCTCTAAATTATTCTCTGAAGGATTACTCAGTTGATTTTGTTTGGTAGTCAATCTCAACTGCAGACAGTAAAATTCTGAAAATTTTATCAATCTGACTACAGCAATTACAGATCAGGAGTATAAGCAAAATATTTGTTCCTGATTGCATATAAGTGGCATTTGCTTTTCACGCAGAAGCATAAGGAGGCTTTGAAACCATGTTTTGGAAAAGTAAAATTCCCTATTTAAGTTTGCCTTGTGAGCAACACGCTGTTCCTCACCTGCAAACATCTAGAGAGACAGCTCAAAGAACAAACACCTACAATAAAACCCCTGGAAACAGGAATTAGGAAAACTTGCAAAAGTTTGAGCAGACTTTCTGGGTTTAAAGAGGAAGGTTTGATGTCACCTCCAGATAACTGAAGCTGTCACTCAGATATTCTAAACAATGCAGCTGCAGTGATGCTTCAGTATGAGCCTTAGTGAACTTCAGTTTTGAGGCATAAAAGCACCTACACCCGTGCAGCTTTGTTAGCATGACTTTTTTGTTTGATTGTTACTGTACGACAGTAGCAGAATTTCTAGGTCAGTGCTGCTCAAGGAGGCAGAGCAAACCATTCTCTGTGGGTACTGGTTACAGTTCCCAGAAGAATTTCAGGAAAGAATGAGGCCTATTCAGGGGGACATCCCACAGCACAGAAAACTCTCATACATGGAAAAGTTCCGGTTCCTTCATTCTAGAAACAGGTTTTACCAGAAAGACACTAAGAGCAGAGTTCCACCAATACAATCCAACTGCATGTCAGAAGTAGGAAGTGACATAGAGAGCAAGTATCGAGTAGATTTCTCTCCCTTGAAAACAAGCTGGCAAGAAAAAGAACAATGGAGCAGAATAAAGTAACAGTGTTTTAGCATGGTCCATTTTAAAAGCACCATTCTATTCATAAGCCTCAATTTTGTCTTCTTTCAACTACTCTTATGATTGCTGTAATATTTGAGTAGTTGCCACAAATCAGCTCTCATTTTACAGCGGTACAAGCAGAAGCACAACCACATCTTGTTTTTATTCAGAACTTGGGCGATCTTGCTTATCATATCTATTTAAAAATTGAGCTTACCTTAAAGATTTTTCAACTACTTGTGTACGAAAAACTTCTTCTTGGTCCAAGTTTATGGTACAGAAAAAGTCTCTCATTTTGTTGGGTACTAAGTGTTTGGCGTCATCTGTAAATAAAAAAAACTACTGTAAATACTGAAGGGGGAAAACCTACAAAATATTAGGTACAATAATTTTACAGTTTTAATGTGCCCCAAATTAACGCTTCCATTCAGTTAGCACACACATTTCCATATTAATTTCCAATTCATAAGCTCCAAGAGGGCACAGCAATTGCTACATCCAGCTTCACGTGGAATGAGAGTCGACAGGAAGAGACACACGCTGACTCACAAGCACCACTTCCTGCAGCACCTGCACTTTCCCTTGAGAGGTCTCATCTCGGGCTTGACCCTGCACAGCTTGCTAAATCCCAGCAGCCTGAGGTGATGTGGCATTAGGTCATAACACCAAGACATGATCTGGCTGAGCTACTGTTCACTTGGTATTTTCTCTGCAAATACTCTGCTAAAGGAAGCTGATTAATAAGAACTTGCCCATCAAATCTTTATTTCATTTTCCACAATGAGCAGCGGATTTTAAGTTGGCTGAACCTTTGAAAATATACCAGTCACGAGTACTGTTTTATTTTTTCCTAACTGTCTGATCTAGTAGAAGGAGGAAATAATCACCTACTGACTCACTGTAATATAGATAAGAACAAGCAGAAAAGGAAGTTTCTAATGAGAAAGATCGTCAACACAAGAATACAAAGATTTGCTGGGTATTCAATTTAGGCTACTGCAGTAACAGGCTGGACATAAGGCAGCCCTTTCTGGAAATGGTTGCTCCTAAGCAGTCACAGCTAAAACCAGTTCCCAATGTTCAAATTGGAAAGCTCTCCTGAAATCTGAATGCCACAGACATCTACATCAAGTTATGGCAACACTGTCCTTTAGCTAAACAGTTATTTCCCCCCCAGATACTTCCTTCCCCTCTGAACGTTTTTGAAGACAGCAAACAGACCCTTCTCAGCTTTTATTCTGCAAAAAGCCTACAAGCTTTTCTGGTACTCTCTCCTGGGAGAGGCTCCTAATTGGTGAGCAGCCATTCTCTGCCACTGTTCTACTTTGCTGTCTAAACCACAGGCAACCTCAACTGTGTTATTCTGCATCAGGTCTGAGCCAGGACCTTTCACATCCTTGCCTGCTACTGGAAATACTTCTCCCAATGAAACATGGAATCAGCACTATCTATTTACATAAGATATTAAAAAGTAATAGGATGAAAACTACATCAAAGTATTGAATTTTAATAACTTATCATGTCTGAATAACTAATGACCTTTTAGAAATCAGTTTGAAACTAGTTTTGAAATGTCACACATTTCTTTTTTTAAAAAATGCAGGTATGAAGCACAGTGGAGTAAGCTGTATTGCTATGCTGTTAGGATGTAAAATCAGAGTTATGTTTTTTCTCTCCTCCACAGTCTTTTTGTGTGTGTGTATTAAATGGTTAAGTTAAATTATTACAGTCTTGAAAGTTAAGTAAGTAATGCCCAGCATTGCAAGGGTCACCTCAACTACAGCAGAGCAGAGAACGTGACAGTTTAACAGGAACAGAGGCTGAACCTTACGCACAATGTTTTCCAAGTCAGAGATACGTACACTGGTGGAAAGCATGAACAGACACTTAAGGAACTTCCTTAAGTTCCTTAACTTTCCAGCACAGTTCAAACTTATGCTCTCAGAAGCATCAATGAGTTTTTCATCACCTTGGGTGTGGGAGAGCAGGAAGTATACACGAAATTTTTAAACACTACACTTAATGTTGACAGATTGACAGACGTTAACAGAACCTGTTTTTAATGCCATTAGACTCCAAAAAGGCACTAAACTCAAAGTTACCCTCAAGTGAGATATTGCAGAAGACCAGAGAGAAGCATCAGATTGAACACTGCCTTAAAATTTGTTGGTTTGGGTTTTTTTAAAGCTATTTTAATACAACATATGAAATACAAAATTCAAGTAATGAAAGGGGCTGGTAAACCCCAGAGAGCTACTGACACCGTAAGTTTGTAATTAAGAAGCATGTGTCAGCTTTTGAAGATACTGATAAGTATCTTTATTTCTTAGTTAATACTCTTTAACTTCACCATCCTATTTTTACATATAATATTTAAGATATAACATTATTTAATCATCACTGTAAAGGCACCATACAGTGGACTTTGAATGGAAATCATAATTATTACAGTTTCATGTTCTGTTAAAAGGAGTAAAAATTAAATATTTCTACATAATTCACTATTTTTAAGTCTACTGCAGAAACTTCCTACACAAAGAAACAGAAGAAATATAAGTTTTGATTTCCTAGTGAGATACAAACCTTTACTTTGTAGCCCAAGTGTCTGGCTTTAAGGCACAGACAAATTTATTGAGGTTTTTAGTAGGCAGGGGATGATTCTCAGTTCTGAGTTAAAAATATCCTCAGAGCACTTGTAAGGTGAAGTAAGGAAGATTTCACATCCTTTCAAATACCATATCTGTGACTGTGGGAGACTTTTCATCCGTGTAAGTGGTCTAACTTTTCCAAGGGGTTTATTTGCTTTAAGAGGAAAAGGCTCAAGTCTTTAATTACACTAAGTTTTCCTTTTTCTGAGAAACCTAAGGCTATAATGGTTGCATAAAAATCAAGTATTGACAACATCAGATAATCTGCTTGAATGTTTGGATTTTCAGTGCATATATATAACATCCTCTGTCGAGTGAAAGTGTGCAATTAGTGTACGTCTTCTAGATTTCTTTATCCCTGCCAAAAGACATTAATGCACATAAACTCCAAAGCATTTCCTCACAGGATTAAACATTATATAGCAACAATTAAATCCACTCCAGGAGTGCAGCATAATCCAAGACAACCAAGCGGTGTTAAAAACTCAGTGCAAGTTTGAAAACGAATGCATCCAGAATTTTGTCAAATGAGCTCTAGGAGACTACATTTTCCAAGTGCTCTACTAAGACAGGTTTCAGTAAACAATCCAAAAATCAAAGTATTACTGAATGTCATAAATGAAAACAGAAGCTAATTCCACAGTTTAAAACACTACACTACGAGATATGCCTAAAGCTATAGGCACCCACAGACTTTTGTAAAGCACTTCTGTCATTACCATGACACATAAAATAGAGCCACCAATACAAAACAGTCATCATAAAGGAAGGACAGACTTTCAGTGGATTTTTGGTGAAAACCTGCTTAAGTGTAATTAATTTTCCAAAAATATTATGGGGTCTTAAACTGGTAAAACCAGTTCATCCTGTCTCTTACTTGAAAACCGGAGGCAGGAGACTGGCTGCAAAGACTGACACCCCACAAAACCAGGGCACCAGGGACTGCAAATGTCTTCTTCCTCAGTATTTTCGCTACTACGTATGTAATGGCTACTTAAAACACCTTTAAGTCCATGTCTCAATACTAAATCGGGTGTGAGGATTTTTACAAAATCACTAACTTTAGATTTTACTGCCCATTTGTGTATTGCAAAATAGTATAAATAACAACTCACTACAGATGGTGTTGTCTATACACACAGAATTCCACAGAACTGACATTACCTCACTAGAAATACCACGCTCTCTCATGCAACACACACAAAATGTGTCGGTGTCAAGTCCCGTAGTAGTTTAATTGCCAAGAAAGTGTAGGCACAGAAATGTATTCTACTTGTAAGAAATGAGTTACAAGGAATGCCTTCACACTGTGAACATCAGCTTTCCACACTGAGGTCTGCTACTGCTAATCCCTCCAGATCAAGCAGGATTACATTGTTACATTTGTTTATTATTGTTCATTCGGAGCTTTTCCCTTACAAAACCCAGTATTAAAATATTAGCAAAAAGCGAATATAAAACAGTATTTGTTGTGCAAAGAAGCCAAATGAGCATCTAAGCATTAGAGGGTTCCCAAGCTTCCACAGCATATTTAACTTGCCTATTTTTTTAAAAGTTTTGGTTTGGTTAGAAGAAAGCAGTGGCTTCACAAAGTGATTTTCACACTGTTTAAGCCTCGTCTTTTACTGCAGCTGTTACTTCCACCACTCTCCAAATGGTTCTTACAGGTTCATCTTTAGCAATAAACTTTTTATATATTCCCTGGGAAGCAGGTCATAGTCCTCTGTTTTCAAAGCTACGATACAACCAGAGACTCAATCCAGAACACCATAAATGGGATAATAAAACTAGTTTCAGTGTAAGTCTCAAGAAATTTTGTGTTTTGCCTTTTAATTCTTAGTGGAAAACTTTTATCAAGTTGCTGTGTAGTCCAGCGTTGACAAAACCTTATAATAAAAGACAGGAAAAATGGTGTCAAAAAGTCAGCTTCACTTATCTTCAGCAACCTACTTTTAATGTATTTTCTAGGAAGCAGGTCATAGCATTCACAGGACTATGACCTGCTTCCTAGGGCATACATAAAAGGTTGGTTGCTGAAGATTACCGAAGGCAGGCTAAGAAAGTTGGCGCTATTCAGCCTAGAGAAGAGTAGGTTGTATGGAGACCTCACAGCAACCTTCCAGTATCCAAAGGGGGCCTAAAGGGAAGCCAGAGAGGGACTTCTCAAAAACTGTCGTTATAGGACAAAGAGTAATGGGTTCAAACTGAAAGAGAGGAAACTTGGGTCAAATATGTGGAAGAAATTCTTTACTGTGAGCGTGGTGAGGCACTGGACAGGCTGCCCAGAGAAGTTGTTGATGTCCCATCCCTGGAGATGTTCAAGGCCGGGCTGGATGGGGCTCTAGTGAAAGGTGTCTCTGACCGCGGCAGGGAGGTTGAAACCAGATCCCTTCTAACTCACACCACTCTACGAATTCATGCTTTAACCCCAAACCTAACAGTATTCTTTTTTAAAGGTGATCTGACGTATTATTTCTGTGCTAACTGCTAACAGCAGATCTCGGTAAGCGTGCGCTCAGCCTCGCATAGCCAGCAGGGCGCTATCACTAACACACCAGAGCGAGAGCAGCTCCAGCTCCAGCCCAGGCCCTCTGCTGTTTTCATGGCTCAGTCTATTTACTGAAGACACATTCAGCCCCTACGCCGCATGACGGTATTTAAGTAAACACGACTCCACTCCTCCACCAAACCTAATCCTTCAACACATTTTCACAACCGGTTCTCAACCCCAGCGCCGTGCCCCAATCAACCCGTGTCGCTTCATTCTCAAAAAAGTCGACGGGCTGCGTGAGAAAGGAAACAAACGGGCCGCGTCCGAGCGGAATGAATGTGTTCCGATACCCCGAGGAAGCCGCCGCACATCCTGCCTCTCCCCCTCGCTTTGAAGCGCTGCCCCGCTCG
The DNA here is from genome assembly GCA_013396775.1 of Cephalopterus ornatus. Lineage (NCBI taxonomy): Eukaryota > Metazoa > Chordata > Aves > Passeriformes > Cotingidae > Cephalopterus > Cephalopterus ornatus. The sequence continues at coordinate 103,799 of VZRE01005724.1, read as the reverse complement.
CCGAGCGCTCCCCAGCGCCGCTCCCCAGCGCGGCCGCGGTTCCCACGTTACGGCCCGCGTCGGCGCCCGCAGTCAGCGCTTCCGAACCACCAAAATAAAGCCACCGGACCCTCTCTCCGCCCCCCTCCGCTCGCACACACGCTGCGCCGAGGCACGGGAGCACCACTGACCGCTTCCAGAACAGCCCTCCACCACCAACTTCCTGCACATCGCGCTAATTTCGCAATTTCTGCCTGACAAACAGACTCCGGTGCCCGAGGTCCGGGCGGGAGGGGGCATTTCTGCTCGCCCGCTGGCTCAAGGGAACCCTGGCTGCAACGGATGCTTCCCAGCCCCTGCGGGCCTCCAGCGGCCCCGCCGCGTCCATCCATCCATGCATGCACGCATGCATCCATCCGTCCA
>VZRE01005724.1:88592-102834 GCA_013396775.1 Cephalopterus ornatus | reverse complement strand
GGGGCGGCCGCGCCTGCGCCCTGGCGGCGCCTCCCGCCGGGCCGTGAGGGGACTCCGCCCGGGGCCGCGGAGCCGAGGGGCTGCCGGGCGGGTCCGGGGAGCGGAGCGCCCATCCCGGACCTCCCGCTCCTCTGCGGGCACAGTCAGGGTGGGAGGACGTGGTCCTAAACTGCTCCCGGGGAGGTTTAAGTTGGACATTAGAAAGGATTTCTTCACAGAAAAGAATGACACCTAGGGAGGTGGTGGAGTCACCGTCTCTGGAGGCGTTTAAGGAAAGACTTGGACGTGGCACTCGGTGCCATGGTCTAGTTGATGGGGTGGTGTTGGGTCATGGGTTAGACTCGATGATCTCGGAGGTGTTTTCCAGCCTAACTGACTCTCTGACCTGTGCCTCCCACAGGGGCAGGGGCTCGGCGCGTTGAACGCTGTGTTCACCGCGCTGAGATGGGTCACATCGAGCGGCCAGGACAAGTGGCTTGTGTGCCTGCTTTGGTTTGGGGTGCACCGAGCGCCTGCCTCTGTGCAAAGCACGCCATGGGCTCCATTGGATCTCCGCTGCTCTCACTGGTTCACGTTTGCCTGTTCGGCTGTGTAAAAAATGCCATGAAGTACGAAATGCTCGGCTGTCAGCGCTGCCCCAAAAGCAGGTGTCTCACCACCTGCAGACTGCCACGGGCAACGCCTCCCTCAGGAGTCCCAGGGTACCCAGAGGTGTTCACAGGCTGCAGCTGCTCACCTTCTTCAAGAATTGAAGGGCTTCACATCACATTTTATAGCAATGTTTCTTGAAGACGCAGATCCTAATGTGAAACTCTGGGATCTGGCTTACACCTGGACTTGGCCCTAGTCCTGCATTGGTGGCGGGTGCCTGGCTTGGGCCTGCGTAATCCACCCGGCCACAGGTGTCACATCCACTTTGGTGTCACTCAGCATCAGACTGAGGGTACATCAGCTTCCAGGCCTTTAGGTACAGTCTGGTGAAAGCCTTTAGTAACTGACATACCCTAAAACACAAGTAGTTCAGCAGGCTAAAGTTGTTACAGAAAGCAGCATAGGACTAGGATTCTTCACTTTGCACCTAAAAAGCCCTACTCAGTCTGCCCTTCTGTTAAAGGGAAGTTTGCAGGCCAGCATCTGTCACATGTCTCTTAACTGAAGTCCCCTGCTGTGGTGCTCTGGCCACTTTTAATTTCTCCTGCACAAATCTTGCAGTTACTACTCTGATACAGCATTGAGCCTTATAAACTGACAGGCACTGCTGCACCTCATTTCTTGGTGGCTTTTCCTGTGTCCAGCTTCTCACCTGCTGCTCCCTCAGCAGTGGTTACATTCCGTCCTTTCTCATCCCCATACTCCCCGTGGTGGTTGGGGTAGGACAGGTACGTTTATAGGTGGCGGGCAGGGAGCGGTGGGGAATGAACTGCTTCCTCACCTGATTAAGAGCCGTATTTGTGTGAATGCAAAACCTAAACCTGAACAAAGACACAGGTTTGCATAAGCTGAATTTTAACCTGTTGGAAATTAGAGGTTCCTTTACAGTACAAATTGAGGAGCTGATTATCCACAGTGGGCTGTCTAGGCTAGCTGCCCTGCCTGGCTGGTGAACTGAGGCTAACCTGGGCAGAGTCAGAGCTTTGATCTGAGAGCGTAGCACTCTGAGAATGGACATGTGTGCTTGAACCGTGTGTTGCCTCATTTTCAAAGACTGTGTGACTCTACCGACTCCATACTCTCTCTGAAGTTATGACTACAGTGGGGTTTAATGTTTTAACTTAGTATCAGCTTTCTTTGAAGCACAGACCTATCGACATTATCGAGTTTTGCCATTGCCTGATTCCTGACACTCCCTTTTGTTTTAAAAAAGCCTTGTTTTAATCTTACACACTATATTGAGAATAATGTTTCAATTGCATAATGTTCATTTTTGACCTCTCTTAAAGTTACATTTTAGGAGCATCTGTATGACAGGTAGGTCTGTGAAGCTAAGGCCATGGTTAAAACAAACACTGGTGTGCTGCCTTGCAGACTTAGGGGAAGGATTTCTTCATTTAACAGTGAGGATGGATCTTTGCTCTTGTGAGATAACCTGACAGCCGAGGTGTTTAACTGTCAGCGGTAACTGCTATATTAAGGAAGTTTAGAACAAATAATAGTGATGATGACATGTAGTGGCTTACTTCAAATGCCTGGAGTTTAGCTGTGTCATTTCACAGAAGACAGAAAGACGATTTAGTACATTTGTTCTGATTTTGCGTATGTCATAACTGAGGATTGACTAATTGTTTATTTTGTTTAGATGCAAAAACTTCGGGATGACCCACTTGCCTTTTTAATTAGCATTTGAAATACAGGGAAAAAAAAGTATTTGTTACAAATAGCAAACTTGCAATTTTTTTTTTTGTTATACATCTCTCCTGAGAACCATGCCAAAATGATCCTCATAATTTAGCTTAAATTTAATTTTTACTGCAGGTTACAGACAAGTGACACCTTGCTGAAGGGGGAAGTACTTTGAATATGCATAATCTTCTATTTTATATGTATCTTTGTATTTTCATATGCAATTCGATATTTGCATTTTGAACTGTGTTTCTTGACAGTAGTTCCAAAAAGCTTAAGTACAGCGTGTAAAATACACAATCTATACTACAAAGGTTACTATCAGAATTGAAAAGAATTTTTCAAGTTTCAGGTCCTCATGAACACACTTAAGATGTTGTGAAGTATTAAACACAGTTTACCTGTCTTCCAGGTCCTCTGAGACACTGAGCAGGTAGATTGTGTTCTGCTGAGCATCGTGTTCACCCTAAACGGTGCCAGGAGATACCATCACTTCCCTGGAGCTCTAGCATGTTCTCAATTTGCTGGTTTGACCTTAATGAAGGGATGCTTGGTAACTGTGTTGCTTAATCTTCTAACGAAATAACTATTAGAAGATACGCATCTGTGGATCTTATAGAGATTATATAAGTATTAAAACAATTTAAAAAATGGAGAGACTTACAGAAAAATAGGAATATGTTGTTTTAATTAAGCAAAAACAGAGTTATAATCACTCTATCTAAAAATAAAATTAGACTCTTTATCAATCCTTAACATCTGCATTTAATATTTTCTTCTAAACAAAAATACAGATGTGATTATGTAGCAAATTACAGTCTTTGACAACGTATAGTATTTACCTTCTCTTACACGTACTTTAATTCTAATTTGGTCATTAATACTCAATTAATTACTGCAACGTGTTACTTGTAGTAAAAGTGCCACAATTGAACTATAAACATGACATTGCCATCTTAAAACTGCTTTGCTATAAACTGTAGAGAATATACAGAGTTACAAAGTCGTGTTTTTATCAAAATATACAAACCCCCCCAAACCTAACACAAGCTAACAATATTTTTCTCATGAACTATACAGTTATATAAAATATTTGTAAAATTATCTTTGTATTTATAAATATTCTACCTTATTTGCTTTGGTCTATATTTATCACCATACAAGTCCACTTAGAAGATATCTTTGTGTACTTTCTTTGAAGCATCATTATACTTTCCTGTGTTTTATTATTCTGTTATCCTTATTTAAATGGAACCAAAGCTGCCATGAAGCCAGTTTCTCAAGGGGTTCATAGCATTCACCAGTGATAGAATAAGTGGACTATATTATTACTTCAATCAATACTGTATTATCATTTCAATTGTAATTTTATTGTACCCAAGCTATAATTTCTCTTAAAATATTCAAGACGATGAAGTTAAGTAACAAACTGTGAACCATCACACAGAATGAAGCTGAGGATCACTAACCCTTGTCCTGACTTAATTTTTTAACACTTCACAGGGATAAACATACATGAGTAATTGGAAATGCAGATACAGTACAACAGAGCCCTATCATATAAAATGCAACTCGTAGACATACACCCGCTTTGACTTTTTTTGAACATCTCAGTTAAAATTTATCACATTTCCACAAAACAATGTTAATTGGAATATTTTGGTGATGTCTTTCAGAAGCCCATTCTACCAGTTCTTAGTGAACTGTGAGGCTGTAAGGCTCACCATGACCTTCGGTGCGGCAGGATGAGGGAGGCAGGAAGGCCAACACTCCTTCCTCCAGCAGCACATTCCCGGCACCTCTCTGCTATGGGCCACAGGACACTGTGTCAGAGCCTGCCTGGGGCCAGGTGCTGGCACGCTTGGGATCACTGAGAAGGGACATCTGAAAGTTAAAAGTTGCATTTAAGGCATGGAGATGACAGAGAACCCCACAAACTGCCCTTATCCCTGTTTATACACAAGGACTGCCTCAGGGATACACAGGAAAGCAAGAATCTTATTTACCTACTCCTCTCAAGATCAAAGTATTTATGGGGGGTTGCTCTGTTGTTCGTGTTCAGGTATTATTCCAGGATGAGGAAGAAAACTGTCTACATCTCCTCTTCTGCTAAGAAGAATGATATTTCTTAAACACAGGAGTTGCAGACCCACCAGGAGGTGGACATTTCTATACAGGATTTCTTTAAGCTAGGCTGTTTCAGGACAACAATTTGCCTAAGACCAATGCACCTGAATAGCTCACCAGGCCATGGACATGGGGATTTATGCAGTTTGGAAGACTGGCTATAACGAGTTCTACTGAATCTTTATTAAATGTCTCAGAGATATCATAAATCTGAATACTTTCCACACAAGCACTCAGACTTAACAGTTATTATGGTAACTACAAAACTGAATATGGAAAGGAAAAGAGTAGTTTCAACTCCTATGTTTTGTAAATGTTGAGTTACAGAAAAGCACAGCAGAACTTAACTGTACCTCAGTACACCCGAGCCCATGAAACACTTCCCACCTTCACTGTAGAATACACTAGATTACAGTTATGTCCTTTATAAACACATTACTTTTTGTTTTAAAAAATGCAATATATAGTTTCTGCAGCAAAAAATCCTTCTACAGAATACACCATGAACCTACTTATTTCTTTTGCCTAGAATGACTCTGATTCAAAACCAGCACTGTAAAATAGTTCAGTGACCAGTAACCTGCAATGTTAAGTAGAAGGGTTTTGGTTGGTCATTTTTTTCTTTTCTCTCTCTAAGAGTTTATTGTGGCAAAAGTATTTTGGGTATTTCACATTATATCTGTATTATTGCAAATATTAGTTTTTCTGTTATTTTTCTTTCTTTTGCATATACTGACACACGTTTAGATGAAGAATCTTAGTAAATGATACTAATTTGAGTGGAGACTTTCCCCATTCACTGCATCTCTATCTTCTCCAATATATAGTTTTGGGTTTTGATATTCTTTTGCACAGCTGTCACTCAAAGTATAACTTCTGGAGTTACATTTTGTGTATTTTTCACTTCGCTTCCTTCGGAGCCAAGGAAACGTGGATTTTCCAAAAGTTTAGTGCTTTCACTGCATAACTGTTCTTTTCTATCTTGTGGACCTGGATTTTTGAATAGATGTTTCTTCTGGTGCATTCCCAGAGCAGCTGCTGTCTTGCAAATTTTGGGGCACTGAAAGCAAGCATATCCTTTTCCATTGTGCTCACGGACATGCCTTTGCTCATGGTTCCTTTTGGTAGAAAGGTACAAGAAGCTCTGAAAGCAGAACTGACAATGGTAGCGTTTTTCTCCAGTATGGATTCTTTCATGTATTTTGAGTGTTTCATTTAAAGTGAATGCCTTATTACAGTACTGGCAGACAAAATCTTTGACACCCAGGTGAATACGTTCATGTTTCTGTAAATTTCCAGGAACTGAGAAAGATTTCCCACAGGTTTTGCAAGCGTAGGGCTTTTCCCCGGTGTGACACCTCATGTGCATTTTTAAAGTGGATGGACTTTGGAATTGTTTTTGGCATAACTCACAAATGTAAGGCTTTGAAGTAGCTACATGCCAGTGCACGTGTTCTTGACCTTCTGCTGTGGAAGATGGGTCTCTTTCACAGAGCTCACAATGAAGACTAGGCATTTCTGTGTTATCTTCCTGGCTGATGGCCTTTTCCTCAGGAGCATTCCTGAGTGCATACTCTCGACTGCATGTGTTGTGGCTTTCCACAATGGTGTTCTTGCTGCCATGCTTTTTCCTCCATTTGGTCTTTTTCATTTTTCTTAGCTGTTTGGATTTCTTTTTTGGTTTGTAATTATAATAGGGTCTCCAGGGTTTATCACTGGAGTCCTGGTCACTTACATCATCACACATTTCTGTCAGCTCCAGGCATTCTGAGCTATAGAGTCTAGATGGGCTCTTTTCTTTTACCTCCATTTCTGGTTCCTCAATTAGATTGTCCTGCTTTGGCTCATGTTTAGATTTTCGGCCCCTTTTACAAAACAGCTTGGATCCTAAAATGTGTCTTTTTACAATAGCTTCATTACCAATTTTTACTGTTATTTGACACAGAGGTGCGACGTTGCTGTCGGCAGATGTTCCAGGTAAGGCAGGCTTTGCAATGTATGTTTCAGTTTTACTTGATTCTTCAACAGCATTTATTGTTTTGCTTGATGGACCTCCAGATCCCGTGACATGCTGCATATCCTCAGTTGTTTCTGCTCTGTGGTACAGCAGTGTTTTCTTTTTCTCCTTAATAGGTTTTGCTTTTGTAATGCACTTCCCATAATTATCTGGCCCATACTTACTGTCATCACTTACGGACTGACTAGGTAAGTTATTTGAAGATTCTGTCTTACTGTTTTCTATGGAAGTGACTGTTTTACTGTGCATGATTACTGATGAAACTCTGCTACTGTGCATTATAACAGAGGGTGCAGAACTGCTGTAACTGATGACAGAGGTTGAATTTTCATTCACATTAGCTAAAGACACAACTGAGGAATCACACTCCTGAGAACCAGAGTCATTTGCAGCAGTGGAAACTCTTTTTTCAGCCGTGAAAAAGTCCCTTTGCAGGTCAGAATTCAAGATACCTACTCGCCAAGAGGAAGAATTCTGAGTATTTGTGGAAGGTGCTGTATCATTATGTGAAGATGTATCCAAGGCCAGAGTTCTGCTGTTTGTTATTATACTATGCTGAAAATTCAGTGGTGGTAGCTCAGAGCTAAGAGAAGTCGGAATGAAGCAGTTAGTAGAAGTAGTTTCGTTGGCCTGGGTAGTCGTTTGAACATTTTCATATGAAGAATTTCGGTAGGACTTGTAAGGCATTCGCCTGCATTTCATCGGTAGGAGCCTGTACAGTTTGTATGGGTACATACTGGGTTTTAAACCTCCATTGGGTGTCTTTTTATTTACTGACAGACGATGGTCAATTGCATGGAAGGACTTCTGGTGATTTTTCAGTATATAGTAAGTCATGAAAGTCTCCAGACAGAAAATGCACTGATACCGCCTCTCCCCAGTGTGCCAGATTTCGTGTCTGGTGCGGTACTCGGCCAATGCAAACACTTTATTGCAGTAGTGACAAGGGTATGTTCTCCTCCAGGAGTGCACATTTGCATGTCTTCGAAGGCTAGACAGTGTTACATAGCTGCGCTTGCAAACGACACAAGTGTATAATATCTGCCCATCAACCACTTTCACCAAATGGTCTGTCTCTGGCAAAGTGCAGTTTGCATTAGAACAATCAGTGACGCTGTTTTCAGACAACAGAGGCTCTGTGTTTGCATATGAACTTCCATTTCTTCCCTCTGTAGCAGTATAGTTATCTGCAAAATTTTGTTCTTTTCCATTGTGAACCGATAAGCTACTTGATCTCATGCAGACTTGTTCATGACTTTCCAGTATATTCAGATTTGCAAACTCTTTGCTGCAGTATTTGCATATGAAAGTTTCCCGATGCTCTGAATGGAGTTGAAGGTGAGCAGTGAGTGATGCCCTGTCATTGAATGATTTTGCACAAGAGTTACAATTGTAAACAGGTGGAACGACAGTTGTCTCAGATGCAGAAACATTAGCAGAACTGTCTTCCTCTTCTCTGGGTAAATGGAAATCTCCTGCTTTATTTTGAGGTTTTGGAAAGGAAGTAATTGTCTGATCAGTAACTGCTTCGTGCTGGGCTTCTGCAGTGGTTACTGTACAGGCTGGTACTTTTGCTACAGCCAAACCTGTGCTCTGGGGCTTAAAGGCTGGCTTAGGAGTACTACCTGCTTGTTTTCCCTGCTGAATGACTGCGGTGGCTTGGGTGGCTGGGTGATTTTCATAGCGGTCCTCACCCCCCTGGTATGAAGGGCTGCTGTCCTGTGCCACAAAAGGTGCTCCTTGTGAAGTGTCTCCCCCAGAAGAAACTGCATAGGAGTGTTCAGCCAAGGTACTGGCTGGCTCAGCATCTTTGCAAACATTGCTTCTGTCGAGGCTGATGCTGGGAGCTTGTATTGTGTCAGACACCTTTTTAAAGCTGGCCCTCAAATCAAGTGGAGAAAACAAACTATTTTCTGTCTCAAAAATTGAGAATGCATTTGTAATTCGTGGTCCATTTGTCACAGCAGAGTCTTCGTGTCTCTTGTCATGTTTTTCTTCTTTGACATTCCCTTTCTCATTAACACAGTATGCATAGGGGCAGGGGGAACTTGAAAAATTTACATCTGTAAGATCTTCCAGAAATGATATTCCCAGCTTTTTCCCTGCAGCTGCAAGGTCCGTTACAGTCTCCTGCCTCTTAACAACTACTGTGGAACTGTAGATGTAATTCAGTATTTCTGTAAACACTTCAGCTTTGAGATCATCTAACTCCAGTACATGACCTGAAATACAGATAGTACGACTCCAAAAAATATTTTTAAAGTAAAGACTTGAAGCTGCCAGCACATTACTATGGGCTTTAAATTTGGTATCTTCCACAATTATGGTGACATCACAGAGAATACCCCGAATGCGCTGTTCGTTTAAAATGGAAAGTACAGTGTCGCTGTGGAAGTCGTCCTTGAGATCCTTTGAATGGGACATGACTGTCATCTACAAGAAAAAGAAATATATAGAAGGCATTTTTCATCCATTTCAGTTACAGAGTAAAGTTACAGTTTTATATATTTTTTTTAATTTATTAATTTTTAAATTTTAAGAATGAGTAAATCTTGTCATATTATTTCAGGTTTAAGTCATCTTCTGTTCACTGGTGCCAACACCACTGCAGGAAATGTGCGTACAGATGAAGGAGGCAGGAGCACCAGTAGCTCCCCAGCAGGAGGCAGAGGATCCCCCCTGTCCCCACCCCGTGCTTTTCCCTGGGGACTGCGGCTCCCAACTTTTGCTGTGCCAGGGGGTGCTCCCGCTCAGCTCACAGTGAGTGACTCCCTGAGCCCGGGAGGTGATTCCCCAGCAAGGGCACAGGGAGCTGGCAGACACGAAGGGGAAGGCTGGATTGCTGTGGTTCCGTGGATACACAGGACTTTGTTTTCTGGCGCCGTTTGTCGGACAATGACTTTACAACACAAGTGCATTTGCTCCCCCTACTAAGCTGATATTTAAATCACATGCAATAGAGTTTCAGTTACAGGATAAGGCTTTATAAACAAATGAATGCTCAAGGAGCACACTCTGGTAAAGACTAGTGGAATACATATTATTTACATAAACAGAATATTATTTTTTGAATAGTGATTAAATTTTATTAAATACTTTAAAATGACTGAAAATTTGTGAGTAAAGCAAGCAGACAAAACCAATTTTTTTCGTCAGTTATAGTTTAGATTTAGTGTTCACACTTTATAATTTCATAGTGTATTCTTAATTTCTAGCAAATAATAAGATTTAATTGCAGTAGTAAATACCATTAAATTGCTGCCAATATATAATAATGAGGTTTAATGATGACCAAAAAAATTGTATTAGCCAGGCTGTTACAGTATGAATATACTAGTTTATTCCATTGAGATGAAATATGCAAAATACAAATGAAAAACAGACTGAAAAAAATGGATTAATTTGACAACTGAATTTGAATTTTGACAATTGAATTTTTTATCTGCTTAAAATCTCTGTCTTAACCAGATGATTTTTCTGTTTTGTTTAAATTCATATCTGTATCATATAATGAGGTTTGTTCCTTTCTTCTCCATCTCTGTGTAGTGTTTTCAATTACTGCTGCCCATTTCTGACTTCAGGTCATGAAGAAATAGTTCTTCTACTGGCACTTATCAATCACTACAGTAAAAAAATCACAGCTATTAAAGACCCTTTTCTTTCAACTTGTGGAATCAAAATGCACCTTAAAGAAAATTACCAACTGTAGATATTTCGTAAGACAGGTTAGAATAGCACAACACTGTAGTTCTGAGTTAGGAATTACCTTCTACACATTCCATCTGCTGCTCCAAGCTTCAGTGTTCAGCTGGAAAAATTTTATGATGACCCTTGCCCTGAAATAATTTACATTAAGAATGCCGATATATTTATTAAGATGGGTTTGATCCAAACAGCAAAATAAAGGTTTGACCCATATTCACTGAGCAAACAGCAACAGCCATTTAAAACATACTGGCCCCTCACCCAAGCTATTGGGAAGTAATCCTTTCTGGAAAATAGGGTCGTCCTCGCAAAGGTAAGTAATACCGGGCATACACCCCCGCTCTCACTGATCTAATTGCACTCTGGACACTTCATCACAAATCCACCACCTACACCACTGCACATCAAATTACCAAAAAAAGTTACAGCCTTACTGTGAAGACAACCAGAATGTACTATGAACAAGACCATAACTTGGTACATGACAGATGAAGCTTTAAAGTAAAATTTGTACCTTGCAGCATGGCCACTGTTTCTATCAGGAAGGTGTTGTCTGTGCAAATGGTCAAGGCTTCCGAAACAGTACAATGGCTGAGAATTTTCAAGGCAGAGAATTCAAAACAAACAAAATTGTGATTCATAAAAATACCTCTAATGCTTACATGTGCCACAGATGTCAAGAAATAAATTCATCAGTGCAACAGTGATAGAAATGTAGATGAGTATTATTTTGATTATTTGGACACTCACAGTCGCTGTAAATCCAGATGCATTTTTAAACTTAAAATCATAATTGATGATGGGTTTGTTTATGACACTTATTTTGCTAAAAATAAGAGATATTTACTCATTTGGCATGATAACCATAGCTAAGCATTGTGAATTTCAGGCTATCTGCTTTGGTTCAGTATCTAAAATCCCAGATATAACCGTAGATATTTCTGGCACATCGAGTCTTCTACAGAAAGCATACTGACAAAAAACACTGTCCTTCCAGCAAGCAGCCACTATCCCATAATTGATTCTTTTTTCTCATTGACAATGTCTGAGATTACATCTGACTTGCTCATATGATGTGGTATTAGAAACCAACTGTCACACATCAAAAACATTTCACAACAGGAGCTACTGATAGGGTTATTTCCTGCGTATAGGAAATAAAGGATGTCAACTCTACCTCCCAGTGAACTGCCCCACAGGAACTTGCCTGGTTTTTTTCTGTTTTTTTTTATTGGAGACAGCTGGTTGTAGTTCAAAGACACATCATCTGACAGACTGTTTGCTAAGTGTCTCAGCCTGCTACTGCGATGATGAGAGGCATACAAACACAAGTGGGTTTAGTACAAGTCTTATTATTCAACTTGTTATTTAAAAATTTATCCTCCTAAGGATGGAAGTGAATATTTCAAATTTCTCCTTGCATCTACATAGATTGACAGTTTTTCTAGTCCTGGATATTTTGGTATGCTCAGTAAAATACCAAACTAGACTCCTTATGTCAAAGTGGTAAAAAAGATCATTTGCTAATTTAATTTTTTTTTCTTTTCTGTGTGCTAAACCATATGCTATATATCTCCCTGGAAAGCTATAAAAAAAATCCAGAGAAAATTGGTTTTCAGAGCCAACACTTTTTGCTTCTCCATCTCCACCTACGCATTCCCCACATAGCCCATTTATTCGTGTCTGTAATGATTCTTTATTGCCTTCTATTTTACCTGTCTTGCTTCTTGTATTTGCAAAAAATGTGTCTGAAATGCTATCAAATTAGAGTACCCTACCTAGCACACGCATAAATGGAATATTTTAGGAATGTTTTACATTCCATTTGCAGTTCACACTGTAAAATGAAAACCTGTGCTGCAGTTTCCAAGGGAGCGCTACCAAGACCAAAATACACAGAGGTCAAACTTTGCAGATGTATTACTGTTAAGTATTTCTGATTAAAACACAGGAAAGTCAATTTCAAAATGTAACTATTCTTCTGTATGATTTTCATTATAGAATTATTGAGGAAATTCTAGTATTATTTATAAATGTTGCCCAAAATGTATGTAAACACCACTTGACTTACTGAAGGGCAACAAAACTCTTCAGCCAACCGAGCCATCCTGTTTTGACTCAAATATGTCTGTTATTTTGACACTTTTTACTCTCAATCCAGACACAAATAATTTCTGAGGAATCTTAACGGTACCTTTGTAGTATAACCTAATGGTCTTTGGTACAGATATAGATAAGTTTAGGTTATGAACAGCAGAATTTTTGCTTGGGAGTTATGGGTTCTATTTGCAGATTTTCTGCAAAAACAGCAACAGACTTAACCTGCTATTAAGAGTTGTTGAATCACTTTGAGAAATGAGATTTAAATATTCATCTAAAACTTAAGTGTAATGGTTAGCAGGCTGATTAAATTATAATGGTACCTTTTCTGACATCAACAGAATATCACTGCAGAACAATAGTCATAAGTGAAAAACACTAATATTAAAAGTTAATGTCAAGATCAGAGATTGATGCATCCAAACACAAGTTTGACTGCTTATGCCCCACATGGCACTGCTAATTATAAATACTAGAGCAGCCATCTCTACATGAACAATGCTGAAACAAGAAGCTACTATTAATTTTTATATTAATATTACTTCGAAGTCAACAAAGGGATCACAACAAGTTTTACTGGCCAATAAATACCAAATATATTTTTTTTTTACTACTGAAGAGAACTGTTGCAATCTAGGAATATTCTTTTAACTTCTGCTAAACTTTTGAAATCCACTGCCAGGCAAGTATACCCTATTACATATGACAAGAGATTCTTTTACTGCACTTCAGTCAGCTAAATTTGAAACACAGGCTAGTGGCATAACTAACAAACACCAAAACTTTAGAGGCAGTTGCTAGTACCCAGTCAAAATAAAACCCAGCAAGATAATTGATGAACTGTAGCGAGAGTTCTCCTGTTTTCTTATTCCCTAGATTTCTACTGGGATTTTAAAGATGCTAGTATTTTCTGCTACTTACCAACATGACACTATGGAAATATGTTCACTCCATAATTTCCTCATGTTCAGTCTCATCCCACTCTGTTAACCTACTTAGAAGGGTCTCTTTGTGCTTCCAGGCTGCTGCCTCAGCTCAGAGGCACTAACTCTCCTAAAGGATGCCATTTTCTTCTAGAGCAGAAATGGGGGTACACATCACCAACGAACAAAAACTCCCCAAATTAAGTACACTCTCCCCCAATATCCTCCAGCTCTGATCCTTGCTCACCTGGAATCCTGCTATCCCACCACTCCTGTTATGATGACTGCCCAGCTTTTTATGGAATCACTTCACCAGTGCCCTCTGGGCAGTACGGCTGCCCCGGCCAGGGTCCCCGCAGCCTCCTCGCAACGCCAGGCACGCAGGGCCGTGTTAATGATGTCTGAGGACGTTAATGATGGCTAACGCCGTTCCACAGCTCCCAGGACCACGCAGGACAGCGCTCCGCTCCATGGAGCTACACCTCACTTCTACAAGTGCATTTAGAGCTTTACTCCTTTAGACTCTCGCTGCTCACATCCTTCCCTGTTACTATCGAACACTTACTTATCTGGTGTGTTTGGTAAAGCCTCATAAACATTATAGACTTTAAATGTTCGTGGGCTTTTTTTTTTTCCCAGCCTGGCGCTTTCCTCTTTTAATTCACACAGCTTGGCGAGGGGGGCGCGGGGGGGGAAGGGAGCGGTGGAATTTAGCCTAAGAATTTGATGTCAGGGTTAACGGCCCTCTGAAGCCACGCGACGAACCCTACGCTCAGAGATGTGCCTCTCTCCCATTATTAGCATCCCCCCTCATTCTCTCGCTCCTTCCTTTACGCTTCCCACGAACTTTTCTCACCGCACGTGCCCAACGCGCACGGCCCGGGCAGCGCCTCGCTCAGACCGACAGAGCGAGCCGGGTCTGTGGGCGCGCTGTCGCTGCCCCGGCTCTAGTCAGCCACAGCCCCTCGGCGGCTCCGCTCCGACCCGGGGGTCCCGCCCTGGCTCCCGGGAGGGCCCGGCCCGGGGGGCG
>VZRE01005724.1:51905-88109 GCA_013396775.1 Cephalopterus ornatus | reverse complement strand
GCCGCCATTTTGCTGTGCCGACGCCGGCGATGGGATCGCCCGAGGTCTGCCGGGCTGGGCCGGGCCGGGCCCCGCGCCCTCCGCCGCCGCCGGGCCCTGCTCCTTCCCACGGCAGACGCCTCGTGCTGCAGAACGCGGACAACGGCATATTGGGCCTGTCCGCCGAGCTGTTCGTAGGCAAGGACTGGGAATTCCGAAGGACGAGGGAACGCGGCGTTGCCAGTTCCCAGCCCCTGCTCCATCGCCATCAGTGCAGCCCTGTGCCCATCTCTGAGAATTACTCCCAACTCCTAACACAGCACTTCCAGGGCCTCACTGTCCTTCCAAGCCTTCTCCCAGGAAGAAAGAGAAAGCACAGAGCAATTTATCTCCAGAAATGCTGTCTCCTAGCACTTCCCTCCAGAAAGCTGAGATGAAACACTTCCTTGAAAAAAATATGAAATAAATTACATTTGGTTACTGCAGTATAGTCACATTTACCCTTCTTCTTATCTGATTATATTAATTACATATTTTTTAAAAGCATCTATAGAAAAACAGTACAAGGAAGTTCATGTTAAATAGTATTCTTACTAATTGGGGTTTCTTCATATCTTTTACTGCCTCAGGAAACAAGCACAACACTACCATTAGTGCTTCATTAGCACTAACAAATGCTCCTGTAGATAAAGAAGGACGCAGCTTGATTTCATTTGGCCAGATGCTCCAGTACATTTGGTACAGTCTTCCCACGTATTTTCTCTCTCAGCCTCTCAGTTTAAATAGTCAGCAAAACCTGTCTTCTCAAGACTTGGAATCATGAAGCTTAGAGAAAAACTCGGCTTTGAGACAAGTGAAAAACATTATTAGAAAAATGAACAGTTTGTTTTTTTGTCTTAAAGATTGCTTGAAAATACTTTGTCCAAAGCTAACCTGTGCTTAGTTTTACAGGATGTTGTGTACAAGGCTTCATTACACAGTAGTTTTCAAATCTTAAACTTATGCATTAGAAGCACTGAATAGTAGGAACTGATTCATTTTAGACAAAAACAAAATCCAGAAGCATGAACTATTTTGTCATTGTCATACTTGATGGGCCTGGAAGTCAGAACTTTGCTGGAGCCTCTTCGTGGTAAGTGCTGCTTATCATCTCAGGAAACTATTTAATATCAACATAAGAAAATATACAGAGGGGAGGTCTTTTCCCCCCATCATTCTATCTGGGAACTATCAGTGCTTTCCTGGTTATTTAAAACATACAGAAAGAAATTTATTCATGTCAGGAAATTGTCATAATTTCAGTGTCTTATCTATACACCCCTCTTCTTTCACTAATTTATACAATCCACATTAAAATATTGTCTTGGAGATACTGAATATCTCTGTGAAGAGTCTTAACTCCTTCTTCTGGATCACTGGAATTCTTACTTAGAAATTCACTTATTGAAGCAATGAGTACATTTTTAGCTTAGGACTCTCTGCTACCAAAAAACTGTTTCTTTAATCTCATAGCAAACTGAGTCACGAGATGACCAGTAGCTGTTCACCCACAGCTGTGGGAGGGGAACAAATAATTGAAGAACACAGCGGTATTGACAGCGAAAGCACAGCGTATCCCAAAGTTTTCCCAGCCATCTTTTTTTATTCCAACTTACATAACAGAGAAGCAAAGTTTCATACTCACGTGTAGGTTACTTTCAATCTTGGACTTTGCCTATCGCTCCTTTGCTATTTTTCCTTTATTACTGTTTTAGATATGTATATATATAATGATATGTATTTATGAAGATTTCTGACACAAGTGCCACAAGAAGTATTTGTGACAAGTGTGTTGTCAGTAACAATACGATAAAATGGATTAAATTAAACCCATTGTTATCCTTTGAAAGAAAGAAATGCATTACTGAACAAGCATCTTTTTTGATTACATGAAACAAATTTAAGGAAGATTAGGTTATTGATTCCTTCTAAATCCTAATTAATATTATTTAAAATTGTATTGAAAATCAGATACATAAGAATCATTTGTATAGCTGATACCTCTAACTTAGAGACATTAATTTATTTGTACTGAACCACTGGATGCTCTGGCAGTCTTAATATCTATAGACAAAATAACAGATTTGGAGGAAACTTGACTTTTTTTCTTTCTTTTTCTATTTTTTCTTTTTTAACAGGGTGGTTTTTTAAGGCAACTTCAGCTCATCCACTAAAAAAAATTATCTTTTCTGTAACTAAGACTGTAATTGTAGGAACTAATTTCCATATATATATATATATATACACACATATATAAAACTCAAGCTACTGGAATTCAGAGTCCCATCGGCTCCTTGTGTATTAAAAATAATCTTCACAATAAGAAATTTTTTCTAAGACTGTCTTGGCCTCACCCAGGATTTTACATTATCATTACAATGTTACATGTAAAACCAACTCATGGTAAGTAAATGGAGGTACTGGTGCTGCAGTCAGACCTGTGTGAGTGGACTACAGTGATATCTGTGAGAAGTCAGACAAGATTCATTTGCATGTGCAGTCCTGATTCCAGGGTATAAGTGACAATATAAGTTATGTACTTTAAAAATAGCAATCTTGCTAGTGTATATGTACCAATTCCTATTAAACATATAAATGATTGCATATAATCTTTATGTTCCTTTTAAGTGGAAGTCCAAGTAGTTCAGCAGTGGATTATTTCTAATATGGAAAAATTGCAAGGTACAGAGAAAATTGTCAGAGTTTCCTTAAAATATATAAAACAGTTCCAAAGTTACTGAAATGAATGTTTGGATGCTTTGCTGAAGTCTGATAATCTTACTTCTGCTGGTAACTGGTGGCACGTGGCATTCTTTCCTTAAGAGTATTTCAGACTGCCTGGGAAAAAAATGTTCCAATGTTCCTCAAGCAGTTTCAGCTCTTAAGCAGCAGCAGGAAACAACATATATATAGCATTACTCAGGCTTGCAAATTCATCATAAGCAACAGGAGCTTGGCCAGGACGTGACTGGTGTCTGTCTCAGTGCCTAGAGCAGGCCAGCCTCTCCGTAAGGAAAACTCTTGGATGGACTGTCGTCTTCCTTGCTCTCCCTGCTGAGGTCAAAGCAGCCAGCGATGCTGCTGAGGAAGGAAACGCAGCTCCTCAGCCCTCAGCCAGGCCAACACTTCACTCAGAAGTGGGGCAGAGGAAAGACCCAGCAGCCCAAAGTGGCTTCGACTCCCCTTCATGTTACATGAGCAAGGGAAAGAGTTCCTTCGTGCAACCCTCCTCCTTTTCTCAAGCATCAAGTGGAGGGAGAAGAAGGGAGAAGGAGCACAGTTACAGTGCCTGCAGCAGCCACCGGCTCCTCCAAGTCTGGTGGAGAGGAGAGAAACCTGGGACAACTCATTTGGCTCTCAAACTCCGTGAGCTGTGCACATGCACCAAACCAAGTCTTTCTCCAAAGTATGCTGCCTTTATAAAATTTAGGCCTGGCCTGGCCTAGCCTAATCTGAGTCCCATTAACACTGAACAGAACACATACTAGCACTTCTTAAAGGTGTAACTACATCTTTTTCATCAGTCTGAACAAAGAAAATGAAGCAACAGCAATAACACACAGAAATCCAAATTCTTCTTTTGCACAAAATACAAAAGCTTATGTTGTACTGCTACTAAGAATCAGCTGACTTTACATCTTGCTATCTCTGAACAATCTTAGTATTATTTTGCATTTAAGTCTTTCATTTTTTATGTGCTGCTGACAAGCCATTTTCTAGCTGCCTACACTTGTGGGGCATATCAGAGTCCTTAGCTAGCACAGATCAATTGCAAGCACGAAGCTGTGTTTACAGACACGGTGACAACAACAGACATTTTTCTGTTGTTGACTGCTGTCAAATGTAGTGATTTATATGTTTGAATAGCTTTAAACAAAAGGAGCAAGTGAAACATTTATTATTTGTTCATTCAGAGCAATTACTATGTGGGGGTTTTTTTGCCTATTTGGTTATCAGAACGATAAAGTATTGAGCTTTTGAACTCAGTTGAACTCAGCCCTTCATTTTCCAATTTTCAGAGGAAACATCCTTTGAATATGGGAACCAGCATCCACTGCACACTCAGGGGCCGCTGTTATCCTGGGTGAGGTGTGCGGGGGGCCAGGCCAGTGCAGCCGTTCTGCCCTGTACTACAGCTGACGTAGCAAATCATGTGAGACTGAAAATAGAGCTAAATCCCTTTTCCTGGAAATACCTCATTTAGCTGGTCTGCCAGAGGGCTGGACACGGCCATTTCGAAAACCAGAATTGTTTTTCAAGCTGTTAACTGACCACCACTGCTCTCCAGTATCCCTTAAAATATTGCAAAATATTTTTGGGTTTGCTGTCATATTGGTGAACCAAAACCAATGCACAAGTGATGGCTATTGCTCTAGATCATCACTTTGTGTACAATATTATGACAACTTACTGGACACACAACAACTTTGTATGCTCTTCTTATGCTCCATTTGGTGCTGACCTAAGTGGCCCAGCCTAAGCCCTACTTTTCCACCCTCCTGCATGTTTCCTAAAGGCTGTAGCAGGGCCTTTGCTCATGCAGTGGAGAAGGGCGGTAGCAAAAGCAAAATAATAATAATCTAAAAAACCCCAAAACAAAACCACAAACCAACCAAACAGCAGTTGACTTCTCTCTCTCCATAATAATTTCCCAAACTCTTACTTGCTCAAAAGCCTTAATGGTATTGTAGCACATGATGGTGTATAATCACATTGTTTATGGTTGAGGATCATGAAAAGATTCATGTGACAGTGTTCAAACTGTCTGGAATTAATACTAGATTCTGGTATTGATTCTCAACTGCTGAGAATTATGGAAATGTTAAGCATTGTCAGGATAGTCCTCATTTCCTAAATCTAATTGTTATGTATGAAGTCTTCTCTCTTACTGCACACTCCAAAAAAAGGAAATGGGAATCTTTATATATATTTCAAGGCAGATTTAATTAGGCCACTGGTCACATAAGCAACTTCTCAGATTACACACACTGAATTTAAAGCCAGGATTTGCAAATTCTCATTTCCCCTGTCTTGTTCATTAATAGGATTTTAGACTTGTTTCTTAAAAATATGTAATTTTGGGATAACCCAAAGGGTTGTATACACTTTTCATTCCATGTATAAAGTAATGCTTTAAGAAGAAAGGCCAAAAATAACCTGTACATAAATCTGCTGAAGTCAATACACAAATTTGTCAGAACTGACCTTACTTATCAGGGCTTCTTTTTAATCCAGGACTGTAAACCAAAATAGTACTATGCAAACACTTGCACAGAAAGTGTGATTGCTGCCTAAATGCTACATCCAAATATTATTCCAGAAGTCTGTGAACAGCTGTCATTTTGACTTCCACAGCTTTTTCTCCACCCCTGCCTTTTCCTGATGTTGACTAGTAGAAGACAACAGTTGGGTCTTATCTCTTTGCCTGGAAACGTTGGATAGAACGAGAGTGCTGCAAGCAACACCAGCTTCATTTTTATTTAGTGGCTTTAGTTTGTCATTGTATAAAGCAATATGATCATGCTTGCTTCTGAATGCTGGCACAAGATTCAGGTTTAGAATGCCTGAGCATTTCTGAAAGAATGTACACCAAACCAAAAAAACCCACTATGAGTGTTCAGAATCCTGGAGAGAGGTTTCAATTTGCAGACCGAGCCTACCACGCCAATTTTGTCCAGATATCGCAAGTCCAATTTAAAGCGCAGTGAAGAAAAAAATGACAAGAGATATTTCCACTGAAAACATGGGGATTTTCAGTTAAAACCTTTGAGTATTGGGAATCCACATTGGGCCATGCCCAGAAATCTTTTTATATGGTGATTTTCAAGATGCATGCATTATTGTGAGCACATGGTATGTAAATGCATGGGGCTGCTTAATAAGCATTCACTGACACACATCTGCAGCTTTGCTAATGTACCTTTTATTCGTATGTGGTTGTCAAGGAAACAGGTTATGGCCCAGTATTCTATCTAAAATGTACTGAGCAAGTGTTCCATGATAATTTACTTAAAATAGGTACAACTTAGGTTTGGCAGCTCATTGCTTCGGTAAGTGCAGGTGACCTGAATTTATCTAATTTTAGTATTTCCCTGATTAATTTAAACCACCAATGCCAATGATGTCTCTGAAAATCTGTTACCATTTTCTACATCACAAAACATCGTGTATTAAAAGTAAACCTAAATACAGAAAACAGTTTGAGATATTCTAGGAATCAAAGAGGTTTTTTGGCTTTTGCTTTTGTTTTTTTGCAGGTTTTTTTTTTTTTTTAATTTGGTTCCTTATCATACATTCTGCCTGGTAACCTTAATTACTTATTTTGACTTAAATATACCACAGTGTGAATGACTGTGATGCAATGAACTGTTTCCTACAGAAATTTGTGCAAATAGTGCTACTGAAATCAATGGAACTTCTCCTTTTCTGTAACGTAAATTATATTCTTTGGTACAAAGGACCACATTAAAAATTAATGAATCAATCAGGATTTCACTGATTCTTCCATTCAATACATACATATCTGAAATTTAAAGCACAGATATCAGACATATTTATGCTAACCAAGACTATTATTGAACATCACAAGAAGAAAAAAGGAAACTGCTAAAATTTGAAAAAGCTGTGCAAAATGCGAACTGTTATTTTGAAACATCCTGATTATTTATTCCACTGAATCCACAAAGTGCTCTTTCCAGCTCATGAATCAAGAGGTTTTTTACCATCCCTGATTACAGTCACATAGAAAGGTAGAGATTCTATGAACTATACACAGCTTAACCAACACAAGAGTGTCAGAAGTGGGCAGTGGCACGACGAGTTCTGCCTTTCCTGTGTGGCACAGCTTTGTAATGAGCACTCGTGACTGGGATCCCGAGCTGCCATTCTGGCAAGCTCAGAGGTTTGCTTCCCTACCAATCTGTTTGGTTTGTACAGATCACTGGTGGCTCTAACAACCTGTTTCAAAGATCTGTTCTGCCTGATTTTGTTTGTCCAACCTCTATGGCAATAGAAATCCAGCAGGAGATGGAAAAATCCAACCATATTGACATGAGAATATGTGGTACCATAGCAAGAACAACTCTTAAATTACTATAATAAATTAGAACTTAACAGAAAAAGAAATTATGTAATGCAGTGGTTATAGTGTTAAATATTTTATCTCTAATTCTATGTGATATCACCCCATAAACTTACCCACCTAGAATCAGGTTGTTCTTCTGTTAGAGCCTTTTAAAAGTGGTATTGACAGGTATTTTCGGCAAAACCATCTCAGTAATTTTGTGAACTCTGTGGCTACTGTGTATCAGCCTGCAAAGGGAAAAATCCAAATGTCATACGGAATTACTGGACAAGTACTGATTTCCGCATATATTATGTAATTCATCAGAATTTTCCCTAGGGTGCTGTAGAATTCCAAATCTACATCTGTGAGGCTTAGAACATACCAACAATAAAACAGTACCATTAAGCAAACTTATGCTGCATTGTTTTATTACGGTTTAACCTGTGTAGTGCAAACTGGACATAATGATTCATAATACACCCTAGACAGAAATGTAAGGATGTTTTCAAGTTTAAAATAATAATTTCAAAAGATGTTTCCTCTCTTCTCTTTCTATTCCACCACTTTTGGTCTCTCTTGTCACAGATATCATCAGAGTATCTGTGATAATGACATTTCTAGGCAATTCTTGTTCTCTGGAATATACTTCCCCTATCTCTCTGCTTCAATTATTATTCATCCTTGTCAAACATCCGGATTTTGTTATTATGTAGCAAACATCCTAAAAAGGTTTTCATGTAATACTATAAAAACTCTTCAGAACAGGGGTTTGTTTTGAAGATGCTAAACAAAATTAAATTTTTCCATAGGGCAATTGCAAAACCATACAGATAAGGCCTTATGACTCAGCTGATAGGCATTTATACAGCAGCAATGAGAGAGCAGCAATTAAGAACACAGAGATCCATCTTCCATTAGCAAATACACCAAATACTCTTACAAATGACATTGTACAGGAAATACAGGATCCATTACATTGGCTTTTAAAGGTAAGAAGGTGAGCTAATTTTTTGTTGGTTTAGCCGAGTACATTTTAGTACATGTTGATTTGAATGAGATTTCTATAGCTCACATCGCCTATAACAAAGGCCAGAATGAAAGAAAATTGTGTTAAGCCGTTATTATTACCTCAACTTCCAATAAAGGCATATTCATAAGTGACCAAAATATGGTGACTGGAAGCTTAAACTTCTCATTTGGAGGAATCAAACAGTAAAAGTTCTTACCAAAGACAAAGAATTCCCAAATTTGGTAATAATAGAATTCAAATACAATATTATACATTAAAAAGCCCTCTTAATACATAAAAAAGCAATTTATGTGATAAAATACAACAGACACTAGATGCCTTTACCACCAGATGTCATTGCCACCAGAATCTGTCTAATAGTCTGAGAAATCAAAATGAAAGTTTAGAGGCAGAAGTAACCTTAAGCAGAAATGCCATTGAAAGTAGAACAGTGTCTGAGTGAATAGTTTTTGATTTCATTTTTCCTCATGCTTTGTATCGATTTTCTGTTTGGCATAAATGGAATTTGCATGTTTAAAAGAACTAATTTAATTTATAAAAGGGAGGCTCAGTATCAACAATTAGACTTCTATGATAAAACTGAAAATAAAAAAACCCACAACAAAATATACCCCAAAAAACCCAACAAGCCCCACTAACAGTAATATCTGCAGACTGTGCTGGAGGTGGGAAAAACTGCACCTGCTCCTCCATGCCCTGGTTAGACCCCTTAGCCAAAGAGAATAAAATGGACGAAGTTTACAGATTTCTTGTGGCTACAACATTCTGACACTGCATTAGCTGGATGTAACTACCTCAGAACTACGAACAGCAACCCACGTATAACAGTCAAACTGGAAACAGCTTGCTAATTACTAGACTCCTCCTTAATAAAGAAATCAGTTTCTTTAGCTGGAAGAAATTACTGTTCACAGGCTGCCAGTGAATTTTCCGGACTCATGAAAGCACTTGAGTTCAGTCATATTAATTACAAGAGGACTTGCACCCCTTAACAAAGAGCAAATTGGCAAATGGATTTAAAACAACCATAGGGAAGTGTGCTCATGGAACAGAGCTACTCTTAAAAAATGCCTTGAGTGGGTATGCTTGAACACAAAGACATAATAAAAACAGTTTATTGCTAAGTGCACCATCTCTTCTAAAGATAAATATCAGCAGCAATAAATAAACTGCTTCGACATATCATTTGCTCAGCAATTTCCTTTAAAAATAACCACCCAAAAATAAACAAAGAAATGCACTTTCTTGCTACATGTAATGGCGCACTCCATATTAACATTTTAGACAGGAGAATAATCAGCAGAAGCAGGCTACTGGAGATAAATCAGATTACAAAAAACGCAAACTTTAATATGTCACTTGAGAGATGCTGTCTGTTACGTTTTCAGTTCTGCTTCTTTAGGTAGAACAGAGGAATATTTCACTGTGTTAAACTAATCTTACAATTATGAATCAAATGGTTTTATTATCATTATTAAGCATTTGCCTGTTACAACAGATGACAAGTTATATTCCTGAACAGTTATACTCTGTTCATTTGGAATGCATTGAACTGATATATTTAGAAATAAATGAGATTTAATTTGATATTACTGATACTGTCAAGGCTATTATTAATAATTGGCTGTGCTTCTAAATGCGTCCCCTGCACTCATTTTCAGTGCTGGGTCCTCATATACACAAAATATACTTAGTCATTTTAAAGTCAAGGACATGAAAGGAAAATGGCTTCCCTGCTGCAAAAGTCTCATTGCAGTAGTGAGAATTTCTCAAGTCACGTACAGAAGGGATCGACACGGAGATACACTACGTTATAAGCTCAGTGGAGACATTTAGTAACATCTGATCCTACATAGGCAGTTACCTGTGGTACACATATGATTTAACTTAACTGATACTGTGAAAAATAATAGCTAAAAATAGAAATCAAGAATTATAATACTTAAATTTTGCAAAATCTGTAAGGTCTGCAAATTACCGCAGACCACAGGTGAGCTCATTCTCTGAAGGTTTGTTTAAGGTCTTACAGGAGTTCTTTGCAGTGTGCTTAAAAACAGTTCTGTACCTGCACTTCAGTATTTAAAGAAAGCTTTATTAGCATCACCTCAGAAAAGGTGAAAGAAGGTTTAAAGATATTTCTCATTCTCTAAATTTTTCAGCTACTAAATATTTTAGTAATATTTTTATACTTGTGATAATGAAACTATCACTTTATATACACACAGTACAAACCTTGACCTACATGCAAGACGAGGCTAAATTAAAAAAAAGAAACCAGGGTACGTTTCTGGGAACAACCATTGCAAAACAGGAATAAAACAGGCTTTTGTGTGTACAGCTTTATAAACATGGCATCGTTAAGAACTAAAAGACACATGGAAACATAAAATGAGATCAGTTCTCAGTTAGAACTAAGAGGAAACAACCATTTCCATTTGCATTGTGATATTGCTATTAAAGAGAATAACATCTTTCCACATCTCTACCATTGAACCTTTTAAAAGGATTTGGTTGCCAAGGAAACTGGTTCTGGCCCAGTATTAATCTGAAACAAACATATTACAAAAGTTGGGGTAAGTAATACAGTACTCATAATTATTTTTATTCTTAATGCTCAAATTCAGATTTTTGTACTTAAGGCTGTTAAGTTTTTATTTCATAATCTTTTTTGTGTGAAGTAAAACAGTGAACTGATAGTTTAAGCTGACAGGGCCATCTATATCAATCTTTCTCTTTAAAGTCCTTCTACCTTTAAATAAAAAGAAATACTGCAGTTTTATGTTTGTAGCTAATACTGAAAATATAAGCATTAAAACATATTATTCTTTATTTAATATTTCGCACAAAACACAAAACCGCTTACGACAGAATTTAAATATTTTTCATTTTTCTAATCTATCTCAAATTTTTATTTCTGCATTTTAGCTTCAAGCTTAGTAATGCTTACAGTCAGCTTTAAAATGTAATGGAATCAATAGGGTTTTCAAAAATTCTTTTGTTGCATAAGCGTTGCCACGCCCTTAGTACATATGATTATTTTAACAGACATGATTGCTCCACTTTCACAATAGATTTAAAAAAACCAGATATGAGCAACTGTCATGCCAATATGTGAAGCCAACAATTTAATACAGGTTGTTTTCATTAACAGTTAAGTACATTTTTAAAATGAAAGCTACATTCCAAAGCCCATTTCATGTTCTTGCAACACTGACCAAGAAAACAGTAAAACATGCAAATCTCAACCTACCTGCATGTACCACTTAGAGCAGTGTTAGCATGGCAATGCACCCAGCCATTTTTATGTAAAGCGATGGAGATAAGTTCTATTCTTGGTCTTCTTGATAATTTTTTAGAAGCAGTTGTCAAAATTCAGATGGAAAGCAGCTTGAATAGACCGTGATCAGGAGAACTGAGTTTATCAACAGGGAAAGCAGGAGTGGGAAAAAAACCCCACGTCCTCATCCAAGGTTTTCCGAAACTGCAACACAAGGTTGGCTTTTTTTTTTTCTTCTCCTCAGAGGGTTCAAAGCTTGAAGCTGACCACTGCAAAGGCCACTTGTCACATTTACTGAAAATCAACCTATTGATATCACAGCTGAAAATATAAACTCGACAACCAAAGCCCATTGCACAACGTGGACTGCGTAAGAGTTAAAAATAGATTCGACGTGCCTCCTACCTGCATAATAAATATGTAAGTTTCAAGTGCTTTAATTCGATATTCACATTAATTAACAATACAATATACATTATTTAAACTACAGTAAACGCAAGAAGAAAAAGGGTGACACCATCTGGAAGCACAGTTTGCTTTTTTTTTTTTTCCCTTTCCAAGGGCTAATAATGTAGTTTGAATGTGATGACAAGCTAACAGCTCACCACATTGCAAATGAAAAAAGAATTCTTAAGGTGATGCTCAAATATCTAAGCCTGTAATGAAGCACAAACCACTCTTCACTACTGCATGGCATGGCACACAGACCATTTACATACTCACATTTGAGATACTAGGCACAGGATAATGAATTCAATACACAGCATGCACACAGCACAAGCAACGTTAATCCTGCCTGCCATTTTAGGCTTGCAGGAGTAAGATACATACTGCAGCACAGCTCTGGTAAGGGAGGAGGCAAGGGACAGCTCACCTTAAATGCAGTATCTGATTAATGTTGTAAGTGACATTGCGTATCAGCTACAGAGTCTTGGTTCAACTGGGTGGGAGGGAACAAAGAAAATTGTCATCAACTGGTGATGCAAGATGAGCTCCAGTCACTAACACTGTTAGCAAACTCCAAATTCTACAATGATACAGTAGTAGGCATTTCAAACTCTTATCAAAATCTGCTTGTGCAATGGCTGAGTCGCCTGCCGAGGAAAACAAAACAGTCTTCTTGCTTATTGGAGAAGCGCTGCAGCGACTACAGTAACATCCTCTTGATGCAGAAAGATTTCACGTCGCACATATTAAATCCTGGATGCATTTGCTGTGCTTTCTCAATTTTTAAGTCTCTGAATTAAAAAAAAAAAAATAAAAAGGCAATGATAGCAGAAATAACAGAGCTAAAAGTCTTAATGTTCAGACAAATAAAACATTTCTTTTTCTTTCCTTTCTGTTTTCTCTCTTTTACAGTCCATCAAAATCCTGAGCAGTATTGACAAACCACACGAGCACCGGGTCTGACTGCATGATCAGCTGTCTGTGTCTACGCTACACCCTGTTAACCACAAGCAGTGTTAGAGCTAAATATATCTGCAATGCAGAAACGGTAGGTGCTATGTGGCATACAATTCTGATCAGTTTTAAGATATTTTGCTATCCTCAGATATAATAAATAAAAGAAAATTTGGTGCTGATCTCTGTCAAGCACGGTATCTGTCAGACTTACAGAACATAAAAGCTATCCTAAGTACACTGACCTAGATAGCACTAAGAAGACTTAAGCAGCGTACAAGCATACTCACTGTCAAAGCAAGGAAAGCGAAACAATGATTGTCTAATCAAACTGAAAGCAACAACTCACTACCACAGTCTGAATTCCAAAATGCTACGTACTGTATATGCACATCTCATGTTATTGGAAGACGCAAAGCTCCTTTGTTTTTTTTTCTCAGAGGCTTTTCTTAGCTACGGTTGCACAATGACATTCTGACATCACGGAGGTCAATGCAGATACTAAAGTGCTGTCGTCTTTAAGGAAAAAATAATTTTGAAACATAAAACCAGCAGAAATAATAATTAAAAATTTCACATCACTTACTTAATGGTTTTCTGTTACCTTCTCAGATTAATAGCATGCACGTTGTTCAGCCGCTGCATACGTTAAATTGGTATCACCCTCTGCAGAGACTGCAGGAGTAATTGTGGGAATTAGATTTTTGTAAGTGTCAAAAAAGGCTTATTTTCTAGAAAACTTAAAAACACAATGAAATATTTTGCATGTATAATGAAAAATATTCAAAGAGAAAAGCATTAAAAACTGCTAATCCGATTTTTTAAAAAACGCCTAATAAGCAAAAATGGTTTTGTTTTCATTGTCACTGTGTCTCCAAAGGGAGAATGAAAGAACCATGCTGCAGTTTACTATAACCTGAATTACCTTCCCAGAAGGCTAAACCAGCAGGTGAGGTAAAACAAACCGTAAGATCTACCTGTTTAGAGAGTAGAATCCCCCCCACTAGAGTGACTTCTCTCAGCTCCCTCTCCCTCTACCTGCGAATACCGCAAGCTGATACCCAGCACAAGAACAGAATTGTGAAGATTAACGTGTTAGCTCTGAAAATATTTCACTGAAAGAATTCTTTAGGTAAATAATATTTACCATATGTATAAGAGGATATAAATGGTTTCTGGCCAACTGCAAGAATAAACAGCTCCTTGCGAGGCCAGATTTGCCCAGAGAAGCGCTATCTTTCATTCGACCTGCCAATATGGCTGAGAAAGAAAGCAGCCAAATTTTCATACGCATATTCTTTCCCTAGGAAGCTGTGTACCTTATGATTTATTGTTTTCTCTAAAAGACCACCACTTTCTAAAAGTGAAGACTAATACCAAATACTGTGTTAAATCAGAAAATGTTACATAGCAAAAACTAGGCTGCTGTACGTACGTATTCATTTCTTGTAAAAATTAGACAATCTGATTTTGCTCCCCCCCCCCCTTCTTTTTTGATGTTTAAATAGGTATCTGTTCAATTTGGAGGTTTTTCTTTAGGAAGTTATTTGGCATTTTGTTCTCTTTCATTTTAAAGGCTGGGAATGAGATGATCCTAACAGTCAGTGTTTTAAAATATTCAGAATCCCCTTCCATAAATAGCACATCTGTCACAGAAAGGGAACCCAGCCAACAGAAAGGCAGATCAGACCAGCAAAAACAACTGCTATAGCAGTGCATGATTACAAAATAAGTTAGGATTTTAGCAAGCCTTTATTTGTGTTTGTTTTGAGCTTTTTTAATTGAGAGCTGTCTGATTATATACATGCAACCATATATCAGCTTTAAATTAAGAATATTAAATATGGCTTAATTTTGAGATTTATTTAATGTTTATCTCTTAGTCAAATGTATACTGTCACGTTAGTCATGTCCTGTTTAAAACCACGGTGAAATCTCCTATGGATTTCAAAAAGGGAAGATTTGGGCTGTATTAGCAGTTTGATAAAGTATGATATTATTATTTCCGAAGCCAGTGATAGTTTTGTATAAAGACAGTCATTTTCAGCAGAAGACTGATTTCAGCGGAGTCTCGCAACAAATATGTCTGCTCCTGCATTCCTGAGGTCAGCATTCTCAGTCACCCAGACAAGCACTGCTCTGGGACAGACACAGCAAGGTGTTTTCGGTTGTATGATCTGGGGAACATTTAAAAGCCTGCTGGCAGTGAACGCAGCAGAGGAATAAACATCTCACATTGAAAGGGGAGTGAGTCTGTCCAAATCTTTATGAATACTTCTTGTTTTAATGGGCAGTTTTCAGTGTTCAATAATAATTTTCCAGGCTTAAATTTGCAATGATTTTGCTTCAGACTCAACATCATTTCAGTTCAGAAAACAGATTTTAGGTCCTTCTACATCTTCACAATACATGCCACTGTAAATAAATAAATTCAAAAAGTTGCATTTGTAAGTTGCACAAAGTAGGCCCGATTTTTCAAGGATAGAGATATATTAATATTTTATGTAATTTCTCACTCAGCAACTTGGGAGTTAAGCTCTAACATGATTTGTGCCAAAGCTCCAACATGATTTGTTACAGTCCCAAGGCACTGGCTTACTTGAGTCCTGACTTCAAAATTCCCTTCCTCTGCTGGGCCCTGTCTCTGTCCATGCTATGGGCTTGTGTCAGTTCTTTATTCAGTCAGCTTAAAGTCAGGCTATTTCAAGTGTCCCCACTGGATCTCACAGGCCATTTGTGCTGCAGCCTTTCCCACTTTCAAGCATCCTACTTGTAAACATGCTTCCTCTTCCTTTATTTATCATCACTGGAGAGCAACAACATCTTATCTCTCCTCACATACTATAGCTTATCAAAATTGGTGAGGAATGAAGACTTCCAGCATCACTTTATACTGCAGCATCCTCCTTGTAGTACATGGTTTCTTAGAGGAAAAGTCCTAGTCCTCCACCTCAGTCACTTGGCAAAAGGAGATAGGGTGTGGAAAGAAAGACTCACATAAAGTCCCTAAACCTGTACTGATTTTTGTCTCAAAGTATTGCCACACCTTGTCTTCCTAAGAAGAAAATACAAAGAGCAGTTGGGTAGGCTGGGAACTCTGCTAAGCACCAACCTTGCAGCAGTAAATACCTGGATGAAGATTAGGAGACTTTGAGAAAAAAAGTAATAAGCACAGTTTTATACGGACCAGTTCACTTCTGACTTTATTCAGCACATGTCCAAGCTGGACCAAGGGAATAAACGGTCCCTCTATCTATAGGAGACATGCTGGATGTGAGAGATGTGCTTAACAGTAACGAACATGCTTAATAAATGAATGAACAAACATACATACACTTGGGTTTGCTCACACCTTGGTATGTACGGTTTTGGTTTTGTTTGTTTCCAAAATAGTTTGTGGAGTAAATGATCAGCATATGGAAGTCAAAGGATAGAATCACCCCGGCCTTCAAGAAACTGTAGTGAACTACTTGGTGATACAATCCCTGCAAAGCAATGACAAGGAGATGGGAAGCACAGCTGGGAATCCAGGGTGGGTGTTTCTAAAAAGCATACCAGAACCTTTCAGCAAACCTGCTCTTGGAACGACTCTTTCAGCCTCTGAATTTAGCTGCAGTCAGTTATATTTGTCTCTACATTCCACTAGTGCTGTTGCAAAAAACACATTATTGATGAATACTCAGTTTGAAATGAAGAGTTATTTTGGAAAGAGAAAACCCATACCCTTTATCATGAACTAAAATTCACTGACCTAACACTTATATTCAGGAAGGCATCCATATACCCAGGCATTCAGCCTCGTCATTAACTTCCTGGTCAAATGCCTACTGTCCAAAATCCTACTGCTACATTCTACATGATTTAGAAGCTACCTTCTTCAGTACTAAAGCTCCACTTTGGGCTGTAGAAAATAAGGGGAGGGAAGGGAAAAAAAGAACTCATGATAGAACACCCAC
Organism: Cephalopterus ornatus; assembly: GCA_013396775.1. NCBI lineage: Eukaryota > Metazoa > Chordata > Aves > Passeriformes > Cotingidae > Cephalopterus > Cephalopterus ornatus. The sequence continues at coordinate 71,361 of VZRE01005724.1, read as the reverse complement.
CGCTTGCCTTTCTAGAGCCAAAATAAAGCCCATTTGTACCTGACCCAGCCAACATGCCCTGGACTTACATTTGTGTACACAGGGAACTTAAGTTGCCCCCAGGATACAGACTGACTCAGCTGAGTGCTGAGTTTTCCCAGATTTCCCCACAATTCCTTTTGTGTCTCTGTATGGCTGAGCAAAGTCTTCCATTATTTGCCCGGACAGAAGACAATTGCTGTTAGTTATTCCTGTAATGATTTACACACCTTCATTTTTAATTGTCCCACTCCCATAAACAAGCCACCAAAAATAATATGTAAGTAGTCTAAGATGCAAGTTTAGACTCCTGCTGTTCCTGTTAGATAGGGATGTTTTTCAGCATGGCTAAATGAAAACCAGAGCAGCATTTAAAGGCAATTGCCTTTATAAAAGGCAAATACAGAGACTCTACAAAAACATCAAGTATCTGAATATTCTGAAATGTATTCTGAGACACTTCAGTGTATCAACGTGTTATGAACATGCATTATGGAAAAGCATGGGTATGCCTAAACTTCAGGATCACAGACAAGCCATGTGCTAAGATATATTGAGGTGCTGTATGGGTTTTTTTTGTGAAATACTTCTAACAGCCACTTAGAGTCTAGTACTCTGTACTATAAAATCTTTAAGGATTAGAACACCTGGGATTCACTGTAAACAAATGGCAAGGAGAGTTTCTTTAAAAACTGTAAGACCATCCATAGAATCTGAATAAAGTGATACCTTTATAGATATTTTTGCTCACCTTTACAGGTTGTGTTTTTGTATTTTCTGGGTAACATGACACTCAAGCTAGTTAGCAATAATAAGAGGCTTTGCCTTGCTTTTTATCTAAATAGTGCTTTAATTACTGGTAAGTGTGGTTCTCTCCATCTAATTCTACTTCCTAAGGCCCTATTTGCTTTCTAACTGCTCCCAGACATTATGACAAAGGTTTCAAATTTCCATCTCATCACTCCAGGCTAAATCACATGATTAGTGAATTTAGGTATTGTATTTTTATCGATTTTACTTTGTTCTTATCAATTATTTTTCTCTCTGCTAAATGGCACAACTTGCTTGATGCTCATACCTACACTTTTCCTGTGCTTCCCTTGTGTTGATCAGCATATCCATCTTCCCATCACCTATGTCTTCTCTTCCAGTTTTATGGGGCAAACTGTTCTTTCAGAGAGAAAGAGACTCAAAGATTTGATATGGAAAGAAGCTTCACTCAGTCACATAAAATCCTGTAGAGATATTACAGACATTTATGCTGAATCATTCTTAGTAATACTAGGAAGTAGACAAGAAGGGCAATAAGAATTAGGTCGGAAAAATGTAGATTGGAAAAATAGTAGTTTCTTGAAGTAGTCCACATAAAATCTATTCAGCCATTTTACATTTTCAAATCAGCAAAAAATTTCCTTTTATAAACACATGATTAAAGTTAATTCTGAAACATATGACTTTTAGAAGAATCAGGTCTATGAACATGATCTCTCTCAATTATTGCTTCCTTTTTCCCCATAAAGCTTTAATAAGGGCTGTCCACCTATTTTGAAGAACAGACAGGATGAGAATAACACACATTTCTCATTATCAAAAATAATAAGAAATCAATTTTGAATAGTACAAGTACCAGAACAAGCAGGAGTAGGAAGCTGAAGTATGTCAGCAGAAATGTTTTGAAAGTCCCAAGAAAACTATTTAGCATTTGATAAAATGTCACATAACAGGACAGAGAAATCGCACTTCCTAAAACCCATGTGTATAGATGACTGTCTCAGAGCTCCAAACAGTCTAACAAATGTAGAACCAATGCAACTAAAAATCCATGTCAGACTTACATGCTCAAGCTCAGCTGCTCATTATGCTGCTAAATGTGGGCTGTTCTTTGAAGGCTGTAGATCTGCTCAAACCATTTCTCCCAACAAGTCCAGTTGTCAAGCTTGTTCCTTCATTTTTTCATCTGCTCCTGACAAATGCGAGAGTTCTAAGTGAGTCTTCCCACTGTTACCCTGGTATGTGCAATCAAAACCCAAGAGCATTAACTCTGAACCCCAGACTACTGATCTTTTCCTCAGTGGTATCGACTGAGATTTGTCTCCTGCCACTCCCTTACACTGCCATCATTTCCACCGCTGTGACTATTTATCTTCCCCACCACACAGATACCTCATTTTAAGTAAGTTGCACAAATCACAGCTCTCTGCAGTCTGAACTAGTTCAGCTGGAACTGAGGTCAGTGTAAGTGAGGTCCTGTTTAAAAAGCTTTCAGTCCTAGATCACTTACAAAATTACATAATTTCTCTTTGCACAAATTCCACAGCTCTTCCATGTTTCAAAACTGAAACTGTTCTCATGGTTTGAATGAATCAGGAAAATAAATGGACACACTAACAGAAAGTTATATCCCATTAAGTCCTTGGGATTTCAATGAAATTTAGGAGCTGGTGAGCAATGGTAGTGCTTTGTTAGAGTGCAGTAGTACAAAAGGCTCTATTAACAATAATAATACACTTTTACAGCATGTTTTATCCAACAGTCTCAGAGATCATTACAAACATTAATTGAGCCTAACTATAGCCTGTAATGAATTAGCATTATTATGCTAATTTTATGGATGGAAAGAGAAAAAGGCAGAGAGGTTAAATGATTCACTCAGGAACCCATAACCACGTGCACAAGTGGGTTATCCCAACCAAGAATTGTTGACAGACAAATGCAAGTGAGATGTCAGATGCAGAGGCTTCCAAAACTGACATAATTGCTCTGAGGAAGTGCTCATGAGAAAGGAAATAGTGTTGCTGTGGGCTTACAGCAGGTAAATTTCTTTCATTTGTTCTTTTATTTTGAAATTCTCTCTGGACCTTTGCAAAAATCATTCATAAGCACCAAGAATTTCTTACCGGTTATGTTGGTTTACTCAGATACATACCTAAAAGTGGGAAGATATTTTAAATAATGGCCATGAGGCCTGAATCAGTCATCTGTGTTACATCAATTATAACAAAGAAGAGGACAGCATGATTGCATCCGCTTTTCTTTAAAACATCAAACTGGATATAGAAAAGAGGACAAAACAGTTAAAATAATAAATTGTCTCTCCAAGTACCATTCCAATTTCCTTCAATATTTTCAGCTTTTAAGAAAAAACACAAACACCTAAATATTCAAAAGCTGTTTTGGACTCCTTTCCTTATTGAATATCCTGGAAAACACTTAATCTGGCACTCATTAAGCTTAGTCTGATTTCATATAGGTCACAATAAGAGGTATAACAGGTGCATCTTTACCAAGCATCAGGGACTCTATTCCAGAAAAAAATAATCCTTAGACTTTCTTCCACCCTTTGTACCATTCATCACTTGCTCCTTACTTTCACTGGCAGTTTGTTTCATGTGCCTGCTTGGTTTTACTACCCTTTAGACTGCTTTTTCAATCATTCCTAATATGTCCATGATATTGATAAATTTTGGAACTTCAAAAATTTCTAGAATACCAAAATCTTTATGCAAATGTATCTTGTTAGTCCCAAAACAAATACTTTTAATTAAGTCCTCATTATTAATGGCAGAAGAAAGCAAATGTTCTCTTGTGAATATCCAACAATGAGTAACAAATAATTAGTGAAATGTATTTTTCCTCTACAACATACTGGATAAATTCTTGATTATTGCTATTTTCTCTCTTCATTAATCATCTTAAAGGTTTCTTACCTGCTGATGTTGAAGATGCCTTTTATTTGCTGGGCAGTTCTGGCTTTATCAGTTGCTATGAAAACTTTCCCTTCTTCCTCATTAAATAAAGGTTAAATTAGCATAACATAAGAGCGGGACACTACAGACGTAAGCAAATCCAGACTAATTAACTGCAGTGCAAGCTTATTCTCCATTTCCAGCTAACCACCATTTTCACTGTTAGCAGTATGGTCCACAGTGAGAGCTTTTTCTTGGAGATTTCACTTAGTGCCTTAAGAATTTCCTCAGTTAACATCTGAACACTGCTGGTTCAGGTATAGCAGTCATGATATTACTTCCATGCTGTTTTTGACAGAAGAAGACATTTGGAAAGAACAATCAAAATGCTGGGCAGTAGAAAACCCAAAAAAACCTAATCAGTACTAAATGGGCTCATCTTCAAACAACTGAGTGGGCAGAGCCAGGCACAGAACACTTTGGTTTTGAACATCTCCTCATTCACTATGAACTGAAAGTAAACCCTGTGACCAGCACCTTTGGGTCTAGATAAATATTTTTGCTGCTTTGTTTATTAATAAAGGCCTAAATAAGCACAGCTCCATCTGCATTGCCAGTTGCAGGATGTAACTGCAGCAGCACCTTCCTGCCTGAGCTAGTTTGGGCAGTGACAGAAAGGAAGACACGTCATCATTGCTCACTTCAGCCTAGGCCAGTCACAAGATCCCAGACAGGTCCCTAACCTTGGTGATCTTCCAGACTTCCACAAACACTTGAGGCTGAAGCTGTGTCAGCCACTCTTCTCAACACAAGTTGCTTGTTCCTTCCTCAGGTAAAGGGGTCAACCAATTCTTTCAAGAATTGCATTACTTTTCTTTGTCCTGGTTCACTGCCTTGCTGCACAAACACTTGTGCTGGCACAAGGAAGAAGGACTGGAACAAATACCTGTGGCTGGGGACGTGAAATGACTCCCTCTTTTGGGAGGCAGCTCCTGGAAGAACTAAACCACCCTCATTGTTCCTGCTACCTCTTAACACAGTCTTGTAACTAGTTTAAGCTGGTAGGAGCCGGTCAGAGACCACACTGCTCCCAGTGTCGGGTCCTTGTCAGAGCCAGCTGCTCCCCAGGGACAGGGAGATATGAGCAGATGGCTCACCAGACACCATCCTACTGTCCTAAAATAAGGGAGCAGAGCAGGCTAGAGACAGGAGCCAGGACCAAACCAGGTCATTAAGCAAGCTCATGGCAATGAGGCAGGTCCAAGGTCAGGCTGAGCAGTCAGTCTGTAGGTCAGGGTCAGACACGGCCCTGTGACTGACAGGTGGGGCTGTGATGCCAGAGCAGGGCTGAGGGCAAGCAGGAAGCAGCCCAGCCTTGTGATCACCAGCCAGGACCATAGTGACAGGAGAGAGAAAAGATCAGTCTGCAAAGTCAGTCCACAGGTCTGAGGTCAGGACAGTCCACAGTGACCCAGATCAACAGGCATAACCTACAGACAGGCACAGGTATGGCCATGGTAGAAATAGGTACAGCTGAACTTAAATAGAGCCTCTGGGCCCATGGGCAGGGGTGTGGGGGAGGCAAATAAAGGCTTATTAGTGCCATCAGGGCCTTGACAATCCTACTGTTTCCTCTTCCTTGTGTCCCGTTCCTCCCACCTTCCTTAAGCCTTAGTGCTTGTGAGGCTGCATGAAGAGTCAGACCAGCTAAGTGCAAAAACTAACTGTCTTTTGGTAAGGTTATTTCTGGTTGTCTTAGTGAGCTTATTCATCTCCCCACACCGCTCTATGAACACTAGAACGGGGGCTGCAGAGGCAGCTGGAACATGTTGCTCAGGGCTGAGAATCAATAGATGGTGGCAGATGTGGCAGTGTAGTCCAAATGGGGTCTATGCCACTTGTGAAACTATACTCGGAGTCTTCTGAAATAATACAGATATGGAATTTCACACTGCAATTACCTCCTAATTTAAGAGCAGATGTGTTATTGCAAGTGTCACTGCTCACAAACATCGTTATAGAATTGATTCTGTAAGTTAAGTAAATTTTTTAATTTATATAGCTCTACTAGATGATCTACATGCAGCTGGACTAGATGGTGGTTGTGGGTCCCTGCAACTGAAATATTCTATTCTACAGACACAGCTGTGGGTGCACTTGTATTTGTCTAAGAGTGCTAGAGAACACTCACTGTCTCTAAGAGCATAGTCTGGAGAAGAAACATTAAAATAAAGGAGAACCAGTCACAAGGAAGAAGAAAGGGAAAAGGAAACAATGTATTTTTTTAAAAATCAGAACTTGTTTTTTCTTTCCACCCTCGTGTAATAACCCAGCAATGGAATGCAAATTAACATTCATGGGTTTTTTAAACAATAGCCTTTGTGTTCTGAACCACACTGACAAAGCAGAACAATCCAAGCAAAACATGATCACAAAATCTTTTGCCAGCAATGTGCTAGCCAGTTTTGTTACAAACATCTAACACTGCAAGGGAATCTGTTTTGGAAAGTAATAAAGTAAGTGTAGCTTGTTCTTACTCAGCTGAAAATCTATTGAATTTTTTCTCAAGATGAATTCAAACTGTTACATCACTGCAAATTCCATTAAGTCAGTATGGTCCTAGGCTCTAGACCCAGGAAGCCAGGCTGAACATATAACAGTAAGGGCAGAACACAATTTCCAGGATTTTTGTTAAAAATGAAGCAAAAATCAACCTGCTCCACTGTCAGAGATCTGACTACTCACTGTGCTTGCAAATACAGAGAACAGGATGTATCACCAACACCTACTGCCTTTTGGTTTGAAGACACTGAGAGAGAATACTCGTGATATACATGCCAGCTTTACTTCCAAGTAGAAACACCAAAAGTTAAAAATACATGTAAAAGCATGCTTTCTCCTGAGAAATCTAAAATTTGAAAAACTAATTCCATGATTACAGTTATTGCTGGCAGATGTCTGCTCCTGTGAAAGAGAACTTACCTGATGCTCTGTAAACTGCTGTGTAGCCTCTACTTAGACCAAATCACTGGTTCCAATCCAAATGTGTAAAATCTCCCAACCTATCTTTACATGTGGGCAGAACCACGTTGCCTAAGAGACCTTCTTGGAACTAATGTTGAAAATCTTTGCAGGATGGTAGAACATTTGTAGTGAAGGTGTCATAAATTAGTGGTCTGTTGGCAACACAGTACAGCAAACTTGAGAGTTCACTGGCTCTGAGAGATTGTCCCACTCATAGAGGAGGACAGAAAAATACCAGTGGGATGTCAGATACATCACAGTCCACTGTGGTCCAGGAGAGCTCAAAGCGTCTCACTTAGGACCATTGTTTATAGGATCTCAGGAGAGTTGGCTTTAGTCATAGTAATTTTCCATCCTGGCTGCAATTGGGGTCAGCAATTTCCTTTGAAAGTTTGATAACAAAAATGTTGTTCCACTCAAGTTGTTATTTAGGCAAGAAAAGTTAAGTTTCCAAGGCTGTTCATTAAAAACCAGGAGCTTGTTAGCCAACATAAGTTCCTGGGGAGCAGGGTTTCTGGTAAGGTCAAGAGGACCTTAGTCCAGGTGCTGTTCATCAAGGCTGAGGCCTAACAAGCATTTCTGAGATCAGTGTGGCCCGAGGAGGGGGGGAGGATGCACTGCCACAGAAGGCAAGATTGAAGATACGCTCCAAGGTGTGTCTGTCTACATCCTCTGAAATGATAACCATCAACAGCTGTCACCACTCTGAAATCCTCTGTGTAAGTCATAGAAGATATCCTCTGCTTTAACAGTGGAGAATATATGAATATTATAACCAGCAGTAACAATCACAAGCCAGTGAAGGGAAAAGGATCATCACAAGGACAATTGGCTTCTATGTGTCATTCTTCTGCACAGCATGTGGTTCTCAGCCACCTCTGGGCTGTGGTTACTCACTGGGGGTGAGCAGGTTGGCTGCTGCTGCTGTGAGAGGTTCTCTGCTGCTACAAAGTGGACCAATGCAACTGGACAAGTGCAGAGGAAGAGCAGGGACAAAACAGCATATTGTGCATTATGCATTTAAAACATAAAAACACAATAAAGCAAAAGTAGCAATTTTAGAACTCTCATAAAGGATAAGAGGAAAAAGAAATTATTAACAGCCCTCGTGAGTTCTTGCCTACTTGACAAGGATTCCACAGTCATTACCTCTTACTTTGAAAAGGAGGAGCTCTATTGGAAAAAAAGATTTGATGATTCTGGAATGTTTACCATCTTGTTAAATATAACATGCGGAGTATATTTGTTTGAAAAGGTCTGTGGTTGCCTTAGCTTGTGATCTCTAATCACCTTACAATGATAAACTGCATAAAATCTGGCATTATCTCAATGTTTATCAACTGGAATTTAACTGCAAACTCTGCCTTTAAAAGATACTGACATTAGTATGGTTATAACAGCCACCATAAATCTGCATTAATGATCTACTCCCAGGGCTGTAACCCCAAAGAAGCCATAGAAAGGGAAAACTGAGAACTGCTTCCTGGTATACAGGACCTAAGACTCTTTGCCAGGGCAATAAGTGCTTGTGAATCAGACACTCAGAAGAGAGTGTCAATCACTCAACTTGTGTTACCAAAATTCTGTAGAGATGACAGTTTCCACCAGTGTTCAGGTTTCAGTTTGCAGTTATTCTAAATCTGGGCCTGTAGTTGCAGTGAAGTGATACTCAGATCAATTCATGCTGTGTTACTCCAGCCTTCACACAACAGCACTTTTTCCATCTGTCAGCTTGGACTTTCCCCACCTCCCTGTAGCAGAACTCTTCTTGTCTTCTCTCTCCTCCCTTGCTTCAACATGTGCATAGCAGGGTGAAATATGAAAAGCAGCAGGATTTCAATTACAGTGGAAAAAATATTCATAATTAAAAGCCACATATTGTTGTTTTATTTTCTAATATTTGTCTGAATTGATGTTTAGCTTCCATTGCTAATATGGACCCTATGATATTATACAGTTTGTTCTCATATTTTTACATAGCATTCACTGATGTTGAAATGTGTACCTCTCTAGACAGCCTGTTCAGTAGGTGCAAATGTACTCTTCAGAGTTCCTGTGTTGTTTTTGACATCCTGTGACGTTTTCTTCACTGCACTCTCGGTTTAAACAAGCGCGGGCTCAAAGGCCGGGCCGAGCAGCGCAGCGCAGCCCACGCCCCCGTGGTGGCCGCTCCAGGCACAGGCAGCACCAGCCTCCCGGCCCGGCTCAGCTTACACACAGACCTCAGGCCATTTCTTTTTGTCAAATCATTACCGGGATACCATTCTCTCCTTATGCTATACTGCGAGGCAGCAAACTTTTTACCTCCCACTTCCTCCCCCAACATTCAGGGCTCATTCCAACTGGCAAAGTGGAACTCGTTATCAGCTGGCTTTAGTTTTCAGTCCCTGTGCAAACTGTGCTGTACTTATGACAGTATTAAGCTAAAATAAAGGCCAAGCTGAAAACAGCTTATCTGCTGCCTGATCACGGAAGAGACTGGTAAGTGATTGGGCTCATACTTCATCATTTTTTTGTACTTTAGGTTACAGTGGAGGATCTCATTGGCTGATCTAAACTCACTGCCAAACAAGCAGTCTTTTACGCCTCCTTTTTCATCTGCTTGTTAGATCTGCAGAAGTAAGACCGCATTCACAAGGCCACTACTTTCAACTTTAAATGCCACAAGTTAAGCATGTCACTATGTAGTGAATGATACAGTAATGCAGCAGTTACTGAAACTGTATCCTGAAGTACAGTGCAACTTTTTTTCCCCTCATCGCAGCATCACGGGACAGGATTTGGGATCCTGTTACTAGGAAGAGTATTAGCATTTATTTGAAAATAATTTTTAGCTTCAGAGTTATATATCGAAGCATCAGGGTATGCTTTACCCTGAAAGGTTAAAAGGCAAGTGAACACCAGGTTCACTTCCCTTTAGTTTTATAATAATTAAAAAGCTGACCATTCATTTTATGAATGGGTCTCTTGGGGTTGACAATGCTGGAAAAATTTTCAATAAAAAATTAGTCTAGTTTTTCAGATTTCTATGTCTAGGTAGCTTCTCTAAAAATAAAACCTAAAAGATTTAATTAGCCTTACCTTGCTCCAAAAGGCATCCTCTAGACTTTCCAGGGCATACAGTGAATGTGGGGAAGCAAGAGGTAAAAAAGTATTCGTGTCCTTCCCTCAAGTACAACACTTTTAGAGGTCCTAAAAGGACAATGTATCAGCATTGTTAGGTCAAGAACTCATTGCTTTAAACAAATAAAGAAAAAGATTTTGTGTTCCTACTTTTTTACGTATTTCAGAATTCAACAGTAAAAAGGAAAAAAATCACAAAAAAAACAGTACCTCACTAAAATCTTAATAAAACTTAATTGTTCTAAATGTAATGAGTAAAGACAAAATAATGTACATATTTTCAGATATTAAAAACTGTTCCAAAACTTGGTTCTGCAAGTTGGTTTTGCATTTGGAAAGGCTGTAATTGGAACTTACTCTACTGCTGTTATTTTCCTATCTAACAATAGTTACATTCAGATGGATTCCATCACATTCTCTATAATCATCATTTTTACTACAGCCCAGTGAAAGTAGGTTTTCATTCCTTTTAAAATAAATCCTGGTTTAGATCTCCTTTGGCAAACCTGCAGCATTCCCAGATGGCAGCTCATACTCTGTCTTCTGCTAGATCTTGTTTCATAGTAAGCTTCACAGTAGTAGGGTCATAATAATAAGGATATGAAAATTGTTAAAGGAGTCAAACAGTACAACTTCCTCTGAGTTCCAGCCAGTGTCATAAAAACACTTTGTGCAGGATATCCAAGGCTTTCTTCTTTATTTTACAGTGCTGACGATCGTAATTTTTAGAAGGTGGAAGAGTTAGAGTTTTACATACAGATCAGTCACTCAATAAACTAAATAGGTGATGTATTCATAGAGTTTGCCATGTGGTGAGTAAGTGCCTGTTGAATAACTTGGTTTGCAGCTCTTTGTTTCTCTGATCATAAACCGCAGGTTTAAAACATGGTGCAAATAAGAAAAGAAGAAAAGTTGTAAAATAGTGTTTTCAGGATGTCTTCCAACAGCTGTTATCAGAAGTAGCACAGGATGCAAATTCAGTTGCAGTCCATGAAGAATAATAATTTTTCTGGCCTTTATATTTGACTTATTTAAATGGCCATCATGTTTTTCTTCTCTGCAGAAGAGGCAGTAGCTAATTACAGTGATGATTATAAGAATTCCAATTAAAACAATTCCAGCTGTTCTGACAAAAGTAGCTCCAGGCAAGGTTGGCCGTGAGGTTCTGGTTTGAATATATCTTGAGGTCTTTTTTTTATGCCTTCTATTAGTAATAGCTTTGAGCTTAGTTATAATCCGAGCACAAATGATGACTTGGTGTTTCACTGTATTTAAGATAAAATCTCAGTCAGCAGGATATGATTTTTCACTTAAATATAAATTTACTTTGCCAGTTGTCACTAGCAACTTAAAAAAACCCCACATACAAAAAATATGTAAGTATAAACATTATGTGCACAAAGTATTTGAAACTGTTCTGTTGTAAGCATCAGTCCTCTACAGAAGTTTGGCTGTCTCAGAGCCTTGTATTTCTGGTATTTCAGTGTCTCCCCAACCTCTAATATTTTCTTAATTGTATATAAATGCAGAATCTTTTAAATGCAGTCTTAAATGCTGGGTTTCCTTGAGGTAACTTGCAATTTATTCTGTATATGATATTCAGGCATCTTTAATAGATGCTCCCTGCATTTAACCAAAGCACACAGTACTGAGAAAACTGAATAATTTAAATGGAGAACCAAGACACGCACTCAAAAACAGATATTTCAGAGGCAAGAAAAATTCTGCAAATAAACTAAGGAGTCTCAGCTTTTTCTGTGTGACCATCAGTTAAGAAAGTACATATGTACACAAATGCCACAGTTTGAGCATTTCCAAAGCAGTTGGGTAGTTTCAGAGTGTAAGTCCTGTTTTTGGAAGTCAGACGATAGCTTTGATGGAAGCTTTCACTTTGCTCGTGGCCACTGTCACTCAACTGTCAGCCATAGGCTCACTACTGACAAGCAGGTTTCCAGGCTGCTTCTGAGAGTGAAGCTGTAAAATTAAGCACTTTATTAGAAATTGTTAGCCATAGAATTTATGTATTGTAGACTAAGCATTTTAAAAGGAGAGCATTAGCCACAGAACTCATGTATTTTAGTAAGCTTGGAAGTTCTCAAGGGATAGTTTATAATTTGTTGTAAAGATTCATTACAGGCAAGAATTTCAATGAAAGAGAGGCGGTTGCTTGCACCTGTGGAGAGACTGATAAAAGCGAGAGAGAAGACAAAACAGCTGAGATGGGAGTGGGTTTAGGCCTTGAACCAGGTCCAGAAGGCAGGGAACCGCGCCAGAACCAAGGAGTCAAGAGAAACACAATCGATTCGAGGAGGATGTGCTTTGGAGGACAGTGGGGTGGGACAGATGAGGTAATCCTTGAATCTGTAGTTAGAAAGTTGTATAAATTTATGAAGCCCATGTGATTTGGTGTGCATCCTTTGGGATTTTTTCCGAAGCACCTGGAGCCGCAATAAACGTGTGTGCTTTTTGGCTTTCTGTACTCAAAATGAGTCTAGGGAGTTCCTTCTCCGACTTTTCGGCATGAAGAGCACCATGGCCTCATTCTTATTACAACTAAGACCAGCCTGTGCTTGGTTGTTAGGGAACAATAAGCCATAACACAGGCCATGCATATAGTGTCTGACTTGACAAAGCCGCATAGCAAGATTTTACATCATTCACCTGCAGTTGTCTTCTTCAAAATACTTCTGAACACAGACAGATACGTATGGGGCAGAGTCAGTGTCTCCTTCCTGACTGTGCACGGCTCAAGAAAGGGATACACAGTCTCTGTAGATACTGGGCACTTGGAGAGGAGATAAAGCATTTAAAACACTGACACATGCTGCAAAAAGTCTGGGGGAAAACAGAGTATGGGAAGTTTATTTTGATGATTCTGTCAGGGCATACATTGCATATGTACTGGCTTTTCACAAAGAAGAGAAACATTCATGTTCTTTTATTTAAGCAAAAGGGAAGGCAGTGGCCAGTGACTACAGCTTCCCTCCCAGGGGCCTGAGTTACCACTTCCTGTTACCCTGTTAACACTTCAGTTACAGCTCCAGAGCTTCAAACTACTCCACACAGCCCAGCTTCCGTTTTTACTGAAGCTTTGTGCAGTCACACAGCTTCAGTTCAGCACTGTCAATAGTGGTGGCTGGAGCTATTTTTAAAAGACACTGCATTGTCACAAATCAGCCTCCTGGTCTAATCTGTTTAGCAAATGTCACATTTAGTTCCTTCATCCATATATATATATATATGTATGTATATATGTATATCTATTTACAGCAGGCACTCAACCTTCCATTTGTTGTATAGAAAGATGAACTCATTGAAAGTATGCACTAAATAAGCAGAAAACCGCTATTATTTTTGTTGGATTACTCAGAATACACATGGTAGAATTAAAGCAGTGACCCCTGTGGTTGTCAGGAGCCCTAGAAAGTCCGATTTTTATGTGCATAAATAAGGAATGCTTTGCTTAGTCATTCATCTGTCAGTTGGTCATTTTCTATGTGTGGGCAAAAGAAAACAGTGGTTAAAGGGTCTTCTCTGCAGTTTAGATCTGTATACTGATTTAGACAGTCTGCCAGCATGGGGCCTGTTTGCACAAGCCTTTACCCACAACACATAGAAACCTTCATCTTGCAGATTTTTCAATATTACAAAAGCTTAAAGAATGTTAACACTGAACTTGATAGGAAGTGAAACCTGTTTGTGCATCAGCAGTGTTTATACATGAAGTTAAAGCTTCATTTTAAAAGTACCTCAGATTTCATTTCGAGTTTTTAATTAGACTATCTATAAAACTCTTTCATTTTGGGACTTACGCAAAATAATAAACCCATTATATATGTTAGTTGTATTATTTCAGGCACTACCAATGGGCATTACACTGACAAATAAATTAGGAAAGATTTAAAGGAAATTGAAATCACATTACCACTCTAACCTGTCTTATTGTTTCTTCTATAATTGCTATATTCATTGACTTTCAAGAGTCCATACTAATTTTGACTAAGCATATTTGGAAATATTTAGTAATCTGAAAGTGATATTTGGTCACTGCAGAAACAAAAATATTTATAATACTTATATATTTAGCATCTGAAGTAGTCTGGTAATGCAAATCAAAAGGAATACACACCCAGCAGAAGCAAACTCCACCCTCCCAAGAGGGGCAGTCCAGTCTGACATTCAGGACCCCCTGTGCTCTCTCTGCTTAGCCTGTATGGTGAAATGTCCACATCTCAGGAGCCTGAGGTGGTTCTTCCTGCAGCCGGGAATGCTGCTGAGTGACATGAGAAGGAGCTCCCTTTCCCACAGTGGGGGCAGCTATGACAGCAGTGACTCTGCACTGTCTGCTGACAGTGCCCAGGGGATTTTACCTACCTAAAAAAAGGCAGCTATGGAGTGTCACACTTTTCAACTACTTTGTGCTCCAGAAGAATAAGCATCTCCTTATTCTGACAGCCCCATCATATCCAACAGGCCCCATATGGATGTCTTGGGCAACTCAGGGTGGTTTTTTTAAAGACCCTGGAAGCCTCTATTTAGGAAACTGAAGTTCGTCTCAAATAGCACCATATAAGCAGCTCTGATTCTGGCCTGCAATTCTAACTGTACTCCTAATACGGGAGAGCTTTCAAAGAAGAAAAAATGTGGATTACAATGTGAGATGCCAGGAAGGCATCCCTTGCTAACAGGTCAGACTGATGTTCAGATAACATACCTCTAAACTGTCTGTAATGTCACAAAGCTGACTGAATCTAATTCTGTTCTGAAAAAATATTCACATTTGCAATATGCCTGTTGACTGTTCTGCCACGTATGAGATACAGTACCAACACACCAGCAGGAACAACATCTTGTGGCAAGACACGACTAATACAACCACTACATTGTTTAAAGACAATCATCTCTCTACAATGCAAAAGTGCCTTATTTTACTTAAATCTTGATGACATATTTCCTCCCAGAACTATTATATATGTGCCCCAAATGTTCTCTTATTTATGATCTAAACTCCTGATACCTGGGGGTTTTTTCTGTTTCCTGTTAAATTCAATCCTTTATTGATAGGAATTTTATGTAGGAAATATCCAGACTTCTAGTTGGAAAACATGAATTTGAAAAAAAGATATAATATCCATTTCAATGGTACACTCATGCCTACCAACACCTGATAATTAAAGGATAATAACTTCACTGTATATTCAAAAAAAGTTAACCTACCTTGTATTTTGAATCTGTTGAAACTGGAGTAGTTCATGCATCTGTTTCCTTCTCCGTGTTGTTAAAATACTGCTCTTTGTAAAAGAAGAAGCAAAAGAAGAAAGAGAAATTAAAGAGAAGCTAAAATAGAGAAGTCACTTTAAAACCAAAACGTCTAGGATGTCATTACTTATTTAGAATGTGAGTCCTTCTTGAGGCATTTACAATTTTTTTTTATGCCACCACAGACTCAAAAAAGTAATAGCAAGAGATACAAATATTCTAATAAATAACCTCACAGCTATCATAGATTTAATGTGGCCTAAAATTTTAGAGAAACAAAGTAACAAAACTCAGATCCTCTTACTTATAATGTAATTCTCCTAATTAATTAGTTCTGTTAAGGAGAATACCTGTTAATAGCCTAAGACATATTGTATGCAATTTAGCTGCTTTGATTCACAGAAAAAGGAACATATACCATCATTGTCTTTTTTTCGTTGTTATGTGGAGAGGACATTTGATCACTCTGTCAGTATTCTTTGGGTTCCCAATATGTTTTCTAGCATTCCTCTCTAAAAACCTCACAGAAAAATCTTTCTTCCACCCAGGTAGAATATAAAAAAAAAAATAAGGTGCTTTTGATATCTTTCTCATGCCACGAATTATATAAATTAATGGCATGTAGTTCACCTCACCTGTCCTTTCAACCAGCTTAAACAGCTCAAAGACAAGACTTCAAAGATGTTTCAAAATTTTCTAAGAAATGTCTAAAAATATTTTAGAAATAAAATTTCCTCTTTAATAATGGAATAGTAAAAGTAGTATGAGAAGGAATAGGGAACAGAATAGCCCATGGGAAATAACTGATTCTTACAAGGCCTATACTCAGTAAGGTAAGTATAGCTAAGCAAGATAAAAGGTGTGATTGAGCTCTACATCATTCTCACTGCTTTTTACTCAGTTCTGCATCTGAGATTAAATTACTGCTGTTTTTATGGAGTCCTATGGCCTTCCATTTGTCCAGGGAGGTTCAACAGAGCATCTCCTAAGTGCTGTAGAAATAAATACATATAAATAACAATTCAACTGAAAAACTAACTCACCTTTAATGAAAAATCCTTCCTGAGTCTCTCTTCATCACTTTTGAGAATCAAAAATGTACTGAGTGGATTTTAACTCTGGAAGAAAAACGTAAGTGGCTTGGAAAATGTGGGTGACACAACCACAAAACCTCCATATTTTCATAAAAATTTTGGTCCTAAGCCTTAGAATGACCATAGTCTTTTCCCCAAAGTAGATGTTTATGAAAGTCCTAAATAATTAGCTGCAGCAGACCTTGCTGTGTTCAGGTTCACTACCAGCTGCAGGCTGGTATGTCATGTAGCAAACAGCAGCAAGCAGGGGCGTCTGCACCAGGAATGACAAGAGCAGTGGGTAAAACGTGGCTACCATCTTCTCTGACTTGCCCTTGAAAGCTTCTCCTTTGCTGTAACCACCACAGATCTGCAGGCAGAATTTCCTTTGGCTGGTTCTTCACGCTGAGTGCACTGTGGGGCTGCCTCCATGCACAGGACCTGCTGAATCTGACCCACATGACTACAACACACTGCATTTTGTTGATACTTCCCAGATTGGGCTTGTGACTTGAAAGGGGCTGCAACATGCTTTCAGCAAGACAACAGTGGGTTTGCCAGCTTTTGGCTTTTTTTTTTTTTTTTTTTTTAATATAATTGTATGGAATTGGGGTAATAAAATATTTTGGTTGGTGGAACGGGTAGAACATGTCTGAGAAGCCATATTCTTGCTATCTCTAAGAAAAAAAAACCCTGGGCAACATGCTGCTTATTGCCAGCAGAGAGGATGGGGGCCCTGCATCCGTTGGGTTGTTGTCCAACCGAAGACTCTCAGGGTACCGGCACTAGAAGTTGGGCTCTCTGGGTGGCAAAGACTGCAAAACTGGCAAGGAGAATTGCAACAACACACAGCCATCTTCCAGCTAACACCCTACAGACATCAGCTTCCAAATGGTACATTAGCAACAAGAGCAACAACATGCAGGTTACATGGGTATGTGCTGAGGCAGTGAGTGGGTCTTTTGAGCACAGCACATTTGGGGTGTGCTGTAATTGGGGTTTGGTAGGTGTGCAGCAAAATCAGGAAGTCCAATTTACACCTCCTTGTGTCAGAAACAGAATGAGTCAGATCCTTAAAGCCTCAATTTTAGCTTTGCTTCTGCCTCCTCATTGTTCTGACTAATACAATGATTTCAAACCCAGCTCAATATGGTAAAAGCCAGCTGCATGGTCTCTAGGTTAGAGCACAGCCTGGCTCACGCTGGCGTCAGAGCTAAAAGACTCCCACAGATTTCAGTGCTGGCCACTCCAGCCAACTGTAGGAAAAATTACTAACTGCACTAAGAAAGACATAAATCAAAATACATTTAACAGTACAACACACTGCACTGCTATCAAAGCATCAGAAGTCATTAGCATCTCAATTTTTAGGTGTCAAATTTGAAACATCTTAAAGAGGCCAGAAGTTCAGAAGGAACAAAGCAGATGGGCGTAAAACTTCTAAAATATTAAAAAACTAGTAACCCATCACACCTCTCAAAACTTAAAATAGTCAGCAAGTTTAAATGCAAATCCAGCTCTGTGAATACATGAAAAAAAATCCAGAAAAATTCTCTGTATGGTTTTGGCCCCAGATGTGCAATTGCAGGATCAGTGTCATATGTGTTCACTTGGTATGGACTTGTGGGCAGTAATGAAACTTATGTCTTTCATGAGACTCTCCATATATCTACTGGCAATTTTCATAGTGTACACATTTACATAATCCAGGCTTCTCTCCAATTTAATTATTTACTATAACTAAAGTATTTCAAAACCCATGTTGTATCAACGGGTAGGAAGTTTTTTCCTTCTTTTTGTAAATGAACTTTAATAAATAGCGCATAACACTGAGGGTGAAATTAGTTAAATTAATGTAACATTTGAAAAATGTAGTAACAGTTTTCTTTTGCTGCGCTCTCCCACTGAAACGATGACTTGGCAATGGGTTGATAACTGTTCTTCCTTCTGATCTTCTGTAAGCCAACACCTCAGTCTGACAAATGATATTGTGAGAACAGATACCTAAAACTGCCTGAAGCTCTCTGGCAGAATCAGGCCAAGGGCCTTGATGGTAACTCTGCAAAAGGTAACAAGGAGCTTGCAGTTGGCTACTGACAGAGTAAGATTAGATGTGGATCTGTAAAGCTGCTGTAACTGTGGAAAATGAAGACCTCATCATTTAGTAGTCTTCCTAGTTAGTACACAACATTTTTTCTCAGAAGGTGAGGATGAGGTCAATGGTGAAACCCAGAAGCTTCACCAGCTCTCCAGAACTGCAGGGAGAAAGACCAGGGTCATTTAACTTCGACACAAAGGTCAGACTTTGCGTATATTTGCTGTGCTGCATTCTGTACTCTCAGAATAGCACAGCTGACAGCAAGGATCCCTGCTTTCTAACAGATGTCAGGTGTACATCAATAAATATCGAAACCATGGATAGTTTTCTGAGCCTGATGCGAACACCAGAGATTCTAAGGTTTCCTGAATGCAATTTGTAACCCCCTCAGAGGCCCTGATTTTCAGCCTTACCCGCCTATCAAGCACTACCCACTTTTTGGGTCAAAGAGTCATCAAAAGCAGGTCAGAGGACAAGCTCATTATTTCCGTCTTCTCAGCACTCTGCTCCTAGTGTGTCTTGGCTCCTCTGTGACGTACATGGCATTGTTTGTGAAACAATGTAATGTTTTAATGATTTGCAAAGTACTATGAATCGTGCATACTAAAGATACTCCACAAGCATTAACAGCTGTTACTTAGTGCAGCAAAGTTTTATAGAATTCCAAGGACACAGACTAATTATGTGTTCAGCAATAACCCCTCATTTTCTATAGTGGCCTTACTTAAATTGCCCATCAAAACTTCAATAAATTGGCAACAGCATAAGAGAAATTAATACAGTATTTAAAATACATTTTTAATCTAATTTTCGTACATCTGAAGTAGCAACATTTTCAGATGGATTTTGGACAAAATAAATACTAAAAAACCAGTGTATTCTTGCCTAATAATTCAACATTTTCAGAACCTGCAAGGTGTCTGCCCCCAGCGTGACCCGCTGTCACTGCGCTGCTGTCACTGGCGTCATTCCCGACGCGCATCGCCCGAAGCGCCCGCCCGGTGTGTCATGTCACATCCGCACCGGGCGTTCCCCATGGAGCTGCTGCCGGTGTCCGGCACGAAATGAGGCTGAAGGTGTTCCCGATCCCGGCTCCGGCACGGCGCGGACGCGGCCGGGACGCGGCACCGCCCGGGGCAGCCCCTGAGGCGGCCGCTGCGCCACGGCGCCGCCTG
>VZRE01005724.1:41147-51576 GCA_013396775.1 Cephalopterus ornatus | reverse complement strand
GGGATCGGGGGGAGCACCGTCCCTGCTCCAGGAGCGGGGTGGGGACACTGACTCTCAGGGGGGATCGGGGGCACACCGACCCCGCCCTGGGATCGAGGGAAGGGAGCGCCGACCCCGCTCCGGGATCGGAGGCAGTCAGAGGCTCTGGAACATTATTATTTTTAAGGATGGTAAAATGTCGTGATGACTGCTCCTTCCAGGAAGCCTTATTAATACTAATTATAGCTCTTCATTACAGTCGCATTACATTTCTGTTAAGAAATGCATTGAAAGGTACTAACAGGCGGAACTGTTGGGTCAGTAATGAAATAAGCTGAATAAAGCATGTGCCTTTTTGAAGAAAATCTTGAGTAGAAGGTCTGCAGTACTTAACCTTAGAGACAGTGCACCTGGAAATATTCCGAGGCTGAAATAATCATCATCCCAGTGTGAGGAACACAATAATTGGGTG
The DNA here is from genome assembly GCA_013396775.1 of Cephalopterus ornatus. Taxonomy (NCBI): domain Eukaryota; kingdom Metazoa; phylum Chordata; class Aves; order Passeriformes; family Cotingidae; genus Cephalopterus; species Cephalopterus ornatus. Next base: position 51,125 of record VZRE01005724.1, on the reverse strand, counting down.
AAAAAACATTTCAAATCACAAACAAAAAGGACTTCTACAGTGATACTTATAGAAGTTAACAACCAGTTCCTTCCTTCCTTAACACGTAATAAAGTTGTATTAAAATCATATTTGCATTCCCTATTAATGCAATTCCACAGATGACCAACTGATTTAAATTAGAGGACATTTACGAGTTTGTTTTTTCCATTCAGTGTGTTTGGTGCCAGTTCAGCTGCAGCTGCTGCAGCAGCAGCGCCAGCACCTCTAACATGTGCCAGGGCCTCCAGCACCACCGGCCACTGGAGCTCCAGAGTCCATTTTGCAACCAGGGCGAAGCTAAGAGCTGGCTTGAATGAACGCCCCGGGAGCCCACGCCCTTGCTCTCCCTCAAATAACATTGTTTATTACATTCTTATTGCACTGAAAGGAAAGGAATGAGCATTTGGGAAAACATAACCCACGACTACAGGCTGGTGTGTGGGATGACATTATAACATTATCCTGTCCAGCGATCTATTACTTCTCTCCATTTGATAATACAAACAGTGAGTGGACAAATGTCCCTTTCACACTTTGCTCCTCTGCTTTTTGTTGTGTGTCACCCCCCCCAAAACAACACAAACTAACCGAGCCGTAAATAGTTTGCCAGATTCCAGAGTCTGGGATGCATTTATGCCAGCCTATCTCTTTCAGGATGAAAGTGCGGAGCTGCTGGGCAGCCACAAAAGCAGTGTCTCACTCATCCCTCTGACCCTCTGTTACCTCTCTTCCTTACGCTGGAGGAGAATTTTAAGTGCAGATAGGAGGCCATAGTGGCATTTCCACCATCTCTCCTGTATCATCTCTCAGCACACTGTTTCACCCCCCTCTCTAAGTTTCTGTGCTTCTTAAAGCAATTACAATTCGACTGACTCATTGCACCACAGTCCTTGGAGTCACTCCTCCGTGCAGGAAAATAAAACCTCTCCTGTCTTGCTCAGAGATCTACTTTCTGCTGATACTTGAGTGAGACAGTGGGAACCCAGAATTGTCGCCCAACACTTTAGTAGCTTTAGTAACACAGGTAGCTTTGTTACCCTTTACTAACTTGATAAGAACGACAAATACACAAACTCAAATGAAATTGAAATGAAATGCTCACAGTGACACACTCAGTGCAAGGCAGTGACTTGCAGGTGGGAAAGTGCCTCTCCCAAAAAGATGAAGACTCTCAAGTTACCTACATGTGCCTACAGATTCCCTTGGACTGACAGCTTCTCCACCTAGCTGTGTGAAGTGTTGTATGGCAACAGGGATGGGAAAGAAAAGTACTAATAGAGACAGTGAGATAATAAAAACACAAAATAGAAAAATAGGCTAAAAAGAAGCTCAGCAGCAGAATTAGAAATCAAACTTGCCCCTGAAAAACAGCAACAAGAATCTAGTCAAGAAACAATGGTCTTGGTATATTTTGGAAACTAGAAGTGGAGTATTTATATGCATATCTTGTTTAATCAGTAGTACATAAGAAGTATTTTCTACTACCCTAATTATTGACTTAGTCCTGTAAATCTTTACTTACAAAAGCAGTTTGTACTCCCAATGAATACTAAATGCTTGGAAGATGTTTATGCTGTTCTTTAAAAATTTTTTTATTAGGAGACTGAAACAAAGCAATAGATTGTAGCATCTAATTCTAAAAAGAAGATACACATTGCATCCAAGTATTGTGGGACTCCCCTTCTTCTTTTAAGGTGAACACCACAAATACTGAAAGCACTTTGGGCTAAAATAAAAGGTTTATAATTTAGGTACTTCCTTTTTAAACTGAGGATCAGTCTGGCAAATACCAAGCAAGCTGCTCCTGTGTCAAACATTAAGCATACTGTATTTTACTTTTGAGATTAGAAGTTATTTTTAATGTTAACTTCCAGGACTTTATTGTTTTTTAGAAAGTGTCTCGATATTTGTAAATACTTACACATATAAATATAAAAATATTAATATGCAAACATAAAGCATTACAATGCTATTCGTATAACATTCATGTTCTACAGTAAACACAAATCATGTTATAGTCTTCTTCAGAAAAGCTTTCAATCTCTGACAGTATTATTTGATGGTTTACATATGGAAATACAGAAAGAAAACTATTTTATTATCCTCCACTAGAGGGAGAGAGAGCAGCTCTTGTTGCTAGGCAGATTCTGAAAACAGCCTCATTCTGCACCACTTAAAGCAATCATATCAAATTTGGGGAAAAAAAACCCCGGAGCAATTTAGTCCGTTATATTACAAAACACGAGGTTATTAAAGCCCTGAAATCTAAAATTTCATTGCTGACAGGTTACTTTCTGCAATCATCACTACACCATGGTGATTTCTTTAGATGTGGATGTTAACATATTTATAAAAAAAATCTAAAATAAATAGCAAAAGTAACAGAAATTGTATTAATGAAAAGCAGTTACTAATTTGATAATGAAACAAATGACCTGTATTGTACTTTTCATTCTATATTGGATGTGAAACATTCCTACAGGTACTGCATTGTTTTCCCTGCTTCCTTAGACATCAGAGCATGATTTCTTCCACACAACAGGTCACCCTTAATCTCAGAAGCTCGTGGAAGTCTCACCTTCCCAAAGACAATTTGACAGTAACTGCTCAGAATGTGTCAGTGTTTCAGTTTCATCTAAATACCCCGATGATCCAGCCCATGATATCCACACAAATGATCTGACACCTTTAGTCGCATGGACTCGTGATCCTGCTGGTTTGCAGTTTGTTGTGCGGTAAGAAAACAAGCTCTGGTGCTCTCTGTGCTCCACAGAACGTGTGGAAACTGCTCCGGCTCGCAGAAGCACGAGGCACTTGGTCCAGCTTCAGAGTCCTGAATAGGACCAAGTTTCTGATACATGTAATGTCATTTGGAAAGTGGGCAACCTGTAGGTAGTGGTACCTGTAGGACAACCATGGATGGCATATAATCTGAACTGTTACTTTCTCTTGGAACTCGCTGCAGAAAGGGTGAGAAGGAATGCTGGGAGGGGTTCCTATGTAGATTAGCATAGTAATAATCTGCCACTGAAAGTTTAGTTGACCTTGAAAAGTTGCAAATATTTCTTTATACACTGAGATACGGACAAAATAAGCACAAGGCAACAGCTGTTTAGTTTGTGCTGTTATACATTTCAAAGGAAGCCCTCTGTTTACAGCTCAAAAACAAGAACTTAACAGGGAAACGTAACCCAGGCCTTAATGGAATGTTTGAATTTCATTTCGAAGTTTACAAAATGCTCACAAATCAAAAAAAACCCATAAAATATACTTCTATTTTAAACTCCTGTTTATCTTTATTAACATTTTCTAAGGAACTTGAGGCAATTTAATAATATATTCCATTTCCCTCCCTATCTGTGTTTAGCAAAAACTGTAGCTATTGACAATGCAAGTGCTACACAGAGAGACAGTGAAAAAAACCCAACAAAACAAGCAAGTGACATCGGAACAGTTACTGAGAAGGAAGGAATGACTCTATTTTGGACGCATAATGGCAGCTTTTGTACAAATAGTTCTGGCTGAGCTCTCACAGGGATCTCTGTTGCAGAATCTCTGGGTTTTGTTGGCTGAATGCAGATCAGTCACACCCCAACCCTCCAAAACAGCCCGTGCAGCTTTGCAGAGTGCAACAGCAGGAGAACACTGAGAACACCCTGGCAGCTTCACACAACCTGAAAATACCTGGTTCAAGTATTGATAGAGGCGACCTTGTGAGATCTGAACCACTAATCACACAATGAAGTTTAGCTGTTAACTGAGGAATTTACCTGCTCTAAGTTGACTGAAATATTTACAGCTTTCGATTCAGTGGCGGACAGTGTACGTGTCTCCTCCTGTCTCTGTTTACTTGCTCTGTTCTCATGAATCATAACATCATTGCAGTTCTGGTGTTTAAAAAATACCCTTTCTGAAAGTATATTGCTTTGGGATTTTATACAAATCAAGTTACTAAAATGTTGATGTTAGGATTTCATAAAAACATTGATATTTCATGCACTGATTTTAAAGAATGTAATACTTGGGCAGTGGTGCTATAGAGAATAAAAAGGGAAACAAAAAGGAAAATCACAGTTCAAATCTATCTCGGATGGAACAAACACTGTTCTAGATTATATTTTCAAAATGTTTACAGATCAGGAGATTCTTCGGATCTAAATGCCTGCATGAAGAAAACTACAGAACAAAGCCAGGAATATATTTAAAACTTTATACCTAATCTGCAGTCAAACCAAAATTATTGATTTGGACAAGACATGCAAAACATTTATTTCAGACCCACTGGAGTAAAATATTCCAAGAGTGAAAATTTAGAAAGCTACTGCATACGGATGAATACTGCAATTTGAATGCCACAGGGTGCAGGACTCAGCCCGGGTACCATTGAAATAAATAATTTATATTAACTAGTTCAGTGCTAATTTGACTGTGCTGGAATTTGCAGTTAATGTGGTATATTTGCAACAGGTGCAACCCACGACCAAGTCATGCAGTTCTCACTGAATGCTCTGAGATCTCATACATGCACAAGTTTGACCTGGAGGAGGTGACTGCAGTGCGACTGAGTCATATCGGAGGCCCCCGAGTTCTCCCTCCTTGCACGGTACTTCAGATGTTCAGCCAACTGCAACCACACCCTTATACTCACACGTTTTAAACCAGAAAGGCAAGATATCACCATGTGCAAAACGTGTTAGTGTTACAACAGCACTTAGGACTAATAGAGTTCTTTTTGATAACATAGTTTATTTTACCTCAATATGCAACTTGGATTGCTAACATACAAAGCTGAAATTAAATAGCGCTGCAAGAAAGGATTGTTTTGTCACCTCTTCCTTTGTTTTGTGAGCATCATCATTCCTCCTGTGCTGTGACGTTCTGAATCAGGGAAATAACTATAAGGAGTTGCAGAACATTCATTTTCCTATGGATGTCTTCATCTACAACATGGAAACCCAGGTTTGCTGCTGCTGCTACTGAAGAACTTAAAAGTTTGTGGGTGGTGGCACTCCAGTTCAGGAGCAGAAGGCACTGTACATATTCCTACCCACCCAATGCACCCTGCCAGCTCTCTAGGCTGCTTCTCCTGCTCAGTGTCCTGTTCCCATTCACTGTCCCACTTCATTTGTACTGCACTTCTTGTGGCAGGAAGAGCCCAGACCCAATCTTTCATGTGGGGTAATAATCAGTTTTGCTGGGGGAGCTTCTAATGTGAATCTTGTCAAGGCACTGATGAAATAGCCTCTGAGGCAGGACTGTTAACCCCTGCAGCATCCTCATCTGCTGAGAAACATCGTTTTGTCCTTTTAGCACTCTCCAGGAAAATCTCACATCTCTCATAGGATGCACAGAGGGTATTTTACCAAGTTTAATGACTTCAAACTGAAAGAGGGTAGCTTTAGATTAGATATTATGAAGAAATTCTTCACTATGAGAGTGGTGAGACACTGGCACAGGTTGCCCAAAGAAGTTGTGGCTGCCCCATCCCTGGAACTGTTCAAGACCAGGCTGGATGGGACTTTGAGGAACCTGCTTTAGTGGATGGTGTTCCTAACCATAGCAGGTTTGAAACTACATGATCTGTTGATCCCTTGCAACAGAAACCATTTTATGACTCTGCAGTGTTCCCCTGAAGGATCTAAGGAAATTGGACAGGACTTTCTGAGTCCCTCCATATCTGTAACTGCTATAATGCAGCTGTAGAGAGAAGAAATAGAAAAGACAAGTAGTTATTTCCAAAAGGAATTCTCCATGGCAGCAATGATAAAAATGTTGCTTTTTCTTCTATTTTTTTAATTCCATTCCCATGGTCTATCCTCAGTCTTGGGTGAACTTGAAGACAGCAAATTAGTTCATTTTTTCCCATTTGAGTAAGACTGCAGCTATCATGGAAGTAGGTGGGGGAGTCGCTGAAAATGTTCATACTTGCTTGGGGTATTGTTTGAGAATGTTGTTTGTGGTGAATCCACCAAAGATACCAAGGATTCTCCTCAGACAGGCAGTGAGAAAACAAGAAAACATGCATTATTTCTATTTGGCAGTCTGGAGTTACCAAAACGAAGAGAACATACAAGTTTTTAGGGTGTCATAAGAAAGCTGTACCACTGTGCAGTCTCTATGGCAAATTACAGTATTAAGTTTGGCTTGTTTTCCTGTTTTCCTGTTTTCCTTTTTACGCCAGGCAGGACCAATGTAACATGCCCTTGCAAATACACAGAATTCTTCAGTAACCCAAAGAGGCCTCTGGAAGAAAGAGGAGGCAAAATCTATAAATATCATAAATTATCTTTCCTTTTAGCAATAATTGTAAAAGAAATAATTGAACAGGTTATTTGATGATGCTTTGCACTGGTTAAAAGTTCAGTGGCTGAACAAAAGTGGGAGGAGGATGTTTTTTCTGTTCTGTATCTTGATGCTGCAGCAACCAGGCTGTATTTCAAACCTGTACTCCCTCACCAATCGCTGCAGCACTGCCATTCCATGGGAAGCAGGGTGGCGACTTAATGAGAGCTTTAGGGGGGAGAGTAATCAGCACTGCAGCAGAAGTAGAGGAAAAATGCTGGGAAGTTAAATAGCACTTTATATGCTCATCAATACACATTTGCAGAGGGCTGAATGGTCTGTAAGCTCTCCAGCACAGCTGCCCTTTTCAGCAGTGGGGATTAAGCAAGTTGTTAGAGCCCAGGGTGAGGAAAAAGCTGAAGCGTATGGTCTGGATGAATGAACTGCTAGATGGGTTGAAACTGGATGTATTGCTGGGCTTGAAGAGTAGGAATCAATGGGTTGATTTTTAGTTGGTGACCAGTACAAACAAAACAGCCTGGAGTCAATACTGGTGCCATAACTTGGATCCAAGATGCACTTGCAGCAGATTTTCAGAAAATACTAACTTAGAAAGAGTGGTTTTCAAACCAAACAGCGGAGGCTCAGTTGAGAGGCCTTTCAGAAACTTAAAACCTGGGTCACCAGAAACCTCATGAAGTTTAACTAGGAGTGCAGAGTGTTCACATGGGGTTGGACAGTGCCAGGCACCAGAGCAGGCTCAGAGCAGCAGCAGCTGAAAAGCATGTGGCTGTCACAGTGGACACTCAGATGGACGTGAGCCAACAGGGTGTTTTCATTGCAAATAAAGTGAACCATACACTGAGCTACATTAAGAAGGGAGCATGGACAGCAGATGAATAGAAATTATGATCCCTCTGTATTTAGTGCCAATGAGTCCACACCTAGGATAATATGTCCTGTTCACGTTCCCCAGTTCAAGGATTTCAAGAAACAGGGGAGGGATATGCAGAGGGTTGATGAGACGGTAAATGGCTTACAGCACATGACTTGTCAAGAGATGTTGAAGAAGTTGGGCTTGGTTTGCCTGGCAAAGAAGAAAATAAAGGGAGATCTGATAATGATCTAAAACTACACAACGAGGAGCATCAAAGATCATTGAGCTGGACTCTTGCCAGCAGTAGTGAATGGCAAAACAAAGGAGCAAAGGTCTGAAGCCAAGTCCATGGAGTTGTGACTGGATGCATGTGATTGGGCATGGGTGGTGCTGCACAGGAACAAACTGCCCAGAAAGGCTGTCCAGTCTCTATCTCTGCAGGCTTTCACGGGCAGGTTAGGCAAAGCCATGGCTGACCTGAAATACCACAGGTCACAGTCCTGCTTCCAGCGGAAGGCTGGACAGGGTGGACCCCTGAGATCCCTTCCAACCAGCACTTCTATGACTATGCCACCACAGTGCCCCCTGGATAATAAACAAAATCGAGTTTTCAATTCCTCCTACTCCTGCCTTCCTCCCTCTCTCCCTCAGTTCCTCTCTCTCTTTAAGTTACATTATGACATCTAATTACCATTATGTTTAAGGGACTAGTAAAACATCCTTCCTTTTCAGTTGGGGTTACTCTGCCTGCAATCCAAGCATTTTATAGTTATGATTTCTAAGGCACCAAAGTCTGTCAGACTTGGTTTACATCTTATTTTACTGGATCAGGCACCTTATTCATCTTTGCCAAAAACTTCACTTTTTCTGATACCATAGAACTGTCTTTGCCATTCTTAAAAAACAGGCTTTTTCCTTACTGAACATAATTTGTACCCTTGCTGCTAGACCTGCACAATTTAATGGTTAAAATTCAAGTAGGTCCTTACATACTCATTTTCCCAAGAGACAACATAAATCCAGGCTTATAGCCCAGAACCACAATGACATATGAAGCAGAACTGCTGAAGCAGTATGACACAGCTAACTGAATTCTCCATCAGATCAAATCTCTGTTGGCACAAGGATTTAGGCACGCAGGCAGCATCTCAGGTACTGGAGGCAACGTGGGGTTAACAGCCACTCAAACCTATTTCTGTGGCAGATTAATAAAGGATGTTAGCGTGCCAGATAATTCACAAATGCGAACATATGTGTCTCAAACTTGAGTAATAACATTAAGTCAATCAGCAGTAAATTTCAAGTGTCAAGTCCCTAGCGTTATACCTTTTAAGAAACCAGACTCCAAGCAGAAAGCTAATGCCAAAGCTAAAATCTGGGATATGAATGCCCATACGCTGTTGGGCAAGGTATTACTGTAAAACACAAAGGAACCAAGGAATATGTACAGTTCAGAATGACACATATTTGCAATGCAGTGTCATAGTCTTTTAAAAAGGCAAATCTAGTTTTCTTTATGAAGGAGAAGTAAATAACCCAATCACAAGTCTCTGACAGTAATCCAGTTGTTTATTGTGAGAAAGGATTATTTTTTGAAGACTACAATGCAAAGTAGTGTAAGTTTTATGTAAAGTCTGAAGCCATAGCAACAGCCCATAGTCTGCCACACACTTGAATCTAACCCAGATAGAAGTGTTTCATAATGATATATTTGATAGACTAAATACATAATGGAGCAGCACATTTTTTAAATTAAAAAATAGATCAGATTTTCATGTGTAAACAGCAGATAGACCAAAGAATCAAATAAAAACGTAGAAAAAAAAATATATATAAAAAGCCCCAAACACATATTTTAACCCCCCTAAAGCCAATTCTAACAGATTCTGTACCATGTCTTGCACATAGACAGCATTAATAACACCATTAAAACATTCCTGTTGGCCTCTCCTCATTTTGTTTTCTTTCAAACTACTTCTTACATATTCTTGAACAGTCTTCATTTATACTACTCTGTGCACTACCAGGACATCAAGATTCTCTGATGATTAAAGTTTTGTGTGGTGGCATAAAATCACTTTAGCCTGAGTATATTCACTGCAAATAATCAAAGCAATGAATTGCAGAATATATATCTCATTAGTCAGATTATTCAGAAAGATACAACTGAGGTGCGAATACTGGTCTGAAAAAATAATGTATTTCCACAGCTCTTCTCCTAAGGGAGGAATATATTTGAAACTTATTCATTGCACAAATAAGGTACCATACAGTGAAACTTTCAAGCTTCATTCTTAGGGTGGTTTGGCTGCATAAATTCAGCCAAGGAGTAAACATAATTCAACGGCCGTTAAAATCTTGATCTGGCCGCTTTTATTGGACTATATCCTCTAACTCTCCGGGATGTAAATTTCCGGCGATAACCTGTGCAGCAATAAACTTCATTCAGCCACAAGAGTGTGCATGTGAGAGGATTGCAAATCTGCTCCGCCAAACCAGAATTAGCCGGTATCGCAGGAATGAAAGAGCGTGGAGATTTGAAATTGCAGGGAATGGAGACAAGGCGGTGCAGAAGACGAGCCGCCTGGGGGGCAGGGGGCCCCAGACCGGTGCCGCACTCCAATGGAAAATAAGCCCCGGGGCGGCGAGCAGGGGCGAGGCTGAGCGGGGCCGGGCGCAGGTGGACACCGCAGTCCGCAGCAGCGCTCGGGGCTGGGGCTGGGCTGACAGCGGGGGCTCGGCGCCGGGGCGGGCAGGGACGGCGGCGCTGGCGGAGCCCGGCGCGGTGAGTACCTCGG
>VZRE01005724.1:1135-41076 GCA_013396775.1 Cephalopterus ornatus | reverse complement strand
GGCTGGGCTGGGCTGGGCTGGGCTGGGCTGGGCTGCCCCGGCACGGTGCAGCGCAGGCAGGGGCGCGGGGCTGCCCGGGAACTGCCCGGAAACTGCGGGGACCCCCGCGACCCTCAGCGGGCCGGCAGCGCCGCTGCCGCAGCCGCATCGGGGTAACTCGCGGTCATCCTTTGTGCTCCGCGGGCGGGCGGTGCCGCCGCCGCGCCGCCCTCCCGAACGCCGGGAGGCCGGGCCCCCGCACTGCCTGCCATCGGCGCCGCCGCGCTGCCCCCGGAGCAGCCCCGGCGGTCTTTCGCGTGGGTGAACCTCACTGGAGGGCTGGGGGAAGGCTTAGTATGTGGAGCTCCCAAATCTGTTATCTTGGGGCGAAAAGCACATCCCCCGCCTTCGGGCTGCTCCCGTAACCCCGTACAAAACAGAGGTGCCTGGTGAAAGCTGCCCATTCCCTTGGGAGAAAAATGTTTTACTGCCTGAGCCAGTGCCCGCAGTCCCCGGGGACGTGGCACCACGCGTATGTCGCACTGGAGCAGAACAGCACGGAGGGACCGCCCGGGGAGGTCTGAGCGGGGCTTGGGAAACAGCCCTCCTTTAGGGGCAGCAGGGCAGCACCCCCAGTCTGGAAATGGAACGGCCGCCGACTTTATGCAAACTTGTGACCCTGGCAATTAGCCTTTTGAACATTTACTTTCACCGATTTTTTGTTCTTTGCTGGACACACACTCCTGCCACTGTGGCTCTGATTGGCAGAAGTGGCCAGTGTCTGCATGTCCGGTGAAGTCGTTGACAGCCAAAGCGCTCGGCATGTTGGCTAGGTGAGGTCAGACTGCCAAAACATATGAAAACCAAAATAAATGATGTTTTTAACGATTTTTTTTCTGTATTCAGCAGACAAATAATTAAGTGTGACATGTCTGCTGGGAATATTGCAAAGCAAAACTCATTACTATTTATAATGCATTTATGAGTTATCCATTGGAAGTGCCTTTAAAGTACGATTTTATTCTATAACTTTTAACACCAAAGCAGTCAAGTGCTAGAAGAGATTGCCCAAGTATATGTCAATTATTCATCATATAGACTTTATATCAAGATCAGATGTTTTTTAATGATCTAGTTCAACTACAGGCCAGAGAGCTATAGCTCTACTGATAGTACAGGGAACTTGGGTGTTTTGCTGCTAACTGTGGTCTTATTACAGCACCTGCATTTGTCCCTGAAATAGCTCATGAGTCAGATTTTCAAAAAAGCTCAGCATCTTTGCAGGCACTACTATTTGGGCCATTTTTCTAAGAGCTCTGCATACTTTGTGTGCTTACAATCCTGAAAACTTTTCTGAAAAAAAAAAAAAATCTAGGTCTTCTCCAGCTGACCAAACAAGAATACAGATTCTCCTGCCTTTAAATGCAATTCCCTGTGAGGGGCTGTATTCAAACACTGTTACTGTGAATGGGTCTTCACTGCCTTGCTTATTGGGGAAAATGGCCTGGCTCTCTAGGATTTCATAATTACAAAGACTCCCTTGGGCTCCTCTGCCTTTCATGAGACTCTGTTTTTGGCTGTGCTGTGGTGTGGGAAGAAGGCTGAAGACAGGTAAGTGCATTTCTCCTGGACACAACAGGCCATGGGGCAATGAGTCAGTAGTGGGAAGGTGATCCAGGCATCCAGTCCTTGCTTTATCCAGAGCCTTGAGTCTGTGCAGTTATTGGAGATGACTTGCCTGCTTTTGAGTGTATTAACTCTGAAATTGTGACATTAGGGAAAAGCTAACAGTAAAACAGTAATAATAAGCAAGAATCCAGTTCAAAGGGAAAGTATATGCATTTTCTGAAGAGTTGTGAAGGTTGATGCAAGCATGACATTAACTTGCATCTACTCAATCTAAGGCTGTTCTGTCAGCAAAGATGAGTGTCATGTCTTTGTAGCTCAATGTCAATTATTTTTGCTTTAAATAATTTAAAATGCGTAAAAGATGTGTCAATTTCCTGCCCAAAGAAGAAAATTTTTGTATCCAGTATCAGGATTCAGGTGTGCACAAACCCAGTCAAAAGCATAAAAGAGAAAGCTGAGGCCTCACGTTTAATCCTGACTGTGAATCTTCAGTTACATAATTTTGTCTTCCATTATCTAAGATGTACTGTAATATCCATCATACATTTGCATTAATCTTATGCAGAGCACGTGTAACAGCTTGTGATTTTCCTTCATTCTGCTATTTCTCATGATTTCCCATTAGTACGTGTTTATCGCCTTTATGCAGTTAGTGTTCTCTCTTGTGAGTGGGCTGAATCCTCCATAAGTAGTCCTATAAACTACAGCAACAGGGGATCTGGCTCCAAGTACATTATTAGGAAAGAGTTGAGATGTCACTTTTAAGACCTATCCTTTGTAGGGGAAGGATGAGCTATAATTGTAACTAAGGCTATCCCAGGCTGTTGTCTTATCATCAAAAAACCAGTTTGCACCCCACATGGCTCTGCCTTGCTCCCCTGCTCCCCTTCCTGCCTCAAGCACCCTGCAGGACCTCTGGAAAGACCTCTGGAAAGACCTCTAAGCACCATCCCCATTCTTCCTGTTTCTCAGTTTGGAAAGAAAAAGCCTATAAGGCATTTCAGTATCCGTTTCCACTGGCAGCCTGGTGTGGACTCATCAGTCGATGCCAGTTTATTTGCCCATGCAGTGTTAAATGTACTCAAGTTCTTGTTCTTCCTCCCTGTCACCAATACCTGCCATGGCCAAATTGGGGCTAGGGAGAACTTAGTCACTAAAGAGTATTTGTCAATGAAAAATTTGATGCCAGGATTACAACATATTTTAGCTGCAGCTGAGGCAAATCAGTGTGCTCTTGGAGGAACCTTGTGTCCAAGCTGCCCTTGGTCACACAGTAGTACCTGGAGCGGCAGGAAGGGGTAGGTGGCACTTGACTGCAAAGGTAACTTACCCAACAGCCAGGCTGGGGAGGTTACACATGTCAACAGGTGTTCAGTGGTGTCTGTGAGAGAAACAGCTTTGACCAGTCAGCTCTGACTCCATCTGTGTATCAGCGTGGAATACGCTAGGGCCATCTCTCTGTGTTCATCTAGCAATTGGAAAAAAAGTAAAATAGTTTGGAAAGGTAGTACCTTGAGAAGCAAAATACAGTCATGCATTTAAAGACAAATTTTCATTTGGTACAGAATCTGAGTTAGTCCATTCACTGCCTGTTTGCAGCAGTGAGGAGCTAGCCCAGAGACACATCCGAGAGCTCACAAAATATATAAGGAGCTTTTTAAACAATTTTTGATAACTTTCTTCTCTGTTTCAACTGTCATGAAGCTGATGTTTCTTTTTATTTCTCTGGAGAAGGAAATACAAAAAATTACCATATCTGGTAAATTGTATCATTACATTTCTAGTCTCCATGGAAACCTATGTGGTGCTCCACAGTTGGCTAATATTTCAATCTGTTGCAGCAGAAATCAGATGGAGGGAAGGCTGGGTTCTGCACCTTGCATGTTAATCAATTAAAAATGGTCTTGAAATTATTTTCACATTGTGTTGCAATCTTTGTTTAGAGTAACAACAGAATAAATTGAAGTAATCAAATTAAGCTAAGTATGGCTTGATCCTATGTACACCTGTGCACATAATTCTGCCTCTCGGTTTGATTTTGATAGGCACTGACATTCATTTGGAAGAACTCTTTGTTTTTGGTAGGATTATAAGGATTAATACTATGGAAACTGAAAGCATAATAGCAAACTGTTTGTCACATTGAGTCTAGTAAAAAACTTGCCAGAGAGGTAGTAACAATCCCCTTGTTGTGATTTGTGTACAAAAAACGCACAGCGTTTTGAAAATCAAGAACCTTAATTCTTTATCTTTTCCTGTCTTCATTCTTGTTCTGCCACTGCTAAGGAAGAAATACATCTGAAAACTGGTTTCCTCTGAAAAGATGGGGTAATTTCATCTACTTGCCTCTTGAGGATTTAATTTCTTTACTCAAAGCTTTATGAACTTGAACACAAAGGCACAAAATCTCACTGGGACAGCAAAAGGTGACACAGTGAAGAAATAGACAGAGAGAGACCACTCTTTTTTGTGACCACAGTCAACCCATGAAGAGTGAGTGCTCGCAGCCACCTAAAAGTAAGTAGAATCTGTAGTAATGGAAATACTGCAGTCTACTCTTAGCCTGTAAATACTCCTGCACAGACAGCCATGATAATAAGGTACACAAAGAAATAAATTAATTGGACAATTATCTAAGCATTTTACATTTGAACAATGACATCACAATATTAACTTTAGAACTGCACTAAATAAAAATGGTGAAATATGATAGGGATTTGTGGTATTCACTGTAGCCAAAATACAAAGTCTGATCTTTTTGTGTGTATTTTGTAGGTATTTACTGCATTTGTGGAGAAAATGTATGCTAGTCGAGAGGATATTGGGTATGATTTTGGAGATGACTCAAAAGTTGGAAGTAAGCCAGTTAAGCCTAATCCAAACATCGATGGAGGATGGGCTTGGATGATTGTATTTTCCTCCTTCCTTGTGCACATACTTATCATGGGTTCCCAAATGGCCCTTGGAGTACTCAACATGGAATGGCTTGAGGAGTTTAATCAAAGCCGTGGCTTAACAGCATGGGTCAGCTCCCTCAGCATGGGCATTACACTTATTGTAGGTACGTTCCAGCGTCAGTCACTTCAAAACTACATAGATTTTTAGAATATGTTTGCCATTCATCCCTAAAGTATTTCCTTAGTTTCCCGTTTTATTCGTGGAGCTGACAAAGTTGTCCTGGGTTGCCTTTTTGAAGTCACTAGAACAAATGTTACAATTTAGATGGAGAAAGGGAACAACAGGGAAGATGATAGGGATGTCAGTTCAGGAGACAGCATGAGCAGGAAAGGAAGCCTGTGACTTTAAGGTCTCACTACAATTAAGGAAACAGATGATCTTTGAAGCTTGTGGTCCTCCCTGTACTCTATCTAGGAGGAGAAAATGTTGAATTAAGACAGTTTATTTTTCAGTTTGGCAGCTGAATTAAAAATTACTTTTTAAGTTGTGGTTGGATCAATGCAAAACCATATCCTGGGGGATATGGTTGCATATATATGTATATACACACCTATGGCTCCCTAAATGAAGATTGAAAAAGCTGTGTTTAGATCTGCCTAAAATATGCCACCGAAAACAAAATAAAATGCGTACTTTATAGTTACTTATGAAAAAGGCCTGCACTCATGCAGCATCAGCATTAGGAATGGCAGTTTCAGCTTTTTTCTCTGTTTAAACTATCTGTCCTTCATGGGGCAACTTTGATTTTAGGTCTTGCAGGTATTTGCTAAGTATTTGATCAGTTGGTTGTATTTTTCTTTCCATAATTTTAAGCAGTGATATGGAAAATTAACTGTTTTGCACAAGTTGCCTGATGTTTTACATTTTACTAAAACATTAAGGAAGTTGATGTGAAAAATTACTAGAGCATAAAGAATTAAATAGATAGTTTGTTGGTTTTTTTTCATATTTTTCAACAGGTCCTTTTATTGGTTTATTCATCAGCATGTGTGGGTGCCGCCTGACAGCTATAATTGGAGGGATATTGAATGCCCTGGGTTGGATACTGAGTGCCTATGCCTCCAATGTGCACTACCTCTTCCTTACGTTTGGAGTGACAGCCGGTAAGAGCTGCACTAATGTTTGAAAGTTCTTTCAATTACTTTTGATTCCTTTGAAGGTTATCTGGATGAGTCAAGAGGGAAGTTAGACTGTAAAGTTATTCCAGCTCTTCTTCCACAGTCTTTACAGTCTTTTATCTTTTTAGAAAACTTAATTATTTACTCAGTGGATTGGGCTTTTATCAGTTTCACCCAAGTGAATATATTAGAGGAGATTTTTAATTGGAAGAATTAATGTAACCCAAACTCTAACAAATGAAATTTAAAGATGTTAAACCACTGTTGAATTATATATCTAGCTAACTCCTCTCTGTCACAGGTAGAAATGGGAAATGTTTTCTCCAGGAGTTGCTCCACATTAATAAAATACCAGATTTTGACAACTATGTACTGCTTTAAAACTAAAGGGTGAAGTGGGTTCCATCTGATAGGCAGATAAGCTTCATACAGCACCTTGCTCACTCTTCCACAGTGGGATGGGAGAGAATCAGAAAGGTAAAAATGAGATAAAGACAGTTTAGCAGGTAAAGCAAAAACTGTGTGCACAAGCAAAACAAAAATAAGGAATCATTCACTAGTTCCCATGGGCAGGTGGGTGTTTAACCGTGTCCAGTAAAGCAGGGCTTGGTCACGTGTAGCTGTTACCTGGGAAGACAAATGCCACAACTCCAAATGCCATTTTTCTGCCAGTTTTGTTGCTGAGTACAACATGAAATGGTGTGGGATATTCCTTCAGCCAGTTGGGGTCCCCTCTCCCACTGCATCCCTTTCCAGCTTCTTGTGCTCCCCCGGCCCGTTCACTGTCAGGGCGGTGTGAGAAACAGGACAGGCCTTGGTGCTGTGTAAGGACTGCCCAGCAACAGCTAAAACGTGCCGTGTGATCAGCTGTGGTTGGGCCTCAAATCCAAAACATGGACTCTATGAGCTTCTAGGAAGAAAATCAGCTCTATCCCAGCCTCAATTTAGGTAATTCATGATGCTGGATTTCATACCTAATTTCTAATAAAGGATATTCAGATTGTATCAGCAATCATGTATAGCAACTAATATTGCTACATTTTTTTACAACCAAAATGACCAAAGTAATATTTTGTCATTTTAATTGAAATTAGATGTCTAGAAAACCTTTTGACTTGTAAGAGCCTGATCAAAATATGAAAAGGCATTTTTCTTCAAAATCAACAGATTCTTAGTGCCTGAATGATTACGTTCTAGCAATAATGTGTCTTGTGAGAAAATTTAGTTACTTTAAGTAAGTTATGTAGAATAGCCCAGTATTATCTACTTAAAGCACTACTTCATTTTATTTATTGTTCATTTCTGGAAAGAGATACTGTTAATAGATATGAAACAAAAATGTGAAAGTTACCCAAGTAAGAAATGTAAAATTTGGGCTTTAATTATCATCTGAGCAACACTGAGCAATCAAAGGGCTTTGAAATATTACTCACTCCACAGATAACATGGCCAGTTATGTTTGCAAACGAAGCACAGTGGCTGTATTATATGTGACAGATGGAAACGTTATGAAAAAAAGGAATTGTTTGTAATACTGATAATAGCTTCAGTACTCCGCATTTTTTAAACTGTCCTTTCATAGAATTTCATAGAAAGCTACAGAATTTCTATACAGAAATTTTAATTTAGCCTTCTGGGTGGAGAAATACTGAAACTGGCAAGCGTCACTGTACTGCCTCTTTATACCACCATACCATAGACTTCAGTAATGTTGTAGATTCCTGAACAAAGAACAACAACCACAGACAGGGTTTTGCCTCTTTCAGAATTTCTGTTTCTGTATGTATTGAGCAGGCAGGAATTTACACACTTTTTCTCTCAGCCCTTGCTGCTTTTCAGGAAGATCACGCACAAAGTGACAAAGATTGTATGGAAAGAATTCAGAAGCAAACTTTTATGTGAGGTGGAGAAATGAAGTGCTGTTGCAGGAGTAGTTCTGGCCAGAAAAACAGTGCCTCAGATGTTCCTTCCAGCTCCATGAGACCTCAATTGACTGTCCCCTGACTAACCATCTCCTGACTCACCATCCCCTGGCTCACCATCCCCTCACACATGGTTTCCTCACTCACCCCTCGCCTCAGTCCCTGCCCACTCACTCCCGTCCTCTTGTTCACCATCACCTCATTCCCGGCCGCCCCAGGGAAGTCTCTGCCATGTTCTCGTGGCAGCTGTTCCCTTACAGTGGCTGCCTCTTGCTGCCATCACTTCTGGGCCCCCATGCTGTGCTTGTGGGCTTCCTTATGGCTCCTGCCTTCTCACAGAATGTTCCAGTGACCCCGACCACGTCTCCCTGTCCACAGCCACCCTGCTGCACTGCATCTTCACTGCTGGTGAATTTAGGGGAAAGCAGCAAGATGTGCTCACTAAGCAGTTCAGGTCACTGATACAATCAGATGCAGGTATTACAAATGCAGAATAGGGTGTGTCCATGTTTGCCCTCGCATTAACTGTCCCTGATTGGTTGTGGGACGTTTGTGCCTTTCCAGCAGTGTCATGTTGAACTGAAGTAAAGGTTTTATCTTCCACGTGTTCAATTTTTTCCAGCAGTTAATATCTGGTTTGTATTCTCAGTGGAATGAGTTGCAAATTTTGGAAAACACTACAATACAGAAATGAAAGCTAACATCAGAACTGAATATTTATTATTGGTTTTATCAGTATGCTCACATAAAAGTTAGGAGTAAAATTAATCTGTTTTTCACTGCTTTTTACATTGTTGGGAAAAAAGTTCAAATATATTTAGGGTTTTTTTAATTATTTTCATAGGCATTGGAAGTGGCATGGTTTATCTGCCCGCAGTGGTCATGGTGGGGCAGTATTTTCAGAAGAGAAGAGCACTTGCACAAGGGCTCAGTACTACAGGAACAGGATTTGGAGCTTTCTTAATGACTGCCTTACTGAAGTACCTCTGCACTGAATTTGGGTGGAGAAATGCCATGTTCATCCAGGGTGCCATCTCTCTGAACCTTTGTGTCTGCGGGGCGCTTATGAGACCACTCTCTCCCAAAGACCTTAGTGAAAAATCTGTTGTGAGAAGTAATAGTGAAGATAATCGGGCAAAAGCTCTGTCCCATTCTACAGAGACTGTAAAATCTAATGGAGTCCTCGGTGACGAACCAGAGAAAAAAGAAGAGGCAACAAACGAAGACGTGCTTGAGAGTATTCAGCACATAGAAATTGGAGGTAACTCTGGGAGTGGAAGGAATATGTATGGACTGCGCATGTTTAAGACAGTGAGCCAGATGACACTTACAGTCAGAAAGGGCTTTGCACTATGGTACTCCAGCTACTTTGGAGCTGCATCACTGTTTACCAATAGAGTATTTGTGGCCTTTATAATTTGGGCTTTGTTTGCCTATAGCAGCTTTGTCATTCCTTTTATTCATCTTCCAGAAATAGTCAAGCAGTACAACTTATCTAGGCAGGACAATGTATTTCCTTTGACATCCATTATAGCCATTGTTCATATTTTTGGTAAAGTGATCCTTGGAATCATC
Organism: Cephalopterus ornatus; assembly: GCA_013396775.1. Lineage (NCBI taxonomy): Eukaryota > Metazoa > Chordata > Aves > Passeriformes > Cotingidae > Cephalopterus > Cephalopterus ornatus. The sequence continues at coordinate 31,895 of VZRE01005724.1, read as the reverse complement.
TCGGATCTCCCGTGCATCAGCACATGGAATGTCTTCCTCATGGCTAACTTTACCCTGGTCACCTGCATTCTTACTTTGCCACTAATGCAAACATATGTTGGCCTGGCTGTGGTTTGTGCTCTAATAGGATTTTCCAGTGGCTATTTTTCTCTAATGCCTGTTGTGACTGAAGATTTAGTTGGAACTAAACACCTTGCAAATGCCTATGGCATCATCATTTGTGCCAATGGAATATCTGCATTGTTTGGACCACCCTTTGCAGGTAAAAAGTTCAAATTGCTAAACAACAGATGTTTGTATAATAACTGTATGACTCGTTCTATTATTAAACCTTCTTATGTTATGAACATGTGTAGTTAACAAAATCACAGCTTCTCCAGAATGGACTATAACATCCAGTTTTAAATTGTACAAATTCACAGATCACATCTTCTGGGTACCAACTCACTATTCACACATTGCAAATTCCAGTTCTTGGAAATAACCCCAGATCTATTACCATCTATGCTTTCAATGGTATGTTTCCTTAAAATAGTGGCATGTACTTTTGTTTCAATTAGAAAGGTGTAACCTATTTTTATGTGTTTTATGTAGTATATGCACTATACATACCCATTCCTCTATTACATGAAAAAATGATGATTAGTTCCCAGGGCAGGCAGCAGTTTGTACCACAGTATTACCCCCAAGGACTGGGGGGTGTGTTTGGGTGTCACCACTCTGAGCTGCCAGTGGATGTGTTGATGTAACTAACTTTGCTTTGCCTTCCTTTAGCCAGAAATACTTACTTTGGGGACTGCAGTGCTCATAACCTCTATACTGCCACCCACAGCAGAAGGTAGAAGTATATCTATGTTATCCCTAGTTACTCAGGTTTAAACAGACATTCATTATGAATTTTCTCATAGAAAGAGGCAGGGAAGTGCAGAAGAGATATGAGTCCTTATTGTCAGTACTGTACCAGACTACAGCACTCTTGTACAGGGATACTGGTCAGAAGAAAGCAGAAAGAAACCTTGATAGTCTTGGCCATGGTCCACCAGGGATGGCTGTGGGCTGAAGGGAAGCCGCTGGCAGCACAAGCAGCCCAGAAAGGCAAGAACACCTCCTCTGCCCCCCTCTGAGTGAGCCAACACAAGTCAGAAGAAAGCTCACTCAGTGCCCTTTGAAAGCAGCAGTGTTTCACTCTGCCATATGTTCCCTCAGCACCTCGCAGTCTGTGCTGAACGTGGCTCTGTATTTGCTCATTGGTTACAAAGCAAATAGGATGCAAGTGGTTGATGTAAAAAGAGCTGCTGATCTTATGGTCTCATCGCAGTGCAACCAGCATGACATGAGAGAATTTTGCTAGTTTGGGTTCTCAAACATTTCCGAAATAACCTTAATGTGTTTTTGCAAAGGAATTGAGGTTGGAATGAGAGTCATTGCAGCACTGAGATTGTATCTCTTGAAAAGTCTTTTATTGGTATGTGAGTCTTTGAGGAAGCTATTGGGAATGTGTTTGCTTGAACAAGGCAGAGCATTTGAACTAGGCAGTGTTGGGCATTTCACAAAGGCAGTAGTAGGGTGGAAGAACTGATTGATTTGGGATTACAAAATGTCTATTTTAAATTCAGACATGTGACAACTTGTTTGAAAACTGTTCGTTTCCACAAAACATCTATGAATTTGACTGAAATGTCATGAGAGAAATGTGAAGTATTTTTTGTATTTTCCCATGCAGTGTACCTTGTTGTCAAGCTTTGTAACAAACATGTTTTGTCCTTATTTTCCAGGTTGGATCTATGACATCACACAAAAATACGATTTTTCTTTTTACATAGCTGGCTTGCTATACATGGTGGGAATAATATTTTTACTTATACAACCTTGTATTCAAAAGAAACAACCAAGACAAAAATCTACGGAAGAAGCACAAGTATAGAACAAATTCCAGAAGTTTTTTTACAGAACTTTTTTGTTTTCATGTTTCTATTGTGTGACAATATGAAGATGTTTTTCTTATGAAACCAACCACATTGAGCTGTACTTAAGTGAAAAGCAAATGTGCTGCATAATGCTAATAAATTCTGAGAAACATGCTTTTAAAATTAGTTACGATCTCTTACTTTAGAAGTACCAAATACAGTGATTAAAAGCACACTGCTAGTCTTTTAATATCAGCACAATGCTAGTAGCCTTTACCCTTGCTTCTCTTTCAACTTTTCACCACTAACCACTGGTGAAAATCCATTGACTGCAGTGCAGTTAGTTCTGATGTACACGAGTCCTACGAGAGAATTTGGTCAGGACACGGATGATTTATAAAGGTCCCTCCTTCTGTGTGTTCAGTCTGATAAAAGATTAGTTACAGAGCATAAGAAAATGATTGTATTTCTTGCCTGGCTAGTCAAATACTGTTGAAATGCTAGTATAATAATGCCATTAATTCAATGTATTAAAATTACTATTTCTGTGATACAAAACTGAAGAAAAGTTCTTATATTTTTCTGAAGTGACTCATTTTAACTTGATGGTCCTTGTGTGTCCCTTCCAGCTTAGAATATTCTGTGATTCTACTTCAAGGATTTTTAATTTTATTTTTTTTGAAGTATCAACTGCATAATAAAGTAGCCATCCTCAATACACAGGCTGCATTATAAATCCTGTGACACAATGCACCTGAAGTAAAAAAATCATAAATGCAGAAACAGGAAACATATGGAAAATATTCTTGTGACTGGAAGATGCTTCCAGAAACAGTCTGGGGTCTGTGGCCCCTTTACCTAATTAGAGGTACTATAGAACTTCTTACCATTGCCATTGGCTCCTTCCATGGGAAAGAACTCTACTACAGCACACTAAATTCTGTTATAATTAATTTAATAACAAAAACTGTTACATTATGAGCAGTTGTGTTGTTGCTTATAACGTACACCATGAACTGAATAAGATTGGTCATGTTTGAGAAGTTTATTCACTAGAAAATTAGATGCTGCAGAGCATAGAACAGCTAAAGAACATCTGACATATTCAAATAAATTTTCCGAACATTAAGCACCTGGTAACCAATGCAGAAGGTGTTGTATGGTGGGACAGGACATAATTCTCAGCTTTGAGAGGTGAATCTGACGTTAATTTTCCTATCAAATAAAAGCCACTGTATGTTTTTATCCTCTTAGCTTTATGAAAGTTTTCTGCATGACAAATCAGGTTCTTAGTATAACACTGATGTGTGCTGCTGGAATTCCTAAAAAAACAACTGATACTATTCAATTATATTGAAGAACTGTTAGGACACAGTTGAGTATGCAACACTATCAATATACTGATGCTCTTTATAGCTGCAGGGTTGGCTGAGAAAAAGTTCTGAACCACTGTGTGTATTGTTCTATCTTGCAATTCACCAGCTTCTTAGTGTTGCACTTCTACAACTGTTGGCAGGGACATACTTTAAAATAGATCACTGGAATGAGCCAAGTTAAAAAAAAAAACAAACTTAAGAAAACTCTGGACTACTTTAAGATTTAGATCAGTTCAATCATATAGTAGTTATGTATGGCCTTTAAAAGTCACATAAAACAACTGACGTGGCACTGAACTGCAACACATGGTGTGAACACACAGTAACTTCATAAAATAAGCTTTTTTGTTGGAGAAAGTGTTCACATAAACTTTCACATCAGTTCTTTGTTACAGGTTTAATGTCTTCTTGTTGTGAATGCTGCTGATAGCTTATTTTAACGGAGCTATCTTTTATCTGTGAAATATATATATTGAAGTGATGATTTCCCTTATTTTCCTTTTCTTTCTTTTTGAAAGATATGTACTCTTCATACATAGATCTTCACTTTGTCTTTTGTCAAAAGTAACTTTATTTGCATATTACAGTAATAAATAATATGCCGTTCACTTGTGATATCTGCATTATATCTTTCTATGGAGGTCCTTACTGGGCCATATGTTGGGAATAAACTTATATTACCCAAAAATACACTTTCTGTTCATTTATTAATTAATACAGTGTTTTATCCACATAATGAAATTTGTCATTTTCCCAAAAAGAATCAGAAAGAAGAAAGGATATATACATGTTTCTTCTAAGAAACAGAATGATACAAGAACCCTGTATTCATAGTTTTTAATCAGTTTATAAAATTCAAGTTTAATACTTGACATGTTAAAAGATTGTGAAGTCATTACATCTTCAAATATTACACTGTTATATCCAAATATTGAAATCACTGTTTTTAATACTTGAGTCCTCAATCTAGGCAATTGCAAACGACATATTAATCAACTGGTAGTTTCAGGGTAATAGTATTTGGCCTCTTAATTACTGAAGCTGATTGATGGAGCAAGTCAGTCACATCAGTAAGAACTGCATTAGTCTTACAACACTCTTAAGGAACCATTGTTACAGTCTTGAAAGACAGTAAATGTCTCTTATCAAATATGCAACTTGAACAATGGAAGTCAATTAGTTTCAAAACACGAAGGAAACACGTTGCCCATTTGCCATCCTGGCAGAGTGCCTCTAACATGGTGTTGAAGGTTTGTCCAAGATGAGGATGATCATCTGATCCACACCCTGAGTCTCCAAAGAAGTTTCTTTTTGGTGACAAAATTATTATTTGTTTGAAGTTTAGATAATTAATCTAAAAACATTTCAACACACATCAAACTCTGGAAACATGTTCTTGGCCTGTAAACATTGCAGATTTACCCGGGGGACGGTAAAAGGCTCAGCATTCAAGAGCAATTTTTGTAGTATGAAGTGATAGATGCTTCTGTAAAGGTACTAATGACAATGCCACAGCATCTGCTATAAGCCATGGAGCATGTATAGCAGATAAACAAACCAGAGAAGTCAGAATGAAGAAGTACAAAGAAGCCACAACCATTTATATTACTAGTAACTGCTATGATGCTGATCATAACACAATTTCAGGATTCTCAACATATTAAAGATTGTATTGTTTACATGTTGCTCCTAGTAAGACATATTTTGGTTTTTCTCTTTCAGTCCTTAAAAAAACCTGCTTTTGCCAGTAAAAAAAAAAGTCCATGTGTTTGACCTGATAAACAGCAAACCCACACCTTCACAACAATTGCTTCAGTGAAAAATGCACCTTTATTCAGTTATTTGCTCTGAACATCTTGTTTCTGCCTCATCCTTCAGACCTGTAGCTGCAGCTATGTCTATGTGTGAAGAATGGTTCCCAGCCCACCTCCTGTGCCAGCTCCTTCATTTCAGGTGTGATTGTGTCACACAAGTTCTCCACTGTAGTTTCCCACAGCACCCTGTCACATAGGTAGTTGTAAGAGAAAGTAGAGGGTTAGAATCATAATTTGGCTTACTCATTGCTGATTATTCTACTACACAGAATGTGTTTAGACAGCACAGAGGCCTTGTGTTAAGGCCACTTGCAGTGTGAACTGCCCACGTATCTTGAAAGATGCAGTTTTAGTTAAAACTCACAGGACATCAGTGCAAGTTTTGCCCAGAGTTGCCAGTGCAAGATATAACGTGTTGTTCTGTGACAAATCTGAGGAGCTTCTTTTGGTATGGTATCAAAGGCCTTTCTGCCACACTAAAAGCAGCTGTAATGCCGTACTCTCCTGGTATGTAATTCATATACCCGCTCTGAAATCAACCAAGCTGTGTAAGTTGATGCCAAAAGACTTGTCAGGATGTAGAAATACAAATCTGTTTTCAAGGAGGTAAGAGAAGCCTTGGGGCTTACAAAAGAAATGCAATTTTAGGAGACTTTCAGAAGTACTGTAAGGATTAAGCCTGTTTGGCAGGAGATGCTTCTCTCTTTCAGAATGACTTCATAAAAAATCAGGTCAAAATATTATAAAGAGGAAGAAAAAATGATGCAATTTGTTAGATGACAGAACTAACACAAAAAAATTTAGGAAGATACTCTGTCATTTTATATTATCTACCCATTGTACGTTAATTCAAGAGCACAGCAACACTGATTTTCCCCCAAACGTTCCACTTTTCCTCATGTGCAATTGCAGGGACCTAAGTGCAGTTGTGTTCGATGACTCCAACTCAAGTGGCTAGTAAGTGGTAACAGAAATAGAACAGCAAAAGTCCTGGTATAACTTGTGTTACTGCTGATGGAGCTGGATGCTTCATTCACTGCCTGCACCAAAGCTGTCACGGTACGTGTGGACTGTTTGTTCTCGTGCAGGCACACACAACGCCCTAGCACGTTTTAGGAAAGGAAAAGCAGGGATCATTGAGGCAGAATTACTGTAGAAGTGCTGAAATGAAAATACATACCCTTTAAAAGTTTTCTTTAAATTTCTGCTTTCTCTCTGCCTCTCCCCCGTTCAGCTTTTCCCATGAGAAATGGACACCGTGAAGTTAAAAATAGCGGAGGCTGGTTTTTAGTATCAAATGTTTTTATTTCCAAACGCAGCGTTCTATTAACAAGACAAATGTAGGAGGCAGGGCGCAGCCGCTCCCGCCGTTCCCGCGGCTCTTTCCCGTTCCCGGCGAGTCCGGCCGTGCCCCGGGGGCCCGGCGCCCTCTGGCGGCGGAACGGCGCCGCAGCACCGGGAATTCTGGAAGAGGCTCGTCCCAAAGCAACCGAAACGAGTCCCACCCTGCCCTTGTGCCGGGACAAAAATTGAAAATCTGAACACGATATTTTATAATTCCACAGAGAGAAGCATTGAAGCCTACACGTGAATTAGTTTGGAAATGAAAACTCATATTATTGGGGCAAATTTTTAATTACCTAAAAATACTTCTGAAATGAGAGAAAGAGAGCATGGCATTATTAGTTCTAGTAGGTTATTTCATTATGCCAAAATCTTATCTTTCTTATTATGCAACTTAATTCTTTCTAGGATTTCCTTAAATTCCAGAATATCCAAGGCTTTGTGTTAAACTAATGAAAAGTTTACTGCCCTGCACAGTACCTCATCCTGCTCCACTCACAGTCTGCAAATGACAGATGAATTCCAAATATACTAATAAATAATTTCCTGACGTCTCTTCTATCCATTCTCTTTCTCTCCTTTAGTTGTTTTTATTCCCTTATTCTCTAACCAGTTGTTTCCCGGTCACAGTATCAACTGTTTTATCTGTAAACTGAAATAAAGCCCAGAACTCAGCAAGCTTATCTACTCCCATCTGGCCTTCATCTCTAAATTAATGACATGCTCTATTTTCCTGTCTCGCCACGTTCTCCTGTGCTTTCTTTGCACCGTCTCCTATTTCTTGTGCTCACTTGAACTCTGTCTCGCTGAAGCATCTGTAACACCTTTGCAACCACACCACAGGCACAGCAGCACCGCCACGTCCTCTGGAACTGCCAGCAGTCAGACACACAACTTGAAATGCTGACCCACGTAGCCTCAAAATAATACAAACCCTGGGAGCAATCTCATCCCGATACAGTTTGGAGATGTGCTCTGTACCAGACACACATCCCGTTCTCCATATTACACGGTTAATCTGTGTCTCTGAAGTCTTTCAGAGTATATCTAGTTGTCACAGCAGACTCAAGACAACTAAACATGGTTTTAATTTCTTCATAAGGTCTCACTATTACTTATGTTTTCATTAACTGCTCAACCCATAACTTGACAGGCTTCATTCTAGGCTCCTACAGCACCCTTGGGGATAAGAAGTTATTTTTTCCTTTAAAACATTTCTCTTCCTGTTTTTCATAAGCTAAAATCTTTTTCTCCCCCTACTGGAGTTATTGCAGCAGCCTTTTCTCAGGCTCTGACTGGGATAGAAAATACAATTTTAAGGTACTCAGACCCAAAAAAATAAAGCTTCCTAGATCATATCTCTGAACACATTATCTTTCTATCCCAATTTCCTGACCCTGCACAGACCAGGAAGTTAGAACAGATGACCTCTCAAAGGCCTTTCCAATATGACTTTTCTCTTTTGCACCAACAGATTGCCCCTCATTCTTCTGCAATGTCCAGGCTATCCTTCCAATTCGTTACCCCTCATTCAGCACAGAGAGGCTGCTCTGAGCTCCAGGCAGCCAACAGTGACGACTTCTGTTATCCACTCTTTAAAGTTTAAATTCAACATGTTCATAAGATTTCCCATACTTTCCTGATAGCTGGAAAGAGCTTCCTAGCAAGCAAGCATAAAGTCATCTCTTTCTCCTCCTGTGTTTCTTACAGTTTCTTGCTGTGAAGTCTAACAAAAAAAAAAAGAAAAAAAAAGAGAATAATAAAAAAAGAAAATCTCTTTCCTTGTGCTCCTGTCTTTTGTCAAAGATGTAAATGTAAAGAATGGCAGTGACTTTTTGTTTGCTAATGACTCTAACATAAGGGGATCCCAGGCTGTGGTTGAAGTTTCTAAACATTACAATTATATGAATCGTAACATAAAGCAAAGGTTTTACATTTCCAATACTTAATCCTGGAAGCAGTGCATAACATTCAGCCACGGGTGGCAATGGAATTATCTGCATCATTGTGTTGATTATAAACTAAAAGTTTGCAGGATAAGCACTGTCTTTCTAAGATCTAGCTTTTACTGCACCCATTCAGTTTGATTCATTTATTGTCTCAATGTCTCAATTACTTTACTTATTGTCTTAAGTAAAGCAGACAGACTGATGATTATGTTAAACCAATGAGATGAAACAAAACCAACGTGCTGCACAGCAAAGCTAACAATTTTTTTTAAATTTTATTTTTCTTTTTTAAAAATTTTTACTGTTTCAGATCTGTGTGAAACTTGAGAAAGTCTGGCAATATCTTCAAGCTCCAGAAAGGAAATGATGTACAGGAGCAATGGGACAGGAAGCCGTTCAGGAAGTCATAGTTCTCTTGGCACAGATTCCAGAACTTGGGCACCAGACAGTACAGGGAAAAAAAATGAAACCAAACCCAAGTGACAACAGACTTGTAAAAGCCTAAAATTTCTTATCAATAATCTCAAGTAATTCACATAATGTATGTATTTTTTTAAAAAAACCCAAAACAAACAGTCAGGTTTTCGGGGTTTTTTTTATGTTTTCTAGAGAAAATAACACTTAACATGAACATCCAGATCCATTTTTGGATCCACTTTTCCACATACATATAGATTTTTTTACATAAAGACTGTGCTAATTACTCATTACATGACATTTTTTGGCTCATTCCTTTATAAACTAATACACCAAATTCTCTTTTTGTAAGTCAGGTCTCCTACTTAGTGAGCTACTCCCCATCCTGCAGTCATACAGTCAATTATTTCTGCTTCTGTGTCCAACTTGGAACTTGGCCTTTTGTGTTTAACATTATTTCTTCAGATCACTTATCTATTCTATCAAATTGCTCTAATAAAATTATTAGTTCATTATAAAACAGAATCCTGAATTCAATTTGCTACACTTCTAATGAAGATTTTGATTTCCTAAGATCTAACAAAATGAATGCAGTCAACCAGATTAGTACAGCACTTTTTTTCCCTTTTCATACACAACCAAAATTTAAAGCAGAATTACTATTTTTTATATTGGGAAATTTCCCTAATATATCCAAAGTGGTGTCTTTTTATTGCTTTGGGGCTTTTTGTTCGTTGGTTGGTTTGTTTTTGTGTTAACTAACTAGAATTTATCTTGTCATGTACATTAGAGTGATAAAAAGAGAGAAACAGAATCATGGAAGTTGAAACTATATTAACTATAGGTCAATTTTGATGCAGCTGTTTTCCTTCCAAAGTATTTTATAAGATTAGTTACAAAATTCAAGCTTATTATGGCTACATTTGAAAGAGCTTTGAAAATTACATGATTTCACTGCTAAGACGTTAAGACACTTTTCTTCTTTTCCCCCCTGCCAAATATTCCCAGGGTAGCTATGGAGAAGGAAGCTATTGCCTTATCTTCCTTCACGTCTTCGGGTAGGTGGCCCAATATTATGCAAGTCTTCATTTCCGTGCTGCAAGTGCAGTTTGCTGTCAGTTCGCCTTTGCTTTTTTGCTTTCCAGTCATCCCAGTTCTATATGGTTGGTAATTTTCCTCAAATTCTTTATGCAAGTACAAAATGATCTACACAGTCAACTAAAAATGGTCGGGCTGATTAATTCAGGCTGATATGTAAAAGGATGATCCAAATATTCACATACTGGGAATGACGATGATGATGTTTGCACTGTGCATCTATTTCATGTTGGGGATTACACAGGCTACCACATGACTATTTGAGTTTTTCTTTAAAATTATTTATTTCTAGAAATAATAATGTGATCTGTTTTGGCTGTTTTAAGATATATTTAGCTGTGTTTATTTTGCTTTACTAATGTCTCTGCAGCTAATGATGAACTAACTGTGAAAATCTATAGAACTTCAAGTTTTCTACGAAAATTTCATCCTGTGAGTGCTGGAGACTATTTGATGACTTGTACTATTTGTTCACTCATCCAGAAATATAAGTAGACCTCTCTTCTCTTGCTCGACACTATCATCAATTTATTTTCCATCACTGCAAAACCATGTATAAAACCTTGCTGTACCCTCTTGGCTCGATGGAGATTATGAAAAGAAACTAATGATAAGTTATTTCACTGTCCAAAAAGAACAGCAAACATTTCAAATCAAACACGGATGTTTATAGGTGTTTGGTAGTTACTATAAATTTACTAAAATGGTAATGTTAATTGTTTAAGCACCCTTCTTTAAAAAAAAAAAACAAACCATGAAAACAGATAAAATCTTAGGAATGAAAACTAGGAGATAACAACAGGAAATACCAATACTTAACAGGAAAACATTTTGGTGGCTGGGGTATGTACCAAATATTTAGCAACAAACTATGGGTATGATGGGGAGTTTTTTCTTTGAGCTCTCATTTGGCAAAAAAAATCAGTAAGGATAACTGGAATATTATTCCAGTACATATATATATATATTTATATAATTCCTGTATATATATATTTGTGGAGAACAACGAGAAAAAAATGATAATTTGTGAATACTTAGGAGCAGCAAAACTCCTCTTGACAGGAGGTGAGGAGGTGTAAAAACATCTGATTGTGTGGAACAGCAAGAGCTATGGACAGAAATAGTGTCAGTATAACAATACAATTTCTCACAAACATAGTAATTTATTCTCATAATACTTCTATTTATATTAGCACTTTTCTGAAAACAAAACACTTTTATATTATAATTTTTATAAAAAATAGAGGGGAAAATCCCAAATTTTGATATGATTTTAGAAGGAAGAAATGATTAAATATTAGAAAAGAATGGCAACTGTGGCTACTGGATAGGAAGCCTCTGAACCACAAGTAATACTTTTCAAGAAAAAGCAGGCAGATCTTATTTGTAACCTACTGAAAACACACAGAGTAATAGTAGAAAACTGCATGTTAACCATTATGTAATCATTTGAATCACTGTACCCAGGTAATGTAAAACAGATGTTTTATTGTGACATCATATTAATATCAAATGCTGCAGGAAAATCTTATACTATAAACAATGAAAACAAAACACTAAAATCCTTCTCACTAACATATATTCATATGTCAAAGCTACTTTTATGAGGTAAATAAAAGAACACACCAGCGGTAAACAAAAAAGTATAGAAGGCTAATTCTTTGAAAGCTCAAGTTTATAAAAATTGATGATCAATTTTGCGACAAATTAAAATATGGTACAACTCTGCTTCAACTAACAGAGCAATTATGAATGTCTACTGCAAAATCCCAGCATATTTGAAGACGCCTTGAGACTGAGCCAAAGTCAACAGGCACTCCATTTTCTGTTGGTTCAGGATACATTTGTTCCCCTTCTAGTCAAAACAAGCAGTAATAACTGGAATTAAAGATTGGTTTTGTCATGGACTGCAAGTGCTGATTGAGACTTTTTCCATAGTTTGTTCACATATCCAGTCACTTGAGCTTAGAACATGTGATATGTCCATCCATGGAACACTAACAGTGGTCACTTGCAGCCCCAACCCAACTGCCTAAGAAGTGTTATTATTTCTATCAAATCACTTGATATTGATCAGTTGCAAAAGTTATACAGGGAATCAGAAAAGCAAACCTATCAAACACAAACCTAAACATAGAAGTGCAGACCACGCTAAATCACCAGGGCTAAAAATCTCTGGATTGCGCCGTAGGAAGTGTTAGATTTTAATAAGCAAAGCATAGGGAACATGTTGGTCTTATCCAAGATCTTAAATGAAGATACAGTCAAGTTTATTCTTGAAAAGAGATATATAATTTTACTCTCTTCCATACCATCATACCACTTTCCCAAGATTCGTATACTTCTTGGGAAAGCAGACCTCCTCTACCCAGGAGTAAATAACCATGGAATCCCAGAATCATCAAGGCTGGAAGAGATCCCCAAGATCATCCAGTCCAACCATCAACCCAGCACCACCATAACCACCCCTAAACCATCCTGCAAGTGTCACATCCAGATACCTCTTGAACACTTCCCAAGATAGTGACTCCAGCACCTCCCTGGGCAACTTACTCAGATAAGATTATGATTCAATAAGATGATGTCTACCGATACCATTGATGAGAAACACAGGACTTCATTTGAAAATGACACCTTTCAAGTTCGTAATAAAAATAGGATAAATATGAAGTCACATCTGTAACTATATTTTTTCAATATCTGTACACAATCAGAATACAGGAGCAGTTTATTTAAAAAAAAAATAAAATCTCCCCAATCCAAGGTGTTTGCCTGCTGTTGGGTCCTCTTGGGCTACAAAAGCCTCAGATCTCAACCCAGTCCCTGCAGGTGCAGTTATGAACTTCTCCGTTTCCAGACTAGGTCATAGCTTACCCTGCAGTTACTGAATTAATGTCTTTTTTCAGGAGACTGTTTTCTCTGTGAGCCATGATCATAATCAACCATTTCTTGTGACATGACCATCTCTTAAAGTTAATCCATTACTGAGAACCAAGATTATAGGAAGATGTAAAGCAATAACTACTTGGGACACACAGTTCCACAGAACTTTGGGGAAATGCATCATTATTTCAGATGTTCTCATTGGCCAGTCTACCTCGAGGTAATTTAGTGGTGTCCCCATTGCCTTTCTCTTTCTGGCTGTAGCTCCTGAAGTCATGTTGCATTTGCACAGTCCCAATTACTGCATTTGTGGTTATTTGTGTTCAATCAGATTGGGAATCCAGGTGGCCATAAAAACAAATGTGCTGCCACCGAGCATTGAGTTATTAGCCATGAAAATATCACTTCCTGGCCTATTTTTGTTGCTAAAATCTCTGTCATTGCCTTATCATTGAAACTATCAGTGTTGCTGGGATTTATAATATATTTAGGTTTACTGTCACAGCTTTTTGTTTTTTCCAGTATTCATACATTAATTTATATTAATAAATTCAGAGGAAAAAAGTCTATTGGCCAAAGCAATCACATCTTTCATGGCAGTTATTACAGATCAATACTGCTATTCCATTATATGCCACGAGAAATTTGTAATTTCTATTATCATCTCACTATGAAGAGATGAATCATCAAAAAAATCCTCCTGGGATTCTTTAATTTCTCTAGGTCTTAATTAATGAAATTCACTCCTAAGTGACCACAACTGGGGAAGAAGAAAAAGGAAAAAGCAGAAGAAATGAGTATCAAGTACCATAAGATAAATACATTACTCAGATTCAGGTGGCAGATTGTGAAGATATTACTACAGTCCCAAAACAAAGTTATTGTAAGAGATCAGACCATGGTTACTTTACCAGCAGCCCTAAAACATGCTTCAAAGGACAATAAACATCCCATAATGCACCTAGAACAAGTGTGAAATGTTTTTACACACAAGAAAATGCTCCCAAGCCCTGCATGCAAATTGTTTGTAGAAATAAACACAGACTTAAAGACATCTCAACTGGCAAAACTATAAACATTCTGGTTTTGTTTTTCATTTAGTCACAGAAACACAATTTAACCACATAATTTAATGCCTGATAAGTAGAAATACCCATTCAACTGCTCAGGCATTCAAAAGTGGCAGTGTTAGAAGTTAAGCTGTGATTTTAACGTTTTGTTAAAATCAAAATTAATAGAACAGTTCAAAGCTCAGCACTTAAGACTGTCTGAAAACTCTGGAAAAGGTGCTCCAGAAGTACATGTTCAACTCACATTTTCAGAGACAGAAAAAGAAAATCTGCATTACAAAGCAAGCAACTGAGACAAAAAATTACTGTGAATAGTAAATTAGTTAGCTATGAAATGCTGGAGAATAAGTGGCCCTGACTATCAGTAATTTTCCCAGAGTTCTCTTAAAATATTACCTGTATGCTTAAACAGCGTGTCAGCTTTTAATATTGACTTTCTTTCTGTTGCTGTCACAGCTGGGTCTACAGGAGAGGAAAGTCATAATCACATGATACAACTGACAAATGAGAATATTATTGAGGTGAACACACTCTCACACATACACCCTACATAAAAAACACACTCTATAGAGCTTTATTTTTTCTACTGGTGTGTTGAAAAGGAAAACTGAAAGCAAGCCTTAACTGTCAATACTCACATATACTGACTGAAGAACACAGAGTTAAATTTACCATTACAAATCAGATCTGACAACAGTGTTGACATTTCTCAACATCAAATTTAACTTCAGATCTCTCTGGTATTTCGGCGATAAAATGTAAATTTTAAAGTTGAAAATTAATATTTGTAACTCCCAATGAGTTGCATTCACTTTCATCACTAATTTTCAAATTAAAGCTCAGATTCCAGATGATCAGATACGACACCAGTCATATCTGCATTTTTCAAGTCTTTCTTTTATCTTGTTAATATCTCATCTACAGAAACAGTAAATAAGTTTGAATAAAGGCTTAACATCTACCTTTGAATGCCAAATATAGCCTGCTAAAATGTATCATTTTGATGGCTAACCATCAACCCATATCATTATCGAAATATGCGATAATCGAAATAATGCGAAATCGTATTTCTGATTGCACACATACAGAATAGCTTTGATTACCGCTCAGATCTGCAATACTCTGTACCCTTATTATGTGAATAAATGAAAAAAACATCCTACTCAGTTACATAAGTTCATCCTATTTTACAATACACAATCTTTATTCCTTTGCAGTGAAACAGTTGCCTCTTTGAAGGCAAAAAATATTCATCCAATCTGCATTTTGGAATTTCATATACGAAAAATAAATTACACCACTGAAACATTTGATCATAGCAGAATTAACATTTCTGTAATGTACATGCACAATATAGATTACCATGTTGCTAAAGTGACACCATTTCACACACTAGTGGGAATATGAGGATTCAATGCAAAAGTGATTGTAAAGCCCTTGTCATTCTGTTTCAGAGATGATTTTACTGCCTGGGAAGGCTTTAGAACCGGTATGTTTGCAGCCCACCACGGTGATAATAGGACAGTGAATGCTGTACTGTACTTCCAAAAAGCTCTTTTTATCTCTAGCAGTGTAGGGAGAATCAGCATGTAGGGCTATTGCCATTCTTATTTGTGGAAAACACGAGGTGAGAGTAAGGTCAGACCAAAACTGATACGCAAATGGAGAAAGAAAAGACATCTTTGTAACACGTTCCTCAGCTTGCAGACCCTTCAACATGGTATGTATGCAAGAATACAGTATCCTATAGGGAAAAACCCCATTGTTAAAGCAGAAAAGGAACATGGTTAATAGGCTTTCTCTGGGCCTTTTCATGTTACTGTTGGAAGTGACATTTATTTAAAAAAAAAAACAACACCACAAAACAAACCCCATTTCTCAGCATGCAAATGCCAAGTGTTACTGATAAAGAAAATAGTTCTACCTGCCCCCAAAATCACTTGCCATGATTTACAACTGTTGCTTTCTAACTTCTGAACAATATTCTAAAGACAAAATCTATGAGGTTGTACAGAAAACGAACTGCACACAATTTCAGAAGTCTAATTCTTAAAAAAGCAGAACTATGTTGCACCACAGATTACAATGTGTAAATTAAATACATTAATCAATACTTTTCAGTATGGGATATCCAGTACAACAAAACAAAGTGTATACAGATAGCAGATACTCTAATTCTGCACTGGTGTAAGCAAGACAAACTTTTCACAGCAAGTATTCCATGTATTTTTTGTTTAGTATTTTGTGTGTGTGAGCGTATTTATCTATAATGTAACTAAGTATATGTGAGTGTCCAAGAGTGTATTTAATTCAAACACTAGAGTGGGCATATGTGTCTATAGGCTCTTGAATAAGATTTTATCTTTATACAATCCAACAAACTCTAAAATGAAACACTAAGTCAATACTCTACAAATTAAATACCCCTGTGCATTACAACAGATGTTTGAACATGGCTATAAAAATTTACTTTCTTCTAGTGTTGTGTGCAAATATAAATTCCAAAGTATTTTAATAGTAATTTAAAAAAACACTACAGCAATATACATATTTCCATAACCTTATCTCCTCTTAATTGTTATACCAGGAAGCACACTGCAGTAGAGCTATCTGCCAAAATGGAAAGATCAGGCCAACATGCAGAGGCACAGCAAAAGTAAAATATTCAAGTAATTTTGTTGAACACCACTGTGATTTTTCTAAACATTTTTCTTTGGTTTACAGTGGAACAAACTATCAATAGCGCTATGCCATTAAAAAACTTGTTACATACAAATACCCAGGACAATCTGCAATTACTGTGATAATTTCTTAGCATGTGGTTATTTCAAATAAAAATAACACATAGATTTTGCAGTACCTATATTATTTGCATAGATTAAAAAGATGAGGAATGGAAAGTGTTGTAAGTGCATCCTGGTTACCATGGACACATTCCATTCTTGATGTTATTTGGAGGTGCAAGTGTTAAAGCAATTCACTACCACATTGCTTATTCCATTGGCATTTCTTCATGAAAAAAGAGAGAGGAGGAAAGCATGAGCAAAACCAAATCTGAACAGCAGCAACCACACAAGGCTTCAGGTAAAAAGTCATAGGAAATTTTTAAAGAAATAAAACAACCAAAATATTTAAGTGAAAATTAGCAAAAAATGAACTATTAAGTATCTTTTGTCAAAATTAATCTGGACTGTAAATTACCAGAAGCATAGTTACTATTTACGTAGCATAAGAAAATAATATTTGAAATTTTTCATATGGTGAGCCATCTTTTAAGGATGCTGGGCTCAACCTTCCCTTAATTTAATCTATTTTGGAAGTTATATAAGTAAAGCCAAGTCTCACATGACAGACTCATGTTGTCTAATGGGAAACCTCTGGGGGAAGGTCAAGACAGAGGGTGTGAATTGTGAAGTTCTGTACAAATGCACATACAAGGAACTTCTTTTTTCCCAATACACATTTTTAGGATTTCAAACTTCTCCAGACAAGGCTGTAGAAACTCAAAATATAATTCCTCAGGTTACAGGTTATATGGAGATTAATTTTCCCCTTAAATTGTTCTCCTTTAAATAGCTAAACATTCACTGGAGAAGGCAGGTGACTCCAGAATCTAGAAAATAGTGTTGTTGAGATTCAGGAGATCCACAGTCAAGCATTTTCCTGTGTCCTAGGTGAATGGCCTAAATCCCCAGTCTTTGTTTTCAAAGACTGGATTTGTCTTTGGATTTGTCACTGCAGTCCAAGCTCTCATTTCCCTGTGCAGTGAAGAAGCCCTTGTGTCTTCTACTGAAAAAAAAGTCATGTTCTCTATTAGTCTTAGTGATTTATCTCTAAATCCCTTCTCCCAGACTATTTTATCTCATATTCTATTAATTTTCCATAGATTAAAAAAAATAAATCTCTGCTTGTGGCTGGACTTTGTACACTGGGGGAGACCACAAAAATTTGATTTCAAAATTAGAGTATTCAAATGCTTCTGTCCTCATTTTATCTCATTTTTCTCTTGCACAATATTGTTGCATTTTTACTACAATTTCAAATTACTCTATTGTTTTAAAACAATCTGTTTTCATGTACCTTGGTATAGAAATTGCCCATTTCACCCTCACATAAATCTACACAAAATGAAAGTGGAATAAATATCAGCATACTGAAATATCTTAAAGGAGATAAGTGTAAAATAGTTTCTAAAGTCATGATCTGGATACCTAAATATTTTTGAGTTAATTGGTTGCTTGAGGCCAGTATCTGCTAATCTGTTGCCTAAGAATTTGAAAACCTAGGCTCAGCTTCCAAGCCATGAAGTCAGATGCCTTTGCTATAGTTTTAAATTCTGAAATTAATTAGCATAGTGAAAACTACCAGCTTACTTGCTTCCTTCATCTTTCCAGTCTCTGTCAGCGTAGATGCAATTTTACTTATGAAAAAGCACCCCTCCTGGCATAGCTTTTTCTACTCTTACTCTAACATAGTCACATCTAATTGAGAAAGTGGTACTGGGTTTTTTTACTTTATAGCAAAGTTTTTCACACAGTTGCAGCTACATTCATATTACAGCTTTGACTGTGTAAGGCATAAAGGAAAATTTAAGTTGGACAACAGAAAACTTTAGGCTTAGACAAAGCTATGCTCATTTTGCAAGCAAACGAAGCTTTGGCTTCTCAGTGACTTCAAAAAAGGGACATTAAGTACCTTAAAATTTTAGTCACTTTTCACCAAGAAGAGGCAACTATGTATTGTGTCTAAGGTATGGAACCAGGTAGCACTGACAATTCAGAGGTGTTTGTGAAAGAACTAAAGTAAAATGTTAAATCACTGTAGGCAGAGCTAGAGCGAGGCTCTGCTCACGTGCTGACACTGAGGCACTGGAGCAGGGCTGCTCTGATCCCTGTGGGATAAGCTGTGGCAGAGCAGTAACACACACGGGCAATTGTTTCATGTAAGGCATATTGTGATTAACATAAAAGCAAGAATGCAGATCTTGTGGAACTGAAGAATCTGTTAAGTCTCCTTTTTCCCTCCTGCCTCCAAAACCAGTTAGATTCTTGGTAAGGAAAATACTTGACTGGCCAAAGGAGATTATTTTGAGTCTTGATTGGGTTAAAATGCAAGAATGTGAACACTAGGAAATGCAACCTGGCAGAAGGGACTACACTGGTTTTGGGGGGGAGTGGAGGTGGTGGTGTGTGCGTCAAAACTGCTGACAGATTTTGACCTGTTTCCTTGGAAAAGAAGGTAAAATGGTCGCAGTTCATGAAGCCTTCATTTACTTAGGATACCCAGAAGTCTCTGAAGGACAACATTATAAGAGTAAGCACAAAAAATGAAACACATCTGGGTGCAATAGTGCAAGAGTCCACCAAACTAAATTAAACTAAAGCCATGCCCTGGTGCCATTCCTTATTTCAGGCATGTACAATATGAAATCAAAGAGGTACTAGTTGCTGCCTGCTATGTCTGTGAAATTGGACGCATTTTGTTCTTCTGGCAATTTATTACCTGTCTTTTCCAATTTAAGGTAGGGCTTTCAATATCCCTAATTCATTTGACAATTGATACAAAAGTCTATGTTTGCATTTGCTACAGTACAGGAAATTATACAAATTACTATTTTATCTACACTGATAGGATTACATCTCTACAGGATAATAGTTTCCTTCTGACGTGCACTCGTGAGAAGGAAACATATGTTTCTCTGGCATTTATTAGACATGGTCCATTTTTCATCTTTCTAAGGGATGTCCATTTCAGATATGCCACGGAGTCTGAAGTGTAAAACCTATTAAGCTGTGCTAAATAAACTCTTCTCCAAGAAAAAAAGACATTCTCTCAGACCAGCTCTACTTGAAAGTTTGTAGGGCCACAACAGTCATCATGCAAATCCTCTCCTCCCTATGTCTGCTTTGCTTTTGGAGAAAAAAAATTACTATTAATAAATAGCAAGAGGTTAAAACAATTTAGTTAACAAGCAAAAACACAACAGTGACTGTAGCAGAGTACAACTGTAAAGACAATGGCATATGGAAAGAAAGATGACTTCCTGGTGTCAAGGCAAACTGTTTTGTGAGTTGCTATTAACAAATATTTCAAGTGCATGAAGAAGAAAAGAAATATCTCAATTCCAAAATTTCATATGTAGCAAGTTGCTAATTTTCCCCCCACTTCACTCATACTCTGAAGCATCAACCCACTTAAGGGATTAGCTCTGTGTGCATGTGTGCACCAAAGGCTTCCACTTAAAGTATCTGAAAAACATATTAGTAAAATACAGGAGGAAGATGGAATAAAAGCTTGGAAAAAAATAATTGTCTTTTCCTTTGGGGAATGCAGCAGTTATGTTTGAGCACAAATTCTGCTGCCTTGCCATGGCCTCCCTTTTCTCAGTTACATACCTGGTTTATTCCTGTTCTAGTATCTTTTCTCATTGGTTTTCCTACACTTTGCAGGTGGGAGAGGGAATAAATAAAAAGTCAAGACAATAAGAAAAAACAAGTAGCTCAAGCTGTTTCTCACAGCTGCCAACAGCACAGGTGCTTTGGAAGGTAACATCTACCTTTATACAGACTTGTGCACAGATCAGAGAGACAGTACAAGAGCGAGAGACAATGCAGAAGGGAGGGGATGTGCTGAGGGGAAAGCAACACTATCAGAGGGAATAAAATATTACTCTTGAGGATCAGAGTCTTCAATTATGAGCATGATACTTTGCCATTTATTAATGTGATTAAACAGGCAGACCTAGATAAGACCGCCACAAAGAGATTATTCCACTACTTAACAGAACAAAGGATGCAAGCTAAGTGCAAGGCATAACATTCCTTTCTAGATGGATAACACACTGACAGGCTTCACTTAAAACCATTTCTTTTAGTTTTGTCCTCCTTAATTCAGTTTCAAGGTTTTCTTGTTACAATTTCAGGTCTAGTCTATGCTTTAAAGTTCTGCTTTGTTTTTTTGGGTGGTCTTTTTTTGTTTGGTTAGTTAGGTTTTTTGTGGTTTTTTTTGTTGTGTGTTTTTTCCCCTCTTTCTTAGGGTAAAAAAACCCGAACAACAGAACAGAACAGTCAGACTCCCCGCTATGTATATAAAAAGTCCTCAAGTGCAGCAGTGCAAAGTAATTTTTAGGGAATCTGCACCTCTTTTAGCAGCATATGTACATATAACAGGCAATCCTTTTTATTACAGATGAAGTTTTAGTTCAATCATCCCACTGCTCCCTTCTTGGATACTTATCATCCTGATTTGTATATGTCTGCAACCAGTCTAATCTAATATCTGCTGAAAACTGTTTTCCTATGCTCTTACATAGGCATCTCATTTTCAGCACTGACACCCCTCACTCTGCATTTGGAGGAACACTTACTGCAGTGGCCCCTAAAATCTCATCATATTCTTTAAGAACAGACTAACATTATCAATGTGTTTTTCAAAGTTCCCTTTCTGTCTATTTACAGCTTTAATTCCACTTCAGATTTAAAGACAGGAACACTAAAGAATCCATCACATTGTGCAGGCATTCTGAGATACTTGATTCCTACCCATGTTTCCAGTTTGTGTTAACAAGTATGGCCCTTCTTCTCAACCAGTGCTCAGCTCTGTACTACAGGTAGCATACTCTGGAAAGCTGGTTGATTTTTTTTCCTGTTTCTTCAAACACTAGGGTTTTTTCAGTCCAATTTTAATCACTTATTTTACATGAAACTTAACATTTGTTATCTTTAGATTTTAGCCTCATTGTAAACTGCAGAGGAGGGAGCAGTTGCACAATTCAGCTGTAGCACCACCTTAGTGAATGCTGAAATCTATCCTTTCATTATCATTTGTCATGATAATTTGATGTGCACATATATTAAAAACATGCATTGCCTTTTCTGTCACAAGTATCTGCTGGTTTTTTTGATGCTTTCCAGCTACACAGCTCCTCTTGCCTGCAATCCCCATCTGTTGTCATTCCTTTCACTCTATTGTTCACTATCATCCTATTATGTTATTTAGAACTCTGGCTTCAGACACTCTTGTAGGCTTCTGCTTCTACAGTATTATTTTGCCTTTTTCAACAGATCATTTTGATCATTTTACTGTGCAATAGTGTTTGTTCTTCTACTTCCCATCCTCCTCCAGATAATTTGTGTAATTTAGGTTTCAGCCAACAGATGACATTTATACTGGTTGCACCCAGTGCACAATTTTAATCTAATTTAGTGAAGTCCATCCAAAAGCTGCAGGCACTTTTACTTTGGTTTAATTTAGGCTGATTTCTGTCTAGCACAAATTGATTTTGTTTATATCCAATCAAAATCAAGCAAATCTTTACAATAAGAATCCATAGAGCAGTTTAGATCAGCAAGTTTGTTTAAAAAACTAGTTTTTAAATTACACTAGTGCTTCTTGAGAGAAGACCTTTTGTAGCCTTGCCCACGCTGAGATAAAAATCCTGATCTTTTTCTAGCTTTGCCTTCTACCTTTCTTGTCTTCTTCCTTTGAACACTTTACTGAGTGCATTTAATTGACTTTTGGTAAATGAACAAAGTAGAAATATGTGGTATGCCTAGTCAAGTAAACATACCTGAAAGTTCTTCATCATGAATGCTACCGTGTATATGGAAAATGAAATAAGGTAAATTGCTCTTGGTTAATAAAGGCAACAGAAAAGAAGAAATAACTGTTTTCCTAAGTTGAAGCAGAAAAAAGGAAAACAAGACAACAGATAAGAACACAAACTTACCTTTGGTAACACAAAAGTAGAATTACTCCTGAAGAATCCCAAGAGAGAGAACAACATGGATAAGGATGTACTACCTAAAGTAAGGCAAGTGAAAAATATAACTAAATCTTTCTCTGGAAGAAGCACTGACAATAATGAACATGTGAGCAACACTTGGGTAGAGCAGGAAATGTTGACTTAATTAAGCAGAAGGTAGTTGTGATTGCTTACCTTGAGAAACTACTACACCTTTGTGACCCGGAAATCATCCTTGGCAGGTAGGACTAGATCAAGCACGATACTTTTGAAGAAAGCCACAAACATCAAAACCATGCATAAAGCTTAAATGGGAGCTTAAACATCGCAATTCTGCGTGATACGGCTGTCTGTATATTAAAAATTAGTCATAAGGAGACAAAACCCAGCTGAGACAGAAGAAAAAAATACATCTCTAGGCCACCAGTGATAGAGAAAAACCAGAGGAATAGCAAATAATGGTAACAGAGAATTAACTAAGATTGTTTTATCATCTTTAACATACCTTAATTGTAATTGATACTAGAATATTCCAATGCATCTTCAAAGGACAGCTCAACTACTACAGAAGGAATTTTATAAGGCCACACAACAGTACGGAAGTATCATAGGCTCACAAACAACTGAACTTCACAAGTAATAACTACTTAAGGACTCCGTATCAGTTATATTTCTAATTTCAAATAATAAAGGAATGTTTCACAGAGGTAAGCATTTAGTAGAGTTTGTGGGGAAAAAAACCCAAAACAACCACCCCTCAGAAAAGAGAGAACTGAGTCTTCGGGAAAGAAAAATGCCCACCACTCACATTGCTGTATGTGATGCTTCTGTAGAGAAATCTCGATCCACCAATAAGGAAAGCCCTGGAATGCCAGCACTGCTAGGGCAACACATCAGAAACTGCATTTCAGTTGTTAAAAGCCTATATTTTCGTATGTCCGTTCGGTTCTTGTGCTGGATTACATCTTCAATTTGCAGCATGACCAAAGAATTCCCAAATCTTCCCCAAAACCTTACGGAAAGACCTAGCAACTGCATACATCCAGAGGTGGCGCATCATGGAAGACGTGAGAGGTACTATGAGGCATCCAAACTATAACACAACATCACAACATTGCTAAACCAACATATTTGAGCTTTGCACAGAAATACCCGACAACAGTATTCGAGTTTTTCCAATACAGCATTAGTTCCCCAGAGAAACTGTCTCCATTTTCCAAACAGTTCTACTGTTTACTTGGATGTCTGAATTAGAGACAGCAAAAAAGCAAAGGAGATTTCCCTATGTATTTTAGGATTAACAAACATTCTGCTGATAATAATTGCTTAATACTGTATGACACCATTACCATGAAAGTGTTTGACTGTTTTGGAAAGACACTTTTTAAGCGTAACAGAGCATTTCCTGAGCTGGGACAAAATGGCTTCCTTCTGAGCTCATCAAACTAAGCTTGAAAGGTTTCTAATTTAAGACAACAAACAAGAAGTTCCTAGTTTTATGCAATTAAAGTCCTCCATACAAGTAGTTCATAACAAAAATATAATTTTTAAAAATTCCCTCTAGAAAAATGTCAGTGCTGTTTTTGTTTGTTAAGAACACAAATTCTCGCTTTGAAAAGTCAAAAAGAGACTTAAATAGACTTGGTCCAGATAGGCAATAATTGGTATGGCATCCTCAGGGTTTCAAATGTAAATAAAATAGTAGAATTTTGAAAAAGGTTCATCTCCCACAGATCTTTACTTAAAAGAGGACATCTTTCAAAAAAATTGCTTTGTATAACATGAAATTAATTTCAGCTTAATTACTATTATAACATCTGTTAATTCCCCCCCCTTCAATCCATCTGGCTTAAGCACTTCAAATGGCATCTCCCGTCAGTCAAATAGGTTACATATCAAATGTCATCATTAAGACTTAAAAACAAGGCCAGCATTCAATAGTTAACTTTATAATACCTTTTTTCCAAATGGAGGAGCTATCCTTGCAGGTTTAATAAAACCCAAAGGTATTCACAACTGAAAATCAACCAGCCCATGACAATTAGAATGATCACTTATTATTATGTCTCCTAAAACTGAAATTTTATTGAAAATGATAATTTGTGCATGGTTTTCTTTTTTATGTTTGTTTGGTTGGTTTTTGTTTGGGTTTTGGTTGTTGTTGTGTGGGTTGTTTTTTTTAAATTTAGTACTTATAGGGATCAGACATAGACTTGCTAATTGAGAAAGGATTTTTAAAAAAATGTTCTTAAAGATTTAAGAGCTGTAGGTTCAGAATTTTTACTTAAAACTAAGAAGTCAGAAAACAACTTTATTTTTTCAATTAAAAGAATTAATTATAGGGTCTTTGAAGAAAATACTGTAGTTCTCAGTATCCAAAATAACATGCTGTGTTCAGAATGTATTGATTTAATCAGAAACTGATTGAAGATGTAGA
This sequence comes from Cephalopterus ornatus, assembly GCA_013396775.1. Lineage (NCBI taxonomy): Eukaryota > Metazoa > Chordata > Aves > Passeriformes > Cotingidae > Cephalopterus > Cephalopterus ornatus. The sequence goes on along the minus strand of VZRE01005724.1, from coordinate 6,857 downwards.
GGCGAACACTAAACAATGGGAGCAATGAGGGGTAAAGAAAAGAACATCCATCAGAACTGTTTGCCTGGTTACTGGCACTGTTTGCTCATCTACAAGTCCTGTATATATTTGTTAGAGAATGCAGTTGCTGAGCTCTGACCAAACATACAATTCTGCAGTTGCATACCTGACAAAGTTCAGCCGTCCTGACTGTTGTACGAGCAGATCCTGTGTGGAATATTGCACACAATGACGGTGGCGTTGTGTACGTCTGATTCCTGCCTTTTACTGGGAAGTAGCTCCACATTTTACGAACATGACAAAATCCTCTGATTAGTGCAGCATTCATTAAATGGTGACAGATGCTGGTATTAATTACATGTTGAGTGGATCATTTTCCCATTACGTTTCTTTTGTTACCAGCCTCATCATTCTAGTTATCAGCCTGCCCTATAAGCAGATTAAGCACCAGACTTTTTTTTTGGGGGGTGGTTGGGGGACATGTCTATATTCCTTGTTTGACCAAAATGAGTGACCCATCTTTTCTACACTACCCCACCATCTGGATTCCCCTCACTGCACTTTTCAAAACCTGTACTTATCATCTGTTAGAAAATTTATAAGAAATTTTATTTTGAAAGGTTATTTGTGTGGCTCTCTTAAGCCATCTTACATTTAATGTTAGAGGCCAAATGATTTATCACTTGCTTTGTACACACAGATAACATCTATTGTTGTTTGTGACAATAAACCCTACCAAATTATAAATGGCATATCAAATATTAATTTGGCATTTCAAGAGTGAAAAACATGTACAGTGAAAGATAATGGAAAGGCATACGTGACACAAATTGCCATCCCTCATGTCAATCTTGAGAAAAAAAGATTCCCATTCTATGTAATATTAAAAGCACTCACACAAAACAAAAACTATTCACTGTTCCCATGAATTCTAGCAGGATTCCTGGTACACATTTTATGGCCAAGCATGTTTTTCTATTTAATATCTTTATCCTGACACGTACACCAAATTCTCCTTCACAACAACTCAGAGCAGTCCTGGAGGGGGAAGAAGAAAAGAAACAAAAATAAAGATTGAAAAGTACAAATGGCAAAGTCATTATTTGGAAATAATTTCTGCCACAAACCAGAAGGTTATAAATTGAAAGTTGACAGAGGAGGAAGATATTGGAATAATAACTAATCAAAGGGTGATCATGAGTCATTAATGTGATTTTGGTAGAGAAAGTCAAATACAATACTAAAATTTAAATCACTCAGGGTTTTCTAGAAGACATGGGGAAGTACAACGCCTTTGCACATGGCACTTGCTAGGTTTATTATTATTAAGAACAAAAGTTCTAATGGGAAGAAATGCAGTGAAAAAGATACTGGGAGTGACTAGGAAGTAGAGTCTGTTTCACAAGTGGAAACTGAAAAAACAAAACAAACCTATCAAGAAGGCGTATTTATTAAATATATACAAAATTGTTTATATACAGAATCACAGAATGTGCTGAGTTGGAAGGGGCCCACAAGGATCATCAAGTCCAACTCCTGGTCCTGTACAGGACCATCCCCAAGAGTCTCACCATGTGCCTCAGAGTATCATCCAAGAATCCCTTGAACTCTGTCAACCTTGGTGCTGTGCCCACTGCCCTGGGGAGCCTGTTCAGTGTCCAACCCCCCTCTGGGGGAAGAACCTCTTTCTAATATCCAACCTAAACCTCCCCTGACACAACTTCAGGCCATTCCCTTAGGTGCTGTCACTGATCACTACAGAGAAGAGATCAGTGCCTGTCCCTCTTCCCCTCAGGAGGAAGGTGTAACTGCAATGAGGTCTCCCCTCAGTCTGCTCTTCTCCAGCTGAACAGACCAAGTGCCCCCAGCTGCTCCTCATATGGCTTCCCCTCAAGGCCCTTCACCATCTCTGTTGCCGCCCTTTGGACACTTTCTAATGGCTTATTATTATCTTTCTTATATTGTGGTGCCCAAAACTGCCACAATATTGCAGGTGAGGCTGCCCCAGTGCAGAGCAGAGCGGGACAATCCCCTCCCTCACCCGGCTGGCGCTGCTTTGCCTGATGCCCCCCAGGACAGGGTTGGCCCTCCTGGCTGCCAGGGCACTGCTGACTCACATTCAACTTGCCATCGACCAGGACCCCCAGGTCCCTTTCCTGGCTCTGCTTACCAGCATTTCATTCCCCAGTCCATCCATACATCCAGGGTTGCCCCATCCCAGGTGCAGAATCTGGCACTTTCCCTTGTTGAACTTGATATGGTTGGTGATTGCCCAGTCCTCTGATTTGTTGAGGTCTCTCTGCAGTGCCACTGAGAGAGTCAACAGCTCCTCCCAGTTTTGTGGCATCTGCAAACTTGCTCAGTATCCCCTCCAGTACTGTGTCCAAGTCATTTATGAAGATGTTGAAGGGCACTGGGCCTAAGATGGAGCCCTGAAGAATTATTATATATACATATATCTATGTATATATAATTAATATATATTATATATAAATTATAATACACTATAGTATTATATATAATTATTATAATACACTTTAATACACTATTACACATATACAGCATTGTTAACTACACACAAGATATCCAAACAGAAGAAGCTGTAAATTAGTCCGCATAACTGCCTTTCTAACCATCAGAGAAGTGATGGTCTGGAGCAATTGTTCTGTGTGAAAAAGCCTCACTACCTTTGAAACACATCAAATCCCATTTATGTTATGAAGGTCTATTATGTGGCTGAATGAAACAGCAGGCACCACGACTTGATGACCTGGAGTCGCCTTTTTGAGTCTTATATTTCTGCAGTGGAACTGGCAGATGCCCACATAGGGAAAATATGTGCAATAGTTTCTCTGCATTTGTAAGATTATGATTGCTGACTTGAAATAGGTACTTGAAAAAAATTATTTTCACTGATGGCTTAAAAGAGCTCTCCTTTTACACAATCCAGCTGGTTGAACTGTATTCCATGAAAGCTCATTTATGCATCTGCACTTACATAGTCTCCTTTTGGAAGAGTTATTTGCAATGAGTTACAGGCCTCTCCCCTTCTCCTTACTCTTCCTCCTTGAAGTAGCCCATGCAGAAACTAGTGTGCCCCTGTAGTGTCACATTCTAGGTTCTCTGTTTGTCTGTCTTGTCCTCTTTATTGGACTATTGTCCTATACGTAGCTTCAGCAAACTTATTAGTGTATACTTTACTCTCAGAGACATCCTTTATGTTCATTTACAGCACTTCCTGATAAATTATTCTTAGTTATACAGCAGGTTAGGCCTGGTATAGTGACTTGAGGCAGGCACAGCAGACTTCAAAAATGCCTTCTGGAGAACATCCTCAACCTAGCAGGTTGCATGATAGAAGAAGGATGTCAATTCCCTTGAAGAGGAGAAAAAGCTAAACAAAAGCCACAGACACTTCACATGACTCATTTGAACACAAAGTCTGCTGCCATGGACTTGTTTTTACCCCTCTGATATGGCCTCTTTGTCCAACTTTCTTGCCCTAAGTCATTCTTAAGATATTCTGTATTTGTACAGGATTTCTGGTTCTATGTCAGTTTGACCTGATAGTAAGTTGATACCTGGAAATCCTGGAAATGACCACAGGTAAAAACACTGTGGAGCTATATAAGACATGCCCAGTAAATTGATAACTTCATCCTGAAGGATCTAAATTTACTGCTCATGTAAAGCCCAAGTAGACCATTCAAGTAGGGCAACACTTACAGAAATATGGAAGCCTTCATTCAAATCCAGTATGCAGCCACAAACTCCCTTTTTGTTTTTAAAGAAAACCAACAGACAGTTCTGAAGCCACTCACTTTGAAGAGTGGGACTACTCAAAGCAGCAAATTTCAGTGTCCAGGTAACTGTGTGCAAGGTTGGAGGCTTAGACTGTGAAGTCTTTCAGGAAATTAGCTTCAGACAATATAGTGATATATTCAGATACATACGTTCACTGCGCCATACTCAAATGATCTTATCCTCATAAAAATCAAAACTGAGTTTTTCAAATAATTCAAACCAGTTATTTTTCAATGACGCCAACTTCCTGGTAATGCTTTGTACAATAAACATTTGCAGCACAATTTTAACTTCCTTACACTGACAGTTATGTTAACTGACTGGTTTGTTTTCAGGATATATTTGGGCAGCTGAAAACCCAAGAATAGATATCTTAAGTGTTTGACAGGAAACAGATATGAGAACCAAAACACTGAAGACTGCAATAATAATAAGGAACATCTTATTTTTATTAGCTAAGTGCAAAAATGAATTGTAAATACCCCACAACACTCAATTACGTACTCCACGAATGAGCACTGATAGGATTCCCATGGGATCAAGGGGACAGGCCTATTACAAGACTTCAGCTATTCGAAAGCATATTTTTCCCAGTTATTGTGCAGAAATTCTTCCCTGAAATAAAATATGGTCATTATTTTGCTTTAGTTTATGAAAACAAATCAAAAACTTCCTCCTAGTTTTAATATACATTAGTGTGGTTTTTTTGTTCTGGTGAGACATCTGAAAAACTTTCTCAGAAAAATTTTTGAAATTTTCTTCTAAATCAGAATGTCCAGCCGGAGACAAGCATTTGTGTTCATCTCTCATGCATATAAAGTCAACTAAGTGTAAAAAACGAAACAAAAATTATGGACATTTTGTATCATGTTAGGAAAAAAAAAGTTCAAAAGACTCTCCCAGGATATTTAACATTGCTTTTCTCCCTGTTTGTAAAACCAGTTACGTACACAGGCATTAGGCAGGACACACAAACATCTGCAGGTACCATGTAGAAAATATATATAGCCTTCCCATTCCCAGATGTGCAGTTTAATTTTATGTTCCTGGAATGACAGATTAGACTATTGTTTATCCCCCACCTTAAGTCTAGTTATTCTGAGAGTGCAGCTAGACTTATCTTAGGAGGAATATTGTGACATTACTTAAGGATTTGTTACTTATTCACTTTTAACGTTAGTACCTCATTTATTTGTGAGGCATTTCTGAGCATAAGACTTAGGTCTATTTTAAGGCTACGAAATCACAGAATATGCTTCTTCGCAAAGCTATTAACTCACCGTTTTGAAGGATTTTTATTTCCCCCTTTCCTCTGGTCCTCACCCAGAGCCCCTTCCCAGGTAGAAGGAATCACCCATATACAGAGGCTCATCGTCTAGACACACTTTCACCAACGCTTGGAAATAACCCTTCTTATACCCAGCCCTTACTTGCTGCCCGGCTACTCACCCACACCGCATCCCCGGGCCGCGGCCCGGCGTTCCCAGCCCTCAGGAGGCCCGGCCAGCAGCACTTACTGGTGGCCCCTCCCGGCTCGCTTCTCGGCGTTAACAGGCGACCCCAGTCCTGCCCCGGCGCGGAGGAGCTCCTGGGTCATGGACAAGCCCTCGCTAAAGCCGCTGATGCCTCAGGAGCCGGGACAGGCCCCGGCCGCCTTCCTTCTTTCCCGGGCGGAGGAAGGAGCGGCGGCCCCGCGCGGCTCCACCGCCGCCATTTTGGACGCCGGCGGGCGGTCCCCATGGCAACCAGGAAGGGGCGGACATCGCGCGGGGTCACGGCGGGCCCGGCCCCCTCTTAAAGGAGCAGCCCCGGCGGCGCCGCGGTGCCGGGCAGGGTCTGACCCCCGCCGCCGGTGCCAGCGCAGACCCGCGGCCCTACCGCCCCCCGCCCGCCCCGAGGGCGGACATTCTCGCGGACC
>VZRE01005723.1:280859-307248 GCA_013396775.1 Cephalopterus ornatus | reverse complement strand
GCCAAGGCCACCTTGATGCCAGGAAGGAAGGAAAGAAGGAAATATTCATGACTAGGTTATATGGTGTGATTTTTTTTTTTCCTCAGTATCTATGCACCTGCAGGTCCCAGTGTTTGTGGGAAACTACTTCTAACAATTCAAGGTTCATAGAATACTAGTTCATGTAGTCCAGAAATTCTGGATCTATAATTTTTTAAAAATTTATTATCACATGACTAAATATAGTACAGGAGAGGGAAAGAAAAATCATCTTGTGATTTGGTTTGAGGCGTGATACTGGGAGGTTTTGCTATCTGTTCTGACAAGTTCTTTGAGCAGTTCACTTGGGTTACACCTCAGAATTTGTATTTGTAGTATCCAACAATGAATATTGTCTCTTTGAAAGTATTCTGACTTTTAATTCCTTCAGAGTTTTAGAAACATAGTTATCTCTATCTTTTTCTTATATTAGGGCATTGAATTTTTGCATAGATCATGATCCAAACTAAAAACAAATTTTAAATACTTATTAGTTCTATTCAAACATCACTTGATTAAATATTGTCAAGTTATGAATTTAGAAATTAGTGTAAAAGGTGTCAGTTTCCAGGGTCCTTCATGGCATGTAGAACTCTTACAGATTTATACGTATAGCAAAGAAAGGAATACAGGTACACTGGATAAAACTAATTTACTTGTCTGTAATTTGGAAAGTTAGCATGTTGCTAAATAATGAAGTGTCTGCCATACCATCTTTTTTATTCATGTATAAATGAAAGAAAAACAGGGAAAACCCTACTGTAACAGACACCATGTTCCAGAAACATGGTGTAATCTTTGTAATAGCTTTAAGTGTATTCCCAGAACAACCAAGTTACTATGCTGCTTATGTACCCTTTTGTCACAAAGGATTTTAAGTACTTTCCAAGTCTGCTTCTGGAATTTCTCTCCTCATTACATACTGGTTTTCAACTTATACTATATATCTATTATCCTTAGCATAATTATACTAAATAGAAGCATGGCAGAAAAAGCAATATATGTGTCGATGAGGAATTTTCTTTTATTGAAGCCCTAAAGATCAAAATTGCCTCTTATCTCAGGGGAAAGCTTAGCAGATAAATAAGTTGTAGGGGGCAACCAAAAGGTCAGCAAATTAGACTCTGTTGATCCATGCTGGAGAAAACCCAATTCCAAAACGGCTGTCTCCTCCTGGATTCTTTCTTTCTTTAGCTGCCAGCTGAGTGTTTTGTGCAGTCCTCTTACTGCACAGTGAGTTTGAGAGAAGTATGCTCAAAGAAGTAGTCAGACACACATACTATATAGAACTGCCTAGGTAAAAATTAGCATAGCATTGAAAGCTGACAGAGAATGGGATAGCTTCTCTGCCTGCAAAAAAGCCTCCTGAGGAACTGCTAGCTGAGTTCCACAACAGCTTCGATTTTTCTGCTTTTCTTCTACGGTTTATTAAATTCTTAAGTGTCCACTGTCAAAACATGAGGAAGTCTGAAGTCCATGGCTGGGTCTTTTTTTTCTAGAAGCTGGTCTCTTTCTTGCTCTTCAGTGGCATTCTGTTCTCCAACTTCAATCCAAAATTTCTCACCCACTCAAAAGCAACAGCACACAAGATTTTCTTTGTTGCAGATATCCGCCCAACTCCAGAAGCATCCCTGGTTCTTCCATTTCTTAGCTTATCTTTGTCCCTTCCTCCTGGCTTTTCGGAGTTTGGTGGAAAGTAGGTTCACTTTGTGTTGTCTTCATATCTTTCTAAAATTTACGTTAGAGCCTTTTCTCTTTACTCCCATTATAGAATTTCACAAACATCAGCAGCAGCCTGTTAATTTCTTTTGTTTTCTGGTTCATTTTCACTTAGGACCCAGCAAAACACAGAAACTTTCTCTCTAATATTTAGTATAGAATAATTTAGTACTTGGACAGATAGTTTCATATTTCCCCAGTTCTAACTGAAAAACACAGAAAATCTCCCCATACCCCATTTTCACTGTGCTTGTTTATGAGTCCCTTGGAGGAGGCTGGAGACTCCCTGGGGAAGCTCGCTTCACAGTCTGAGCTACACACACTTATGACTGCCTGTTACCCTATGAAGTGTGGTGTAAAACGTGGAAGGACTCCATATATACATTATTTATTGTGTAAGAATAATTGGTGAAGGAGTATGCAAGACAAAGAAGACTGCAGAAGGTTCTGAACAGATTTAAATCCATATATTTTTGTGAGCAGTCTAATGAGTGTTATCTTTGTGAAAATATTCAATGTATCTGTTTAGGATTCACTGTTCTCTTGTATTTATTTTCATTTTTATGAATGAGAGAACATGATAGTCTTGCTAAATAAAGAACAATTAAAAAAATCTTACTGTGCTTCAGTCCTATCACATAATTGCTGCTGATATTCAAGGTCTAGTGAAATCTTCTACCATGTGGTTGAAGGAGTTTATAAGGGAATTTATAATACCAGTTGTTATTTTATCCACACTTTTCTTGCAGAATTGTATGAAATAAGCAGTATGGATAAAAAAAGAGCTGAGAAGATCTTTTTAAGAATATTTTTATAAGTCCTCTGAAAAGGTCTGTTTCAGTACCCCCAAAACATCTTGGAAATAAACAATTTTTGCCTCAGGTAGCCAAATGAATTTGCGTGCAAGTTTCTGCTCCTCTCAGGTGAGTGACCTGCACATGAGCTCCAAGAGACTTCCACTTAAAATCCTGGAGATATTCTGTTTTGTAAGAAACAGGTTCAGAGTCATTGAGACACTGAACAAGGATAAAAATGCTTTTTTAAATCTTGGGAGTGAAGGCAACTTGTCAGAATATGGGAATCCTTGCTGTGTTCAGTTATTTATACATAATCCAATAGGGTCAGCAGGAGAAGTAGATTCTACCTGAACTCGGAATAGTTCACATCCTGAGTTCAGATTTTCCCAAGAGAGAAGTGAGAAATTTTTTTTCATCTGAACTGGGATAGCTTTTTATTTTACTGTGATAAGGGGTTGCAGCAATTGGAGACTGAAGAAAGAAAATTATTCATATAGCTGTGTGCATAAATTTTGATTTTTACTTACTCTTGCAATAGAGGCACATTTAGAAGGGATGAGTCTTTACTGTAGCCATATATCTGAGCCACCTTTGATGTCAAATTTTGAACATAATCTGAAATTTACAGTGTTAGCCTACACTAAAATATGATCACAGTTCTTCCAAGAATCACAAGCGGTTGAATTTTCTATAAATGCCATCAATCTGAATTGCACAGGGTTTCTTTCTGCTCTATACCACTCTGTCTAAACCCTTAAGCAGGGATCAGAACACCTGGAAGCTATTCAGTCCAGTCTTGGGGAATTTCGGTTCTTAATCCAAACTTCAGATCTCATGTTTGACGATTTCAACATATGCTGCTAAGTTTTGCTGTATAAGAAACATATCCAGAATTAGATATTTACCATGACTTTTTGTGGCTAAAATTTGAAGAAAAATTAACTTTGGTTGTGTTTTCTTATTTTAATTGTGCATCTAGGAAATGATAGAGATTTTGCTCACTTCATGAGGTAAAATTAGTTGTATTTGCTGCAGAAAAAAAAAGGTGTTTTCCTGAATATGTATTTTTAAAGGGCATATGGTGAAAAAAACAAAAATCCCATTTACATGTAAATGATTTCATAGACCACAGTAAGAAACTAGAATGTTACCAGTTCTTCAAAATGATGTGGTGTTAAAGGTGGCTGGCTCTGTGCTGAAAAGTGTGTGGGTTTGGTGTTGATTTTTTTGGTTTTGTCTTTTTTTTTAAATGCATGGTAATAACTCAATTTCAACCTGCATAATAATCACATTGAGATCTCATTTTTAGTCAGACTTCTAAAATATTTCTCTAAATCATACTGATAATTTTCAGGCCTTAAAGCCCTAATTTGTAACAAGCAATCTTAGCTGTATTGTTTAGTGTTTCTATGGCTCTGTTTCCTAGTGGAACATCAAAGTTGCTTACAGTACTTGCAACTCCTTAATTTCAGGTAAGCAGAGTATTGAGAGAGGCTGCATGTAAACTGATTTTTTTCTGTAATGAAGACTGTATATTCTTTCTCCCTTGGCACAAGACTTGTCTGAAGTTTAGAATAAAATATCTAAAAAAATTGCCTTACAATATATTATATTAAAATATATTATTCTTATATATTGCTATATATCATAATATATTACTCTGATATATACCCTGTTTGCCTTACTTTAGTGATGCTTCAGCTTCATTCCTGAATCTTCAAATATTATATTTAGATCCCTATAACCTGCTGACTTCAGTGAGAGGAGGCACTTTTTGCAAATCTGCAATTAATAGTTCCTTTGAAACTATTATCCAACTTCAGGAAGTTGGATTCAGGGTACTGAATTATTTAATCACTTTTGAGCATCTTTCTCTTTGCTATCAACAGTAAATATATTGCATTTGTGATGATGTTGCTTTTTGCTATAAACAATAAAAGCAATCTCGTTGTTCTTCTGTAATCACTGAGTATTGAAAAGCAGTATCAAAATATATTTAAAATATTATAAGAAATTTCCAACTTACAGAATTTCATAAGGTCAATAAAGTAACAGTGTACATTTCAGTAGCATTTATGTTAAATCATTTTATTGATTGTAAAATAGTTGGAATGATTTTTTGTTGTCTAATTTTTAGATTGAATTTCTTTTCCAATTGAAGAAGTTAATGCTTCAGAGTCTGCTGGTAAAATAGGGCTATAAGTAGCATTTTTTTGCTACTGTAGCCCTGATAAAGAAATTACTGACCTTAGTTATATGAAACTGCAGTATTAAAATACTTCTCTGGATGTAATATTTGGGGATGTAAAACAAATTACTTAACTCATGAAAAAAATGTTCTGTAGAAATCTTTAGTACTGTCTGCAGGTAAAGCAGTGGAAGAGCATTGGATATTTCACAACATATTTTAATTCCAAAATGTCCAGTGAGAATTCAGTTGGAATATTGTTTTGAAGCCAGTGGGATACAGCTTGGGCCCAAAATGCCTTTTGTGCCAAGAAATCTGATTTTTGTATTTTAAAATTAACCCAGCCAAAATCTGGATTAGCCATGTCACATCCCCTTAACCACAGGCATGTAAACTTCAGGATAGACAGCTGTTTGGATGTTTCAGACTGGGACTCCTGCCCTCAGCAAACATATTTGATTCTCCTACATGGTCACTTGGCTGCATATACTCATGTCCATATGCTTGGATGGCATTGTGCCTGCTCACTAGTTGGTCAAACTGTTCCATTAGGGCTTAGACGCCAAGATGACAGGTTGAATTGGGCACCTTCTATAGCAGCATGCCCTCTATGACATCTGAAGGAATCCTTCCTTGGGGACAAGAGGCCACACTACACGACTTGCCTTTTTGCATTCATCTTTCTCGACACTTAGATGTTCCAAACACCCCAAAAAGAAGAAAGGAGGAAAAGACAGACTAAGGAGAAATTTTTTGCTTTCAAAGAAGTAATTGTCATTGTAACTGTGGCATAAACCTAGGAAGTTCACAAGGGATTTAGAAATGCATGCAAACTGCATAGTGTACAAGCCCTCAGGCAATCCGCATTAATTCAAGCTTAAATCAGACAACAACACAAGTGGGCAAACTGTAAAAGAAGTAGAAGAGTCACTGAAACATTTTGCAGTTTGCCTTAGATAGCTGGAAAAGGCTATTGTAATAATCTCAATGTTGCTTTTTGTTTACACCAGCTGATAAAATCTACTAGTGTAGATATATAAACACACTTAACTATGTGAAAATAAGTGTAGTATTATTTAGACATAAAACCAGTAAAGGCAGTTTTAGGAGTAGTCATTAAAAGTCAAGAAAATTCATTGCTTCTCATACATCAGAAGAAAGCAAGTTATTAGAGGTTACCATTATTTGCAAATATAAAAATGATCTGAAGTGGATTTTTTTTTACCATTGAGTGTATTAATTACATTTCTCTTTTCCCTATTTGCCTCCCACAAGGCCTTCTGCATTACACTTTGGGGTACTTTCTTGGCTGTTATGTTGCTATGAGTTCTGTTGTTTCATTTAAAATTATTTTGGAGAAAAACTTGTCAGGGTTCCAGAAGCATATACTGCTTTAAATGCATTATAAAATCTCAGTGCTATCTCAGTTCTAATTAATATAGATTTATTATAACTGGCATGACATTTTACACTATTTTCACTGAAGAATAAATCAGAAGAGCAACAAATGAATGAGTTTTAAGCAGCTTAGTGACCTAAATCACTTGTTAGTCCCTGTCTCTTCTTGGATAGGTTACACAGTTCATATTTTTTCCTACTGAAAATGAATTATTTGAATAATGAAAGAAAAAAATTTAAAATCACACAATTACTTTGAATTAGCTTATAAGAGTGATATTTTTGTTACTGATTGCATAGACAGGACAGATAATGACCTTTCAAAGTTAGAAGCTCCATTTCAAATTGCTCTGCTATTGGGTACTTGTGTAATACTTATCATTAAGTAAGGTTTCCCACTTTATGTCTTAACACTCAGGTTGCTTGATGTAATCCCAATATATGGTGATGTTGTTCACATATATATACATACACACATACGTACATACATACATAAATATATATATGTATTTGTTACTTTGCCGATGCCAGTCTAGTACAGATAGAAAGAGCTGAGCATTGGTTTTGGTTGGGTTTTTTTTGTTTGTTTTTCCTTTGAGTAAAACCAATCTAACATGATGATCTAAAATAAAGGCTTAGGAAGCTTCTTGGACTCAAATCGCTGTTTTTAGCTGTTGTAGGATTCTTGTGGATATCACTAGACACTGAGTAATATAGTCTGGAAGTGTTGACAAAACATGAGTATTCGAGCCAGGAACAGAAGTGCTCTGATCTTGGCACTCCTGCTGTCTTTCAGCAAAGACTTTGTCTAACCCTAGTACATGGGAGATTTCAGCGATTTGTGATCTTTCAGAATTAGCCTTCGACATCTCTTTGTACCTTAGTTTATTCATGTGTGAAATATAATAATTAAGCATTACTAGTTTTGTAGTAATCTATGAAATTCCTGAAAAATAAACACTGCAAGAATGCAGGGTACTCCTCTGTGTAATAACACAGTCTGCTTTGCAGCAACTGTGGAAGTCATTAGAAAGATGAGAAAATAATTCATAATTTCATAGTAAGCTGTCCTTCCTTTCTGATTTGACCATAAATTCTCATGGTCAGAAGCATTTAGGAGTTAGTCTCAGCAGTATTTCCAGTGCCTGCTTTCTAATTCAAACTTATAATATGGTAAACTGTCTGAGCTGAGCCATTGTGAGCTATGACTTCTCTATAGGCTTATGGAAAAGTATTATTGACTAATAAGGCTAATAGGGATATAGAACATGAGCAATAATATATCAATGCAGGCTTTTTAACATGTAGGGCATATTTGATGGTGGTCTCTGCTTTGTTTTTCTTTTATTTTTTTTCCAGTAAACTTAAAATACATATGGATATTTTGTAGTCCAAATTGTTGCAGCTTTTTCATTGACTTCGTTTTTGTTGTGATTACGAGAGTAGTGAGCACAATAGGTCAGGCCATTCTTGGTAGAAAAAAATATTTTAATATTTGTTAGGAACACAATACAAAGATAAGTGAGTTAAAAGAAAGTTATAAATCCTGTTCTAATACAAGCTAGAAACATTATACAACAATTCTCAGTCTTTTGCTATCAAAAGCTATCCTTTATCTCTTGTAAATGTATAACTTGGTTGAAAAATTACCATTATTTTTTACTTACTAGACACAGATAAGATATTACCTTAAGATAAGATTAAATAATAAGCCATCTATAAATGCTCTACAAAACAGGGCAGGGAAGTTCTCTGTGTTAGAGATGTGGAAACTGAGGCACAGGGAGGTTAATAAAAAATCAGAGGTATCCCAGTAGGCAACTAGTATATTTAGCAAAAGCGGTCTTTCTCACCAGACTAGTGCTCTGTCCTTTAATTTTGCATGTAAATATATGTTTCTGCTTCTCAATAAATGAGAGAGAAATGGAAAATTAAACTGAACTTTCTTTTAGAATAAAAAATAAGATGTAAGTGTGCAAAGGGCTGACACTTATTGTTAACAAAATGAAGCAGCTACTTTGCAGAGAACATATGTTTAGGCTGTAGTTCAACAAATACTGATACTTAATTATTAATATCAGCAGAGCACCATACATTTGAATTAATTTAAGCATGGATGCACAATTACATTTTTTTTTGATTAGTCAAAGGCTCTTCAAAGGGTTAATGCCAGCTTTATCCTTTTATACAAACTTCATGCTGGCTGGAGGAAGACGGGACATTCCTGAATAAAATCTGAGGGTTTAACGTTAAATATTCAAAAGATTTGTCAACAGAGGCGACTCTGCAGATGCAGTCTGCACTAGTGTAATGCCTTCTGTCATGTGGTTGCAGCATGCTGGTAGAACTGCTAGACTTGGATTTACCGTACCACCAACCCCCACTGCCATGCTAGTGCTAACAGGGTCCTGATACAGCAGAGTATTGAATGCTTAAACCACTCCTGTTTAGCTAAACATTTTGCTTGTGCATGGTACCTTATAGGTAACTTTTTCCAAGTGAAGTAACCTTAAGTGAATACCTGAAGATAAACACATGTTTAAGCATCAGCAAGGAGCACTTAAGCCTTATAAGAACTGATGGATTCAAACTAGTGATGGGTTTGAGCTGTCAAATTGTATCTCTGGAGGAATACTTAAAATTTACCAGTCATCAAAAAACATATTATTGCATGTACTAATGATTTTATTATATTCTGAAGTATCTTTGTGTTCCTTAAAATAGCGATCTCATTGATAAAAGATTTTTGTGTTTATTCTTCCCTTAATATTAGTGCATTAATGTCTGCATCTGGTAACTTATGCATGTACTTGAAGGATGCATGTACTTGAAGGAAATGGAATTAATAAGAAAGGAATTGCATATTTTAAATGAAAATGAACATGTGATAATGTTTAGCTAGCAGATTCTCCCAGTCTACATACTTCTACCCTAATCTTTAGGCTTTGTATTAAGCCGGAGGCTACTTTTTCTCAAAATCCCCAGTGGCAATCACTCTCTCTTCAGCCTTCCCATGGCACATCAAAGACAAACTCAGGGAGAGAAAGGTAATAAGAAGGACTTTATTAACCTATCCATTTCATGTAGGCTACCACTCTTTCTGTATTAACATGTTCATTATGCGACCTAGCTGGATTTGCCTGAACAGCAATGATAATCCTGGTGCTTGTATCACTGCTGTTTTTTTCCAGGATACTGTGTGTGTCTGGATGAGGGTGTAGTATGTGTCTCTATGGCTCACATTACGTTAGTTAGATGCTAATGCCCCTGTCTGTGTGAAGGCTTGGGTTTCCAGTAGTTCATTCTCCTCTTGGTTCACAGACAGCTGAGCACATCCTTCATAAAGCTCACATTTAGTTGATATGAACTAATTTTCTTGACCACTTTCAAACAGTTAAACTCTCATGCCTGAAAGATTTAAGAACACATATGTTTACCTAAAGAACACAAGTATTTTTATCACTTTTTGAAATAATACTTAATGTTTTAAAAGAACTTGACTGACTCTTGAAATTATTGTGGAACTCAGTGCTCCAACAGAATACATTAAAGCCCCCGCCCCCCCCCCCTCCACTGTTGAAAGATGCTTAACCAACTTTCTCTGGCAGGGTTTTCATTTTCTGATCACTATTCACGTAATTTCTAATGGAAATAGTTTTTTATCTTAGCCAAATTGTAAATGTATCCCTTGGATAAATTTATAAACTATAAAATATAAAATATGTGTTCATTCTAAATTACTTCTGTCTTGTAAGTCTTTTGTTGAAACTGTAACATCCATAACAAGTTAAAATTAAGAAAAAAAACCTCACTTTGACTAGAATTTACTTTTGAAACTAAGGAAATAATATAAAAACACAAACTGTATATATTATTGTGGCACCTGCTGTTTTTCAGGTGTTTATAACATAGCCATAAAAATTCACTCCAGGCTGGAACTTGGTATTTAAAAGTCTCAGCTCAGCAGGATTTTTAAATCAGATTTGGTTTAAATTATTTTGACTCTTTTTCAGTTATATAAAGGAGGATGGGGGGAAGAAATTTTTATGTGTCCAATATAATTTTATTCATTCCTGTAGCTGATAAGCAGTTTTGCTTTATAAAGATATAATTTGCAGGTTGTTAGTCCATGACATGGAGTAGAGATTCAGGGTGTCAAAAGGGGAAAGGGGGAGAGAAAGAATTACCATCCAAGAATTTGTTATTTGCAAATGCTTAATGTCTTATGTGAGAGTATTTACCATGAATCCTTACTGAGTCTTCATAAAACTGTATCCAGGATATACAGAAGTTTTTTAATTGAAAAAGCATGCTTTCATTCAGTAAAGTCAATAATTCATAGTTTAAGGTCTGTTTTGTCATATGTCAATGACTTGTGGATGAATTATGTTCAAATATAATTGATTTAATACTTTGTAACAGTGACATGAAAGAATCTGAAGCAATCTGGGGCCTCTGCTTCCTCTATGTTTTACTGAAAGCTAGGCACCTACGTCTGGCTTATATGAAAGAGCCTCTCTCCTTGTGCTATATTCAATGCATATGAAACACAAAAACAATTATAATTAACCAAGGATCAAATGGAAAGATTGACATCATTTACTTCTACAATGCACCACCATTTGTACATTGCTTATATCTACATACATATGCACATACTGGCATCTCTGCTTATAAAGACCTTCAGTTGCTGCAGAACCTGGCAGAAGAATGGGCTGAAATTTTCTGAAGTTGCAGTGACTTTGGCCAAACTCCTTGGGCCACATTTTCATCTGTTCTGAAAAAACACAGCTCCAGATGAAGCTTGGAGAATCTGTGGCTGCTGAACATTATTGTAAATCAAGCCTTTGGGGTACAAAAAAAATAAGGTAGCTAAAACTGGTGAACTATTTTATTTAAACTTAGCTAACAAGACTCAAAGTGGCTGATATTAATTTCTTTTAACAGAATACATAGTGTGGTATTTCTCCTTATTTTTAATAGTATTATACAATGTAATGCATTACTATAGTGTTCCCTTCTCCCATCTGCTCCTCAAAAATTAAAAAACCAAAAGAGGTATGTAACATTATAAAAAGACTCTTGTAAATGTTTATGCAAAGTACTGCTTTCCATCACCAAATCAAACCTGGAGACAAGCTAGCTGAGAAAGTGTTCTCATTCCTGTATAGGGGCTATGCATACTTTTGCTCTAACAATCAATCCTGAAATGTGGTCATTTCCACTTTGCCTTGTGGCAGGTAACTCAAGAGTTGAGCCTGATGCTCCATGAGTCATTAGCATTTAGTAATGTTGCTCTCATTGTGAGATACTGCCAAACCACAATTTGCAAGTACTGGGTGTTCTGAACTGCAATAGAATAATTCTGATACTTCAAGCTTATCTCAGTATCTGAGGTTTTGCTTAAATTTAATTCTCATGTCTGTCCTAACATGGACATTATACTGATAAACCAGACATGTTTATTGTTTCTTTCTTCCCCCATTCCCCATTGTTCATGCTTTGACAGTTCCATAAAGTTTATTTCTCCCTGCTGCTTAGTGTCTTTTTATTCAGTTTGTTTTTCTCTACTTCCAGCTGGTATATAGTTTAATGAATTATTTTTCAGTGTGTGTGTGATATGGCTTTTATGGCCTGCCTTTGGAGACTGTGATTAATACAATTTTCTTTTATTCTTTACTCTGACCTGGTTCCCAGTGCTCAGTGTAGTGATCATCATTGTATTAAGAATATTGAGATGATATTATCCATGTTAAGCCTGCAACATATTTTCATTATTTTTATTTTTCTGCCTGGATTTTTATTTTTAGTTTCAACCCTGAAATTTTTGTTTCTATGCCAACATTTATTTTGCGTTGCAGTTGGATAAGTAAGATTTCTGCTGTTGGTGAACTACCCAATACAGTCATCAAGTCCATATTTTTCCTGAATAAGTTTTCAAGTAATTTGGCATCCAAGTCTGTGTAGGGTTTGTTTGTTTGTTTGTAGGGGTTGCTGGGATGGGGTTTTGTTGTGGTCTGTGGTTTTTTGGGGGGACAGTATGGTTGTGAGCTTATATGGAAATTTACATAAATCATTTGACTTTCAGTGAAGTTTGGATTCACCTCCCCAGCCATGAGCAAGTATACACAAACTTGGGAAAACAGTCCTAATGGGGAGGAGATAAAGGCATGAGAGGAAAGGTGGAGAGACCACATTCGATTTCTGGTAACTACACACATACTGACACAAATTTTCAACATGCATATTGGCCCCTTGACAGCTTTTCATTCAGCCAGTTTGAAAATATTTTCTTCTCATCCCAGATTATTTTGGTTTACTTCTTACAAAAGGATGTTAGGTAAATTGTTACTCAAGCAAGCTACCTTTTACGAGGGAAAAAAATGTGCAGAATCAGAATAGCCAGTTTCTAATATGTTCTTTCCTTCATCGCATCAGAGATACATTCAAACCTGGCAATGAAGTATCAGTAGGTTCAAGAGTTTGACTTTTAAGACTGATCAGTTTTCCTTGCCTTTTTGCAGGAATAAGTGTAGAGCATCCTGTAATTGATATATGCTTGTCTGCTGAGAGCTAGTCTGAGACCAGCAACTTGTGTCATAGTTCTCAAGTAGAAATGTGAGCTCAACTCAAACTCCACCCTGGTGGAAAAAGATTCTGCACATGTCACCAGTTCCTGGTTCCTTTCAACATCTAGTTTCTTTCAGCTTATGAATATCATAATAAGAATTCTTGCTGTCTTCTTACTTAAAATATCTGTTTCCCTTTCTTCTCAGAAAAAAAATGCAGTTCCATCTTTCATATTTTATGTTTTTAAATGCCTGTTTAGTCTTCTTTGGTAAATTAGTTTTACTGTTATCCCTGCAATTGTTCCATAATACTTATCTGTTCAGGTTTCCCAAAAGATTGAGAAATCTGAGTTATCTGGCCCGCCTGTGCTTTAAAGCTTGTGGTTGTCACTAGCTGTACTGCTCTTCAAATTCTACACCTTCCATCTTGAGATCTCTTTTGATTTCCAAATGCACCATGGCATCTCCAAACTGCAATGAGATTATTGAGAGATTTCTTTCTTTCTATTTTTGGATTTTCTTCAACAGTTTGCTAACTCCAAATGATTTGCCAGAGAATCACTTTTGTTGGTTGTTATGACTTTTGTGGTAAGAGCAAGATGTGATCTTTTGATGTATCTTTAATCAAGCTAAATGAAAATTTTTTGGTTTAATGACAGATGTAGTAATTCCTTACCTTAGATACATTTCAATTTCCAGTGCCATTGTCTCAGTTTTAGTCTTTACAGAAATTTGTACCACTAACACATTTCCTAGACTTTATTATTATTATTATGTCAGCAGTGTCCACGACACCGTGGTTATTTCAGCAGTAATTATAGTGTTTTACTGAGCAGTAGTTAACATTTTTCAGAATTACATCATAGGATATGTAAATACAATATCAAATGATACATTATCTACTGTGTGATCTTAGAGAGTAGTAGAACATGAGTGTCAAATTATCTAGTGAAATAACGTGGTGATCTACTCTTTGCAGTCTAGTTAATCCTATATAAACAAAGTGACTTTCTTGTGATATTGAAGTGATGGTTGTAGTATTATGTTACTGTGAAGAATGATAGAGGCATCAGAATGCTGTAAATAAATAGATCTGAAGTCAGCAGCAAAACTTGGTGGAGGCACAGACTCTACATGTGATGTTCAGCAAACAGAGGAAATGGGCACTAAATGACAACTTGAAAATGTTTCAACAACTCAGAATAGAGCACTGGATAACACGAACATCAGAAATAGATGTACTTATGTGTTTTTTTGGAGCAGGAAAAATGCATGTGTTTAATTTTTTCTATGTACTTCTGAGAGTAATGAGATCTACTGTCAATTTGATTGTCTTTCCATACACAGTGTTGGTTATTTCCAAATACATATATTGGATTTTCAGCCAGAGTTAACTTGGAAATTGCTAGCAGGGTAGTCCACAAATAACAGGTGTAGGATTTTCTTTGTTTCTTAGTTATCCATGTCCTTTAACACCTAAAATCAACTTTAAAGATAAGCAAAATATGCTTAGTGTGTAATTTTACTAGAAAATGGGAACAAAAGCCAGGCTACTTCATTTAGCCAATATTGGGAGAGAATACATTGAAATTCTGAGTTTTTTCTTATCGCTTTTCTATTTACACTACTTATGCACTGAAAAATTGGAAATTGTTTTTAATTCACAATTTAGAAGTTTGTTATTCTTGTGCAGAGCAAAAAATCATAACTTTTTTCTGTCTTCAGCCCTCATGAAAGGCTTTTTGAATATTCACTAGGTGCAAAATAAATTACTATCGTATCTGCAGACCATGCATAAACAAGAGCTTTTGTGCTTTCGAATTTTACCATAAAGCTAGGTTGTAAGCCACTTACTCTGTGAATCAGAAATGTGAACCACTCATATGAATTAACTGCTGTTTTCTGCCGAAGTAAGTAATTGAGATAAATACATGAAAATAAAGGTCAAGGCTAGAAACAAAAAAAAAAAGAGATTGGTCCCAAATAGAATAATTTAGTCACAAGTTTCTTCATGAGAGGTCAGGTGACTTCTGTCAGAAATTAGTTAGGAGAGGTTGATTGTCTTCCGTCTTTAACATAGTATTTCCAGTTTCAAACAAGAATTCACTTAATTCCCAGAAGTGATAGTTTAGCTACAAGATAATTCCAAATTTAACAGTTGCAGAGCTTTTATAATCTCCAACCCATTTGTGTTGTGACTTGTTTTATTTTAAATAAGAAGCTGCTCTTATTTCCTGTCGCAAAAATATTTTTTTCCTTTTTCCTTTCTCTCATTTGAAAGTAAACTTTGTTAGTTATGAAACCAGATCATTCTGTGTATTATGAGTCACTTACTGTTAGTCTCACTTTTTATGGAATTGAATTTGCCTACTTTCTTCACTGGTGGGAATACGAGTTTATTGTTTCGGTCTCCTGCTCAAAGAGAGAGGGGGATGCTAGTGGCATAACTGGAGGGAATATTTTTTTATCCTTCTCTAGTCTATCTTTTGGGCTTGTTGAAGGACAGATTTATTTTTTTTCCCCAGCACCACATGCTGCTTCATTTTTTTTCCTTCCCTGGTAGTGCAGGTCTCACACTTCTGGAACTTTGACACATCACTGACTGTTAGAGAACATGGATTCCCTGTTTACTGCTGGTTCTTGAGTATTAAACAGCCCTCCACTGCTTTTATTATACCGTTGATTGCACTTAATGCAGCTGCATTTCTAGTAAGCTTGGTTAAACTCTGAAAATTAGGTAAAGGGTACTTTGTTATAAAATGCACTGTAATGAGCTCTGGTGGGACAGAATCTGTTAAGTTGGAAATTACCTCAGGCCATTGCCAAAGAACTTCCTAAAATATTTCACATCTATAAAAGTTTGCAATTAGATAAATAGCCAAGGGTATGGTTGAGAAGAAAAAAAAACAGCCCCACAATATTCACTGGATGAAATGTGAATTTTTTTTAATAACAAATTTTACATTTATTTTAAACATTTAGTATCTCAGGTAATTTGTTAAACAGAAAGTTTTCAAGCTGACAATGTGTCATTTTTAGGTGTTTGGATGACACAGTGGGTTTTATACATACTCTTCTTGCTTTTGGTTTCTTAATCCAGACCATGCATTCACGAAACTGAAATAAATTTAGGACTCCCTTTGGATGTACATAAATTGGTTCAAGAAGAGGTCGCACCTCTCAGTACAAAAACTGTATAAGAACCACTGCAACTGTTAGCTAGTTAGCTTAAAGTCACAACTAACATCCTGTACTGAGTACTGATCTCTGGTATCTGCCTAAATAAATGACCAATATGCTTTCAATTCCCTCAGTGTTCTTCAGCTGTATGACCACTGTAATGCTTTGCGGCTAATAAAATTTCAGATTGACTAATTTATTGGGTAACTTTACCAAAACATCCAAGTAATCCTTTATATACTGATTAGAAACAAGTCCAGAATTAATTCTCTGAGGACTATGTGGAAAAGTCTCACTGGAATCAGCATCACTGAGCTTTAGATACATTAGCACAAATCGTGTGAAGGAACTTCTGTGGTTTTAGTGCAGCAATTTATCTACTTTTTGTAGTTAAACTTTAAGCATGAGGTAATTATAGGTCCCCAAACTTTAAACTGATGCATCTTTTTATTTTCCCCCCTTTAATAGACTCTACACAAGCCTGCCAAGCTAAGTATTTTACAAATGTGAGTTACAGAATCACAGAATCTGCTGAGTTGGAAGGACCCATAAGCATCATTGAGTCCATCTCCTGGCCCTGCACAGGACCATCCCCGAGAGTATCATCCAAACACTTCTTGAACTGTGTCAGGCTTGGTGCTGTGACCACTTCCCTGGGGAGCCTGTTCCAGTGCCCAACCACCCTCTGGGTGAAGAACCTTTTTCTAATATCCAACCTAAACCTCCCCTGACACAACTTCAGGCCATTCCCTCAGGTCCTGTCACTGCTTACCACAGAGAAGAGATCAGTGCCTGCCCCTCCTCTTCCCCTCAGGAGGAAGTTGTAGAGTGCAATGGGATCTCACCTCAGTCTCCTCCAGGCTGAACACACCAAGTGACCTCAGCCGCTCCCCACACGGCTTTCCCACAAGGCCCTTCACCGTCTTCGTTGCCCTCCTTTGGACGCTCTCTTAAGAGCTTAATATCTTTCTTATATTGTGGCACCGAAAACTGCCCACAATATTCAAGGTGAGGCCACAGCAGGTCGGAGCAGAGCAGGACAATCCCCTCCCTTGACTGGCTGGCGATGCTTTGCCTGATGCCCCCCAGGACACGGTTGGCCCTCCTGGCTGCCAGGGCACTGCTGACTCATCTTCAATTTGCCATCAACCAGGATTCCCAGTTCCCTTTCCAGCATCTCATTCCCCAGTCTGTACATACATCTGGTGCAGAATCCAGCACTTCCCCCAGTTGAACTTCATATGGTTGGTGATTGCCCAGTCCTCTAATTTGCTGAGGTCTCTCTGCAGGGCCTCCCTGCCTTTGAGGCAGTCAACAGCTCCTCCCAGTTTTGTGTATGCTGAAGCTCTATACCAAACCTCCTGATAGGGTAAAAACTCTTCCGGTTTTTTTTCTTGGTTTTAAATGTAGAAGTGGGTAGGAAGTCTGCCTAACGCTGGGAGTCAGTCTGCAGCCTATTGTGTCATGCAGAAATAGTCACTAGTCAATAATCAAATACACTGTGGCCATTAATTACTGCACCTGTTGTCCAGATGGACTAACAAAAACATAACACAGTCAATCTTGCTTGCAGAATAGGGTGGACAGAAGGCTTTGGGGGATGTTTCCAGAGTCTTCCTCTGTTTGTGTAGACTTTTACATCTATACTATTATGTGGTTGGTCGTATCTGGGTTAGTGCATTTCCATCTCGGAATCACTCTGGGAAGTTATTCCAATGGGTTCTGTGGAGTTTTGTGTTTCTTTTGAGTTTTAAACTAAAATGGCAGCTCTCTTTTTATTAACTAGGAGAACTATTTTTTGACAAAGAATGGAAGAACAAATTTCTACATGTTGAGAAACATTAAATACCATTAAAATTGTTCTAACTTTAAATGCAAATAAAGCTTATACTCTCTGCTAAACGTCATCCATAACAGGATATTTTTAGACCTATAAATCATTTACTAGTTTAGATAATTTTATATTATGACAAGCTATTGAACACACAATTATGTGCAGTACTGCAATATAAAACATAGAATCAAAACTCACTTTTATTGAATAGCTCCTTTATAAAAGGGTTTCTGACCAAAAGTACTTCAAAAGTCAGAAAGTTCATACCCCATTTCTCTTCTAGGAACATCCTTTATTGGATGAGCAATTCAGAGAAAGAAGAAATATAGAGATTTTACTTGAACTTCAATAAGCATGTACCCTGCACAATATTTAAAATATACTCCTTGCCCTATTTGCTTCATTATTTAAAATATTGTGGTAAGTTTACCAATATGCTTAAACTTAAAATGAAACATATAAATATTTTTGGATTGAAGCATGACATACTGGGGCATTGGTAAAGATCCACTTCACTCACAGTTTTTGGAAAATAGTTGTTCGTTATTTATTTGCTTTTTTGCAACTAAGTGACTAGAGAAAATTTATTGTGTTGAGTCATATCCAAAGGTCCTGTTAAGTTTCATACTTAAAACTCATAAAGCTAAATAATTTTAATTCAGTAAACTGAAGGAAAAAATTCAGAAACAATTAATAAATGGGTTTAAATATTTTCAAGAATTTCCAAAAAGGCTCGATGCCAGACAGTAGGTTTCAGTAAGTTTAATGCAACATGACATTAACTCAGATTATTGTACAGAAGCTGGCATGAAATGAGCTGGGAGTAAGAAAATAGTTTCAAACTGGATAGTCAACAGACACAAAACTGTATACTTAGCAATTACTGGTATTTGATCTCTTTCCTATTGATAATTATGGGCAAGAATGTCCAAATTAAGCATGTTGCCTCTGTAGCATTAGTTAAAATGGTGCACTGACACCACTTTGCGTCATTCATGGAGTTCCAGAGGAAGAAATAAGCATAAATACAAATGAATGGGAACATGTGAACCTCATGAAGTTCAACAAAGCCAAATGCAAGGTTCTATACCTGGGCTATGGAGATCCCTAATATCAGAACAGACTAGGGAAATTAATTGATTGAGAACAGCGCTGTGAAGGACAAAGGGGATATTAGTGGATGAAAAGTTTGATAGGAGTTGGCAATGTGCACTTGCAGCCCAGAAAGCCAATTGTATCCTGGACTGCATCAAAACGAGGGTGGCCAGTAGGTCAACAGAGGTTATTTTACTTCTCTATTCTAGCTCTCATGAGACACCACCTAGAGTACTGCATCCAGCTATCGGGTCCCCAGCACAAAAAAGTCATCAGCCTGTTAGAGTGTGTCCTTCCATGAAAATGATCAGAAGGCTGGAACACCTCTTTTATGAAGAAACATTGGCAAATTTGAGGTTGCTCAGCCTGGAGAAGAGAAAGCTCTCTGGAGACCTTATTGCAGTCTTTCAATATATAAAGGATGTTTGTAAAAAGGATAGGGGAAGATGTTTTCACTAGGGACTGAAATGACAGGATTGTCGTAGAATAAGTTTGATTAGCTGTATTCTTCTCTTTCAATAGTCTCAGTTAGGATCAGTAGCCCTAAACTCAGGCTGTAACCTGAGAACTAACAAAAGAGGATTTGGAATCCTTTACTTGGACTTTATTTTGCAGGATCCTAAGGTGGCCTCTGTCATAGTGGGTGTACATAAATCAAGAATACATAAATGCATAAGGGGACATGGGGACATGGGGCAAGGTTTTAAACTGAAAGGGGGTAAATTTAAATGGGGCATAAGGAATAAAATTTTTACTATAAGGGTTGTGAGAAAACAGATCACATGGAGAAGTTGTGGAAGTGTTCAAAGTTAAGATAGACAGGGCTTTCAGCAACCTGATTTAGTGAACGATGTTGCTTCCCACAGCACCAAGTTTGGACTAAATTATCTTTGATGTTTCCTTCCAACCCAAACCATTGTATGACTGTATGGAAAAACCGGTGGATGATTTTGTCCACAAGCTAGTGTTATGCCTCATTTGTAGATTCAGTATCACGCTTTGAAGAGAGTTGGAACTCATAAGATGAAATTTTGTCATAAGATTGTTATGTTTGGACTTTTTTATTGATATAGGTATCATAAAAGCACCTGTTTCTATTTTCTGATTGATAAAATAAATTGGTTTGGACTTTCTGAAAATTTTGTCAAATTTTTTCCAATGGACAAGAGTACGTTCTTATGTTGAGCCCAAACTGTAATTATTGTCAATATAGTACAATAAAATATAGTAATCAAAATAAGAAAATAGTGGGAGAGATTATGTTTACATTAATTGCTATATATTGCCTGTATTTATAATATGGATAAATAAAATCTAAAAGCTGGCATTGTGAATTGTATTGTGACACTTGATTTGAAGTTCTCTGATGAAGCATGGAGTGGTATAACTTCACTTTCATTTCCAGCAAAGACTATTTGAGGAAGAGTTTAAATATATCACTCTCCGCAGTGCAAAGAAATTATTATGTTTTAGGTTATTAACCTGAAAATAAGGGCAGCCCTTTGGTGCTCCACTATCAATAACAAACTGAGACAAGACACTACTTCCTCTTAAAACTTTAGAGGAGTGAACAGTAGCTTCCCTGGGCTGTGATTTTAATAAGAGCTATGATATTTTTTAAAATTTCTTCCAGAACAGGGCTTTTTGGAGTAGCATCTAAGGGTTTGGGGATGGGAGTGTGTGTTTAGTGAGTAAATTTAAATCGTTCAGATATTTCAACTCAATAAATATCTGCTTCAGTATTTTCATTCCCAGCTATGTTGCCTTCTGGAGCTTCACATGCCTGAGAAAGTGATCCATTTCACCTCCCACAACACAGATTTAGGTCCTCTGATCATAATGAACTTCTTTCTCATAAGGAACTTGTGTGTGGTTGAAAGCACCAATTCATATAAGCTAGTGTGAAATAGGAAAATTAAGAGAAGAAAAAAAAGTGTGGAGAAAAAAAATGAGTTGAGGTAGTGTAAAAGTGAAAAATCCGAGACAGAAAAAGGGTGTGCTCAGTCCTTTCCGGGATATTTTGTACAATGGATCTTTGTTAATTAACTATTAACAAATTAATTAAGTATTAATTAAAAATTCTTCTTTAGACAGACTATGTTTACACAGCAGCATGAACTAGCTTAGGCATTGGAAGCAGCTCAGCTGTGGTAACACAGAGATGAAAAAGTTACTTTATCTTGCTTCTTGGGAAAGTTTCACAGCCTTTTTAGCACAGCTAGACCTCTATCAGTGGCTACATTAACCCATTTACAGCTAGATCACATTTGCTTTTATTGTGACTGTAGAGACATACTCTTAGGTCAGCTCAAAATATCATGTGCCAGTGGTTCAAAAGAATATTAGAACCCCAGAGAACAAATGGATTAGCAACACCTGTGTGTTGTGTATGCAGCCAGAGCAGTCCAGTCCCTGCGGCCTTATTAGCTCTGGTGCCAGCAATACTCGAGCGGTCATATGAAGTTTCAACTAACTAGTGAATGTAAACAAGGCACAGTCTTAAAATTATGTTACGATTATCCCTAATTCTTAGTTTCAGTTTATACTCTTCAAAATATTATTTCCTTTATTACATGTGCACTGGTTTCCAGTCTATTCTTTCTGCCATTCACTTTTTCTTTTAGTAACAATTTTTTTTCTGAAGTCATCACTCACCAAAATAAGCCTTTTTCTTCAGAAGACATTTGCCCATGAGCTGTCACAGCAAAGTGTGTCTTTTGCTCTTCCAGCCATGTAGGTGCCTCTTCATTCCTCAGATTCCTCCTCTCCTGTAGAAGACAGACTCAATATTATGTGAGAATTATTCTCAGAGAAGTTTGAAACAGAATATTTTCAGTGATACTTTTGGAAAATTTCAGTTTTGCTCAATAGTTAATTTATCCCCATCTTATTTGTAGAGAGAAGTAGAATATACCTTGCAAAAATATTGCATTTGTAAGGCAAAGCCTTTGCCTTGAAGGATGTTTGACAGAATTCACAGAAAATAACTTGCTGCACTTCTGATTTGTCCTACGATAACATTTTTTAGTGGAAATGTATTTTTTATAAGTAAATTTCTCCAATTTTCAGGTACTATTAACAAAATAAGATGTTGTTTGATGTACATCAGGCACTTTAAAATAATCCAAAATGCCCTTAAGCTAGCATATTCATGATGACAAATGTCAGAATTCAAACTGTCTTCCAAGAGGGCACTAAAAGAAATAAGAAAATAGATAAACATTGTCAGGCATTATTCATTAGTTTTTCAGCAGGATGTATAAAGGTTGTGATTGACTGAAAAAGAAGGGTGTTCTGTTTTGAGTCTGAGCGGTCTTCATTCAACTTTGTATTTTAGTTTAAAAATCATATTGTATTATACTTTGAGAAAAGTAGTTTTTCTATTAAATTAGTGAGTTTGAGTTACAAATTATGAAGTTGTGTAAATCTAGTTCTTCAGCTGGACTAAGGCAGCACAGGAAATATGTATAAGAATTAAAAAGTGGTGTTGGAATGCAACAAAATACAAACAGAATTTAAAGGATATTTTATCAGTAAGATCTCAGCTCACAGACTACTGAACTGTTGCATCAAGCACATTATTTCTCTTTATAGCAAATGTGTATGTGTATTATATTAGGTTTGGTGTATGTATAATAAAATGTAATTGTTGAAAAACTATCTAAATGCAATACATTATCAGTATAATTGTAAAGCTCTTAAGAAAAAAAAATATATTTATCAGTGCTAATAGAAAGTGAGAAAGAGCTGGTTTAAAGACAGAGTGTTATCTTGCAAAACGAAACTTTGCCCCCAAAGTTGAAGTAACCATCTGTGTCAATGTCTGATTAAAGTACTGCATGGGGAATGAATTCTGATGCCTTTAAGTTAATTTGCTAAAGAATACTAAAATATCTGGCTAGAATAACCCACTGAACTTCTGTGGTTGAGGTGTTCAAGTTATATTTTGAAGGGTGAATGCATTGCTTTTTCTCTTATACCAGGAGAGGCTTGAATTTTGCAGGTAACAAACAAGTGTGAATCTTAGCTATGACATAATAAATAAAAGGAATGTTTTCCCTCACTGCAGAAAGAATCTTGAGCTAGATTAATTCCTGATGCTAATGAATGCAACTCTGATGAAGTGAATGTTGTGTCTACACACATTCTCTTTGACTGTAGAGAATTTTCGTCCTGTTTTCTCACTACTAAGCTCTCTCTTCCATAACTATTCTGTCTGTCCTCTGATCATGCTTCTCTGACAGTTCCCTGCTAGGTACTCTCCAAAGGCAAAGGAAACTGGACTTTTCTCATGTGACTATTTAAAAAAGATCCTACTACAAATGAAAGAGGAAACACCAGTTGTGTGCTGGAGCTGATAATAATGATAACAGAAAACATGTTAACTAATTTCTATTTATTTTAAAGCTCATTCATCATAAATTGTATGAATTCTTTTAACCTTATCAAAGATTTTAAGAATATAACACTATTTCCAATAAAGATTTAGCTATTCTTCTTACTAGTCATTGGGATTTCCAAGAGATTCTGTTTCCTTAAAAACTGTTGCAACAGACTCTTACAAATAGTAGTGCACTTTTATACATATATATTAAGAATCCAATCCAAAGTGCTGCTATTGCTGGAAAGTCTTTTCTACAGACACTTTGGTTCAACTTTTTTTTTTTTGTTTTAAATAAATAAGAAGCAGTGCTTCTTTTGAAAACCAGCAGTTCCATCTCCCACTTGTAATGACTTAAACCAGTATTCAGAAGTGTATTACCAGTTGCTCTGAAGACTGCTTCATTAGGACTTGGGGATTTCCAGTGCAGCATGGTCACTTTTCAATTCTCAGCAATTCTGAAATACTGTTGTAGTTCTCATAAAAGGACTTGCTGAAAATTTCTACGGAGAAATTGAGAACCAGTTGCAATAGATCTTAAAAAAACTTATTGTGGTTCCATTACTTGACTTGGAAATCTCATTAAATTTCTTCAGTTATTTTTTAAAATTTTTTTTAAACTACCAAATTCTCAATAATTGCATTTTCTTACAGTCTCAGTTATGAACAGAGACAAGCAGCAGCTGGAAGACAAGTAGAAATAATTGACTAGTGGCACAGTTGGTTCTTACCAGAATCCTCAGTTAATTACACGGTTCAGTTTTGGCAGATGATAGAGATTTCTTCCCTGAAAATGTGGTTTGATTGCAGACTTGTACCCAGTTTCATTTATGAATCTTCATTAAATCTTTTTCTTACTACATCACAAATGGGAAAAGAGGCATCTACAAACAAATCTGCCACCTACATGTGTCAGTCATAAACTAAAATCTATAAAAGTAGTAAAGCCCTAAAGTCACCTTAGAACCAGAAACAATTTTAAACAGTTGTACACTTGGTATGTCACGTACTTCAGTAGCATAATGATGCATTAGTCAGTAAATTAGTCCAGCTATATCATAGCTGGATTTTATATTCCAGCACTGAATGTGGCTGCTACATTTGCCAATAGCAATGTTTGACATATTTTTAGAGTTTTAGCATTCATTTAACATAAGGGAATCAGTTCTGTTTCAGTGTCATTCTTATCTGAGTGAGTGTTGGGGGAGGGGTTCTTTTACCTAGCCTGTGATAGTACAACAGAAAAAAGTTCTGCAAAACCTACAACTGCTTATGTCATGAAGTGTGGGGCTTTCTTTCTCATTTGTTACCACGCAGTGTTCTGCAACCCTTGTAGTGAATTTAAATTACTTCCATCAAATGTGAAATTGTCTTATTTTTGGTATATGATGCTGAGTGTTAAACATATTACCTATTTCAGTAACATCTAAAGCTTTTAGTTTCTAAAACTACATTCCACTTGCTGTCAGGTTATATGTATTTCTTAAAAATTTCTTACGTGGGTGATTGTAGCCATATAGCAAATGGTTGCCTTCCTGTGCAGACACTTGGCATTGATAGCATAAACCTCACAGCATACAGTATCTTAGCCTATTAACAATGGAGTATTGAAATCTTCAAGTACCATGGATATATCAATAAAAGTTCAATGAGAAGCTAATAGACAGAATGCTAATTGTAACACATCTTATTAAGTGTTTTCCTTATTCATTTACTTTTTTGTTACTACAGATGAAATAAGTACTCTTTTTTGTCTGTCACGAGCAGCGTTTTATCGCTGAGCACTGAAAAAAGTTAAGTTTGTCCTTAAAACAATGCAGTGAGCCCCCAAAAGTAGTGGGAGAAGTGTGGAAGTTAAAAAAGGCTATGCAAGAAAGCAGACCTCTGTATTGAAGAGTCTAGTTAGGGGAAGCTGGATATGCTTCAGTGTTAGTGAAAACAGGGAAGGATGTGAATTACAGTTTGCCGATTTCAAACATGCCACTGTCTAAGGCATAAAAAGGCAATTGTGTTGGCTCTAAGGAGGAGCAGCTTGCCTGTTTTGTTCACAGAATATTCTGAAATAACATTGCCAGGATTTAAGATAACAAAAGAAGGAGAGACATAACAAAGCAGGATTTCTTCTTGACTTTCAGAAATACATTATACCTTGCTTCATGTAGATTGAACAGCTTTTGGTCCCCTTGACATACTAGTGGCATATGAAAGCCCTGTGGATGGATGGAGCGTTAGATTGGAAGTAATAAGGTTGTGCCTGACTTACCTCCGCATTTGTAGCAGATGTTACAAATGTCATAACATGAACCTTTGGGATCAGACTGGAAAAAAAAAGCAAGACAACAGATGTAGGCCTCTTAGTTTTACCAGCAAGTATAGTCTGACACTACATAACACTGTTCTGACTTGATATTAATACCCTGTTCTCCTCCTGAGAACAGAATCAGTGACACTAGCCATTTCTGTAGCACTGGAGTTGGAAAGGGGTGACAGCAGTTTTCTTTTCAGAGGAATTTTAATACTAGTTTAAAAATAAGACAATAGAACCATTACTCCAGTAAGTGTCTTATTGTTATATCTGAATAAGTAATCCAAAACCATCACTCATTTCTTCATGCAGTCATATGGTTTGTGTGTTTTTTCTGCTGGTAGAGCCAAATCTCTCAGAGTGGATATTTATCTGAAGGACTGATAAATTCCTAGGTTTTTAAGCCTGCAATTCACCCTACTTTTCTATGTCCCTCTCCCTTGCCCAACCCATCTGTCTCTACTTTGCCTCTCTCTCTTCCATACTTCTGTAGACTTTTTCCCTGTCTCTTTACAGTAATCGGGTTTCTTGGGAAGCTCCTAGAATCATAGAATCAACCGGGTTGGAAAAGACCTCCTAGATCATCAAGTCCAACCCTTGATCCAACACTGCTGTGGTTACTAGACCATAGCACCAAGTGCCACGTCCAGTCTCATCTCAAAAACCTCCAGGGACAGTGAATCCACAACCTCCCTGAGCAGCCCACTCCAATGTCTGATTACTCTCTCTGTAAAAAACTCCTTCCTAATATCCAGCCTAAACCTCCCCTGGCAGAGCTTGAGACCATGCCCTCTTGTCTTACTGCTGGTTGCCTGGGAGAAGAGACCAACCCCCACCTGGCTACAACCTCCTTTCAGGGAGTAGGAGAGAGTGATGAGGTCTCCCCTGAGCCTCCTCTTCTCCAG
>VZRE01005723.1:152500-280376 GCA_013396775.1 Cephalopterus ornatus | reverse complement strand
TCATCTGCAAATTTGCTGATGGTGGACTCAATCAATCCCCTCATCCAGATCACCAGTAAAGATATTAAATAGAACTGGGCCCAACACTGATCCCTAGGGGACATAACTAGTGATGGAATGCCAAATGGATGCAACTGTCTCATTTTAATTATTTTTCTTCTGCTGTTGATTTTAATTGAAAATATCTGTTCTTTACTTTCTGCATTGTCCTCTACGTTGTGGAGACTATATGAAGTTACTCATTCCTGTTTCTATTTCTCAGCCAATGCTCCTGTATTTCATGGGAGAGGAATAAAATTAATACAGCAGTATGGGCCTTTGTATTTTTTTCCCTGTGCATCAATTTAAAGCAGTGGTGATTCTGTCTGCCACATCACTCCCTCAGGTGCTTCCATTCTTGAACTGGAGGCTTAGCCCTCTCCCTGAAGAATTTCATTGTCAGGGAGAAGAGTGGGGGTTGTCCCATGAAGAATTTTAATCACCCTGTCTGTAGCCCTTTTGAAGGAGGCACAATAGTTCCTATAGTAACTACTACAGTGTGGGAGAAAGGCCAGTGCTCCCACTCCCGGGACAGATGGAGAACTCTCTTTGCTTAGATGGCTGGAAATTCTTGCACAGCAAAGACTTCATCCTTTACAGTGAACAGAAAAAAACCTCTGAAATAAATTCTTAAGATGTACAAATAAATGCTAATTAAGAAACAGTGTTAGTTAAGCAGAGAACATAAAATATACTTACTTCATTCTTGGGGTTTCTAATTTTAAGAAGTTTGGAAAAGAAAAAAAAAGACATTTAGGACCTAAGTAACCTTGTCTCCTCCTCCCACGCACTCTACCTCCACTCCCTAAAGAATGAATCCTGTGGGAAGAAGCAAACCTATAAACCAGACAAAAATGATTGGGAAAGGAAAACAAAGAGGCTCCTAAAATTCAGTTAACAAGTGATACTTCCTGGTTTTTGGACATTTTAATTTCATAGCTTTTAAGTTATTGAAATGTAAAAAGCTATTAAAAAAGTCTAGAAGTATTAAGCAACTTGAATTTGAAAAGCAAGTTTTGCTAAAAATTCTTTTAATTCCTGGAGCTTTTGATAAAGCATCATACATAAAGTACTGGAAATAATAAAAAACACCTGTAATTGTGTTACATAACATTTTTGTTAATTAACCAATACATTCTTGATAACTACTTGGTTATTCCACTGAAAGTTTTGGATTACTTTCTCAACCCTGGATTCTCCAGTAATGCATACATGATCCTTGCCAGTGACGAACCATGGACGTCTAGAATAATAAGCATTCTTGTACAGAAAAATATAGATTTGAAATGCCATTGTTAGCTTTGCATATTGCATTATGCATCTTACATGTAATCCTTTGTGACAAATTTGTTCTGATACTTTATTGCTGCGATACTTCGCTGGTAATGGCACAGCTTTAATGATTCCCATAGCTTTACTAAACCAAGATAAAATATCTTTCCACATATGTTGCAGCTCTATCTGAGATTTATATCTTCTTCCCATCTGTGAAGGTCGATAAGAGACCTAAATTTTGGATCATGTGATTGCTTATGGTGAGGTAACTGGTGACATCATTTAATTTCTTTGGATACCCTTTCCAAATCAGAGGACAACATCTCTGCTTACATCATGCTGCTTTTCTCTTATTATCTCACTTCAGATCAAGATCTGAATATACATCATGTATACCTTATGTCCTCCACTTGTGTGTTAGGCAGAGGAGTTCACTCTTTCTGGAGATTTCTTTCAAAAGTTAGACTCAATCTTAAATGGGATGGAAAAGAACAATCAATAGGAAAAGAATGTTCATCACAAGGTATTAAATATGGAGTAAAGTAATTTTTTTTCCAAAAGATTCTATGGACATTAGCATGCAGAAATACTGGTCTTTCTTCTGGCATGTAATGTTGATTACACTTTGTCCTTCACTGAGATTACATCGTCTGTTATTCAGTTTAGCCCCTCAGTCAGTGTCTCTGTCTTTCAGAAAACAGAACTTTCAAGCATTTCCAAACTACTTGTTGTGTGTCATAGGAAAGCCAAGGTTTTAAGATGACATCTCACCTCTTCCTGTAAAACCACCTTGATTGCCACATTCACTTGCATTTTCTTCCATGAACTTTTGAAGGTGTTCCTAAAAATAAAAAAGATACATTTTCATGTAGAATCTGCTTTACACCAAGACAAATGTAGTAGAAATTGTATTGTCATTTCTATAGCTCTTTTATCTACTCTGAAATAAAAAAATGTTACATTTTGGAAAAGAATGCCTAAAAGATTGTAGCCACACTCATTCTGTGAACTGCTTTGCACATACAGTCATCTGAGACAATTCAGAAAACTCTGCTTCTTATGGTCTCTCCTCTGAATCCATCATGTATTTTGTTGATACCTGTGGAGAGAACTATTATCCAACTCTTTGTGAAGCTTCTCTGAAATTAGCCTGATACGGTTACATATTTTGTGAATAAAGCTGATAATTTTCTTTTTGGTGGATGTTTATAACTTTCATATTTATGTAGATCTGCTCAGGCTTTGCTAATTAAAGTCTGACTTTATTGGCACTCATAATTAGAGCTCTGCAAGATGAGCTCTTTTTTTTTTATAATTCTTCAGATAGAAGATTGTCTAAAAGGTTGTATCAGGATGGCCCTATGTCCACCTCTGCTCCCAAACATACAAAAAGTGGTGTTTAGAAAAATCAACAAAATGAAATACAAAAAATAAGGATTTTGAGGCTAACTGAGAAAAATTCTTTAGGAGTAAGTAATGGTTAAGGGAAATCAATTAAAAAATTTGGTTTAATTTTTAAAACTAGTCTTAAAATTGTTATTAAAGCAACATAATTTAAAAACTCTTGGTTTGAATTTTCCCAAACTTTCCACGGAAACCAATTCATGTTAAGGGGTGGCATACAAAATCTCACAAAAGTATTTTAGGTGGAACTGATTACTGTGCTCATGTTCTGTGCTTTCACTCCTAGTGATCAGGGAACACTGCTTCTGTTTAGTTACAATTCTGTCTTCACTAGAAGAAAGTCACAGTGAATATGAATCTTTGGTCTGTGCTCCCATATCGTAGAACTGAGTTTAAGAGGAAATGCTCTCGCTTCAGGATGCATAGAAATCTTTGTTAGGCAGTCTACGGTTTTCTTTTTCCAGAGTTTCCCACTCTTTGTAGCACAACTGCAAATGCTCTTGAGGTTGCATTAAGGATGTTTAGGCTGCCCCCAAGATACACTGAAAGGGATGTTGTTCTTCCTTCACCTCATACATAGCCAAATGAGTCATTGAGGGAGGAAATTTAAAGAGGAATTAGCAAGCAGTTAGAATTTTTTCCTTGTTAATAACTTGTTATGGAATGATCATATGCCAGGAACAGACATCAGCCTGGACATTCAAAGTCATAGTCCAATGCCATGGAAAGTAAAACAGTTTAGAACACAGATTCCTCTGCTCTAGCACTACAAAGGGCACATGTGAAAACAATCTTCCTATCTTCTTGTCATGATTACAGTTAATATTTAATACAAATATTGGTTTGGCCAATTTTTTTTATCAACCACTACAGTTGTGCATTAAAACCTTAAACACTGTCAACTAAATGAAGGCACTACAAAATATGACTGCATATTTTGCGTATTTTAGACTGAAAAAGTCTATTCAAAGATGTTTGTTCACACCACTAAAATAGGAGAAGGTTGGAAGAAGAATTTAACCTGCGTTTGGAACCTGTTTCCTTTATGACTCCTTTTGCAGTTTGGTACACATGCTTAACCTTCTCCACATCCTAATTTCCCTTGCTTCCCGTTAATTGAAAGAAGAAATTTCTTTCATGAATTCACTATGTTGTTTCTGTAGAGAGTCTGCATTTAAAAGGTAATCCACATTTTTAAAAAATATGTACATCCACATCTTTAGGTCTGTGAAGGTTTGATTTATAGGTGTTGTGATATAAATCTTAAATCTCTTGCTTTCCAAGTTTTCTATGAGCAGCTGAGCTCTGGCTGCTGATGGTTCCATCCACAGGATGAGAGATTTAGATGAATGGATGTGGCTTGTGTGGTGGAAGCCACTTCAGTATTTATAGTTTATGCTCTGAAATTTTAGAATAAAATAACATTAGTCCTGCTTTTTAATACAGCCATTTCAGTCAATGTCTTCCTTTCATCTATTGTCATGCTAAAAATTAATTCAGTACAAATAAAGGTCCTTGTGCTCTGACTGGACTGTAAGATTGCCATGTTTCTGGAAGGTATCAATGTGATATGCATTTGTATACCCAAAATAGCATATTTCTTCTGCTGCAAATAGGTATCAAGAAATCTTGAAAGCTCAAGTAAGTAAAATAATGAGGCAATGAATTCAGAAGATCAAATAATTTAAGTTTCCCTTGTTCTATATTTATCTCAATATTCTTGTCTCATTCCTCAAAATACGAAGAATAATAGTTATGGAAATGCAGGAAGTAAAGTGCATATTTAACATCTATTCAGTTATCAAAAAAGAGTTGCAGCATGGCTACCAGAAACATAATGGTTTTCTGTGCAACATATTTATGCTAGTTGTAAAATTAGGAACTGTCATTGAAACCCCACATCACCTAAGTGCAAGACACATAAATCCAAGAGTCCTACTGGTATAAAAATGTCAGTGAACTGAATGGCATGAAAGTACCACATGATATTTGTCTCTATGCATACCAGCCACTATGATGCAGTCATCGATAGAGGATTTAATTGACAAATTTTAAAGCTAAGATCTGACTCTCTCTTGATTTCTAGTTAACTCAAAGACCTTAATGTGTTTTCATTTGATCTGTAGAACTGAGTGTCCCAAGTATGAACAACTGATGACTTACCTGTAAGTCATTTGAGGTTAAAGATACAAATGTTGTAAAGTATTGCGCTGACTTCACGCACTTTATTCAAATTATAATTTGAATGCATTTAGCACTTACATGCTAAAAACCCTGCAATTGACATCATAGAACTGTATTCAATATGTAATGGATACACTTTCAAGTGGTAGAGTATAGTAAAGGAAGGGTATGGACAGGAAACAGAAAATTAATTGAAAGGTAAATTCCAAATGATAATGTGTTCAGACAATGTGCAGAAAATATAACACAGTCTAGACAGAAGAATGAAAGGATCTAAAGGATTTCAGGGAGGTTTTGCAGGTTTTCAGGGTTTGGGGTTTTTTTGCTTTTTACAATGCTCTTATTGAATCTACTATCAACCAATGCCTAGAAAGTCAAAACTGTTAATTTCCTTTTGGTTTCTGATAGATTATAAATTAAATAACCATACAAAGCATTGTGCTAACTGACAGCAATTGATGGGAATGCCGAAAATCCTTACAGTGCTATATATTTTGTTTAGTCCCACAGCTAAAGCTAAAGTATCTCTCAGAAATACCATCTTGAAGAAGACTTTTCTCTTAAGGTGTTAGTGTCTGTGTCCTTGAATATGAGAAAAGAGGAGGACTTAGAAAATACTGTCTCTACAGCAGTCACCATTTGTAATTATGAGCTATTGCCTTAATCTATTAGCTATGAAGCCACCTGTTTGCCCAGTATAAATAGCTTAGAATTTCCTGCAAGGAAATTACATGAAACATCAATAAGGAATGATGTTACATTTTTAGGTCAATATGACTATCATTACTTGGCATTTATCTTTTCCTACTGATATCACGTTTGGCAGCCAGTATCATAGAAGACTAAGAAATTGTTGCTCTGTATTTTGTTTTCATTGGTGTTAAATTAGCCTGTTCAGTAATGACTGTCATTCATTCTGCTTGTTTTAGTGGATCCTTGGTTTTTCATTTTTCTTGTCCTACATTGTAAAGACAGCAATACGTAAAGATGGACTAGTGCTATGATGGTTTCAGACGTGTTAGACCATCAGGGTCTTTGGATGTAAATGTTTCAAAAGGGTGCAGAATGATCTTTGCCTCTTCTCTCCGCTGTTTTTGTCACTAATGCCTGGTTTTGTCACTAAGACAGGAAGGGAAAGTTCCTGCAGCCCTGTGCTGTCTTTTCTGTGCTCTAGCTTTTTCTGGTCATGTGGCAAAGATAGCCTAGACCCAAGAAGAAACCTCATCTTGCAATAGATGCCTGCTTTTGTTTATACTCAGACTTGATTGCTGGCTTTGTGTTCCTGGCATAGATAGTTTAATGGAATATTAGTTTTATGATTTCTCAGCCTTTTTTTTTAGTCACTGATGTCTTTAAAGCATAACTGCCTATTACTCACTTTCTACTTTTAAACTACATAATGTAAATGTAGAAGCTGAAGTTTCAAGTACCTGTTTCAGCAAAAAACATGGATACCTGGGATAGTAAAGTACTTCCCGACACTAAGAACTTAGATATAGAGGTGTTTACAAAAGTTGACTTTTTAATGTTGTGTTTATTTCATTTCAGTTTCAAATAAGATAAATAACACATTCTCATCTCTTCCTAATTCGTGAGTGATATTTAGTTCTTGTCCCCACATTTCAAAACATTTACATTGTGTGGAGCCTCTTTTTCAGTAGCATTTTTCACTAAATTCTGTGTGCTTTCATCAAACCTACAGGGACTTGGGATATATTTGAACAAACGATTAATTTCCTTTTTTTTTTTTAACATAGAAATATTTTTTAAAAAAAGTTATTTCTTCCTTCAAATTTGAGTCTGAAATTGCATACTAATATGTATATATAGAAGGAAAATTTAACACTGATGAAATTAACACTGATGTATAAGAAGAAAAACATTTAAATAATGTCAGTGATCAGGATGCATGAGAAATGGATGTGCAGACCTTGCAACATAACTGTTTTTTATTCAGTTATAGGTGCCCAGCGCAGGAGAAGTCCCAGTGCCCTTGCCATTGAAGTATTTGAATCACATTTGGGAAGTCATATTTTACAGGTAAAAAAATGGCTTTTCCAAGAGAAATTGAAATAACTACCTAGTCATATTGCTGCCAATAATTTGAATAGTATTGTTGTCGGCACTTGTATTAATGAGATTTTTTTTGTTATGCTCATATTTCTTCTATTTAAAAAGTCTGTGATTGGGAGAATGTTAATGAGAGGAAGGGCAAGTGTTATTTTAGGTGAATCACAATATTTTGTTGTTTAGAATTGTGCAGTTGGTGTTTGTTTGCAGAATGCCTTTATGTTTTGTGTGTATGTGTGTTAAAGGTAGTAATTTTGTGTTGGTGATTTGATTTGTCTTATGTGTCATGTATCAATTTAGGGTTGGGGTTTTTTCCCTTATTTTGGTTTACAAGCACTGCTTTCTTCCATGATATTCCAGTTGTCACAATTATATATCATAAATTTGGAGCAATCTGCAAAGAATAAAAAAAGAACAGCAGCATGACTCTTAGGTCTCCTTAGCTATGAGATAAAAACTAATCTGGTATTTATCAAACAATTTAGTCACATGGTACAAGTCATCATATTCCAGGAAGATTAAACTGAAAAGCAATGACCTGATGGAAACACCCTTGTGTATGCTTTGTTTTGCCAGGGTTACTACAGCCTTTCTTAGTTTGCAGTAATCAAACGTGGAATAGAAGCAGTTAAGAAGAAAATGTGATGTTTTTGCAGTAAGGCAAACCCCAGCCCTATGGAAATAAAAACCACATAGTCTTTTCTAAGTGTGGCACTGAATAACTGCTCTTACTTAGCAATGTACGCAGCTTCTCAGTGCAAATATATTGCCTGGTGTATTATCTTTTGAGAGGTACGAAAGAGGGAAATTAGGATATTATCATGAGAAATATTCCACAATTTGAAATGATTGAGAGCTATCTCTCTGTACTAACTCAGCTGTGGCATTCAGAAGCACTATGGATAATGTCAAATTTTTCACATCTTTATAAAGTAACTAAATGCGGAATAGCAACAAAGATAATTTTAGGAAAACATGAAATTAACTGATAGAATTAATTTTTCTCTGGAACAAAAATAATGAACTAAGTGATTTGCTTAGTTGTGCACTCTTGGCAGAAGTCTAGGTCAAGTTTTTGATTCTGTAAGCAACTACTTTTGTTGTAGTTACCATGTCAGAGATCTGCTCCGGTA
The DNA here is from genome assembly GCA_013396775.1 of Cephalopterus ornatus. Classification (NCBI taxonomy): domain Eukaryota; kingdom Metazoa; phylum Chordata; class Aves; order Passeriformes; family Cotingidae; genus Cephalopterus; species Cephalopterus ornatus. The sequence goes on along the minus strand of VZRE01005723.1, from coordinate 272,271 downwards.
TCTACAGTACTGTGTTTGCAGATTAGGCTGTTATGCTATCTCATGCATGTAGAAAAAAAGAAGAAATAGCAGTTTTGGGATATTTCAGTTAATATGATTTGCCATTTTTTTGAGTGTGTAAACATATCATAGATCCTAAATGCATGTTTTTTACAATATTATTTATAACTCATATCTAGATAAAACATAATTGAGACTGATTTATATACACTCCTCAAGTATTAACTCTTATGAATGACAATTAAATAACCTAGGATGGCCACTTTGAAAACTACCAGATATTTGAGTTTTTCTCTTAATTGATACTAAAACAACCCGTGACTTTTGTACTTGTTAAAAGTAGATCCCCCTTGTGTTTTTCACTTTTTGTACTTATTTGTGATAAATTAAGGTGTTTTCAGGATATAACTTTATCATACTACTACTAAAAAACCCCCTGTATTGCACTTGTACCCATAACTGAGGATTTTCAATCAAAATTATCATCAGCATTGTATTAAATATCTGTTGTGTTATGGCCTTTTCATAGGAGGTAATGCTTTTATCAAATTAGTCCCATTAATCTCTCAATTGATAATAGGGAGTTCCACTCTGATATTTGCAAGAGATAGACTGTTGATGATGGATAAAGGACAAAAAGAATTAATAGCGGTGGATAGTTTTGTCTATTTTAGATTCTATCTTATTTTAGAAGAGTAATCAAACCTTGGGACAAAAACCTGGGTCATGCATTCAGATACACCACTTCTAAACAGATCAGAATGAACTTCAAAGTATTGTCTTGTGGTCTTATAGGTAGAAAGATAATCACTAGAAGACAAAATGATTCTTAAAACAACAATCAGACAGATTCTGTGGTGGAATACAGTTCTAATATGTTCTCACTTAGTCTGCTGCTCCTAGAAATTATTTTCAAATAAGTATCTTCATAAGTATTGTTTGCAAGTGAAGTAAACAACCTTGATTACACCTTGGGAATTTTGATTTCAAAGTCTGCTATCTGAAGAAGTTGAATTAATAGTTTGTGTAATACCTTTTGCTATTAATATTTTGAAGACTGGGTTAAGTGTAAGCTCAGAAATTAAGGAGCCTCTCTAATCCTTTTAATATTTTGATACTTCAAAATTTATTGACAGACAAATGAGAAGCATAATATAGTATATTTTTAAAAAGTGGATATAGTTTATTTATAGTGACATTGTAAAAACAGAAATGCAGGTGCATATTGTGATATTTTTACATCTTGAGTCTACAAGTAGCTAGCATCAGTCATGTCAAGGTATACATTATATACATTAGTCATGTCTGTATATTATTAAATCCATATACTTACATATAATACTTATCCTTGGATGAAGAATGCTTTAATTGATGACAATCATTTTTTAGTATTTAAAGAATCCTGTGTACAACTACTAAAGGTATTCTCCCATATACAGTTAAGAAGTGGAGAAACTAGAAAATTAAAAATCAGCCTGACAGAAGAAAAATAAAAGTAAAAAATGATGCGATTTTGATTGATTTGTGCCCTTGATATTGTGGTCATACAATTAGTTCTGTTTCATTGATGGTAGACTTTACCAACTCCAAAAAAATCTACACACTTACACCTTTACTTAAATCCAGAGATGGAAAAATTGTGTAAAAAACTTCATAAAAGGGAATTTAAAACTCCTAAAAGACTTCACTTGTGTAAGGCTGCATGCACCTTTGCATTTGTCTTGTACAAATCTATGTATACACAGAGGCTTATACTTTGCTTCCATATGAAATACAACACTTATGCACACCCTCATTATGTGGGTGGTGAGGCACTGGAACAGGTTGCCCAGAGAAATTCTGGATGCCCCATCCCTGGAAGTGTTCAAGGCCAGGTTGGATAGGGCTTTGATCAACCTAGTCTAGCAGAAGGTTTCCTGCCCATGGCAGTGGTGTTGGAAGTAGATGATCTTTAATGTCCCTTCCAACCCAAACTATTTTAAGATTTTATGCTATGTCAAAAATCTCCAAGCCACAGCTGATTGCTGTATATCATGCTGAAGAGATTCTCATGCTAGGTTTGAAGCCAAAGGCGCTATCCACTGCGTGCTTGTGGGGAAAAAAGACACCACAAAACATGATTGCCTAGACTGTATTATGTTAGATACTTCATGTCAGTGCAATGTCTTTTAAATGTGTTCCAAGTAAAATCACCTGAATTATGAATGGTTGAATAGCGTGAAATGAACAAGAAAAATGGATAATAGGAATATGTTAATTGATTTTTGACAAGATTTTTGATTTGCCAAATTGTGTGCTTTGCTTTTGTTAACTGCTACATTCTTTTTCTCCTGAAAAGTGGTGTTATAATGTGAATAGACATTTCTAGGTTTACAGGTTGGTAGATAGATAGATAGATAGATAGATAGATAGATAGAGATAGAGATATCTGTTTATCAAATAAATCCAGTAAAAAAAATTACTTCTGGTACCTACTATTAAGAATTTGGCTGAAACTGGTTGTAAAAATTAGCAAGATTTTCATCATTTTTTTCAGGGCCCCTGAATTTTTGTGTAACTTCATTTTGTTATTGAGAAGGTGTGGAAAAGGGTCAGTAACCCCATATTCTTCATATAATCAGGAATAATCAGGAAATGTAGAACTAAATATAGAGAAAAGGGAAAGTTAGTGAATATATTTGCATATGCAAATTAGCTTAATTGATACTGCTTGCCTCTACAGGGATTTTTCATTACAAACTGGAGTGCTACATTGTTCAGCTCATATTGAGTAATTTAGTAACTAATGAGACCAGTTTGCACTAATTTGCATATGATAAATGAGCTTAATTGCAGTAAATAACTTGGAGGCATAATTACTTAATTTTCCTGTGTTGCATGGCTTTTAAGTTCACGTATGAACAACTCAAGATAATTTTGCATATTTAAATTAGTTGCTTTTAAAATTCTTGAACAAAAAAGAAAACACCTTACAATTTGAACTGTAAAACAATTAAAAGTAAAATGTACAGTATTTTGAAATAAAATCTCATATTCTTAAAAATATATGTTTCTTTCTTTAAAAATAGCAATGCCTTCTAAAAGACTTAATACTTAGAATCAATCACTATGGAACAGTCAGGCTAGGAGAGAAAGATGGTATTAGTAACAATAATAGGAGTGTGTATATGAAGTGTAGTGAGCAGTACACATTTTGTATTTCTACATACAAGACTGATAACTTTCATAATTGCATTCTTTGCTTCAGCAGTGCCTACTCAACTGTTAAGAAACTGTAACGCTTTCATATAGCATTACATTACCATACACAGTAACTTAGACACTAGTCTTAAGTTGTTTATACTGTCCTACTTCTGCCTCATTTTGTGTAAAGAAATCCTTAAATTGGAGAAATACTGAAGTGTCAGTGAAACACTTTTTTTTTTTTTTGTGGGCTTATTCAGTCAGGAGCACTGGCATGAATAAACCTTACAATGTAGATTTGCATTATGAGTTTCAAAAAAACAGAAACAAGCAAAACAAATAAACAAACAAACTAAAACCAAATCCAAAATCAACCTGAATGGAAGATCTTAGTTAATTTCTTCCATGTCCCTGAAATTATTGCACGTCACATAATTCTCATAGGTTTGATAGAATTGAGCTACGGAACTAGACAGCCAACCACCATTCTCATTCAGTTCCATAGCAAGATCTGTTTTGCACCTGTGATTTACAAGTGGATGATGATTACTGAATTCTCCATCTGTTCCATAAAGGTGCGCACCTACCTTCCTAGAAGCTTTTCATAAGGCTTGTTGAATGTTATCTTGGAAATTTTATGAAACTTGCATTTCCCTTTTACTGTACACAATTAACAGAACAGAAGTTTCTCCTGTAGTGAAAACAAGTACCAACACTTTGCCTTAGAAATACACTGTTAGTTAGGTATTAAAATCAACAAAACAATAAACATAATTGAACAAGAAGGTACATAGTTCTAAAATTTGTCTTTCCTCGCAAATGTTGTGTAAAATTTTGTAGTGTTTTAATTAGATATAGGTAGTAATAAAACAAGTACAAGTTGGCATTAAGTTTAGAGGCTGGCTAGGCTAAAGCTGAGTGGAAATCTCATTTCTTCCAATATTTGAATTATTATAGGGAGTCCCATCTGATAAGAAAATTTAAGAAGTGGGAAAAGGGACAGGAAAGTTTTGGAGTGCTATAAAATATTAGGGAGAAGATTTATCTTCTCATTTGCTATTTTCAGTCATTCTGAGTATTACATAATGAGGTTATCTCTGTATAACACTAGTCAACACAGAAATAGTGACACAAGACTAAAGGTGATGAAGCAGCAGATGGTAGTACTGATGGAGGATTTTTCCAGGCTGAAAAAGATGTCAGGAGAAAAGACTTCTACTGCCTTGGAGATTCGTGAAGGGCAATTGCTAATGATGGTGTCAATGGTACACTTTCTGAGAACGAAGAAGACTGTTCAGCTTCTTGTCTGCATTGGGTTAAAGGGGTAGACTGCTAACTGACATCTGTTAGCATGCATAAAAGGCAGAAAAACAGAAGAAAATGTGAAAAGACTGACAAAACTTAGGACATGTTGAAGAGCATGGATCTGTGCTGTCTGAAAGTAAAGATTTTTGGGATGAAGTAGAGGTTAAGTTATGCAATAGTAGACAAACTGTAAGTGAAGAGATGAATTAAGAAGAAATAGCTGCTACAGATCAAACCATGCAGCAAAGTGATCCTAAACTTTCTCTTGGCGGTGAAGAGCCATGCATAATACAATGAGACAGAATAAGTACATAACAAGTCAGAACTGAAGGATTGGAGGTCATATAAAACCTCTATGAGAGAATGATTTCTATAAGGCACACATCTAGTCTATTTTGTATACTTAAATTTTGAATCTGAACCTTTTCATGGTCGTGTACAGACTACTTTTATGAGTTTTCTTTCTGACATTAAGCAGCATCCAGAGAGTTTGGGTACAAAACCAAAGATACACCAATTGCTTTCAACAAAATGCAGCCCAGAAATTAAACACAAGAAGGGAGAAAAAAGGCATTTATTTAATCTACATGTCTATCCAAAATCAAAAGCACTTAGTATGCAACCATCTTTTCTCTAGAAAAGCTGACAGTTATATAAAGTTCAAATTAGTAATTCAGAAATAGTGATGTAACAGTAATGAATGGGATGCTGTTAATGCCTTAGTATAAACTGAACAGTGATGGATTTATGGTGTAAGAGATAGTATATACACAGAGGAAATTACAGCTTTCTAAAAAAGATACAATTCTAAGTGGACAGGACAAAAGAAAATAATCTGGATTATTTTAAGAACATGAAATTAGGAATAAAATTTTTAAAAAAAAGTAAAATAAATTAAAACCAATCAGTATGCTAAATAGTATGTTGAGAAAAAGATAAATACACAATCAACTTGGAAGCAGTAATTTGGGATGACATGAAATATCCACTTATTAACAGCTCCAACAGTGCACCCCAAACACAATTTGAAGGCAGAAAATCAATGTAAATGGTAGTGAGAAGAGCCATAGGACTCTGGAAGCAAAAGATTAATATCTTGCTTTTCAGTGTGCCTTTCCAGGGACAAGACCTCTCCAGTAGCAGCTTTCCCTTTATGATTTGACGATAAGATGCTATTTCATCTTTCAGCAGCTAGTATATAATCTACATAGGAGTATATAGTATATAATATGTATATTATATAGTATATAATCAGAGAAATCTAATCAAGCTTGATAAGCAGTCATTCTTCAAGTATTTTGTAGATTGATAGTCTTCTCAGATGATCATCCTCTTGTAATAAAAGGATAAACTCTTACACTTGATGTTAATTTATTTAGAACTTTAGAAATCTAATTTTGCATTTTATACTAGTGTGATTCAGAATAGTGATGAGTATTTGAAGCTGAAAGTAGGCACAAAAAACTCTCTCATAGAAATTTTATTGTTGTGGGCCTCTATTCACTTTTGGATGCTCTTTTATACTTTAAACATGTGTAAATGCCACATAAAGTTATGATATGACTCTGGTGTTACACCGGTTTAAATTATAACAGAGGTTAACTGGATACTTTGCACAATTCTAAAAAGGTCTAGGAACAAAGGCTAGATCAGAATCTGAAAAGGTTAAAGGAATTGTGCAGACAGCACTGTTACAAGAGACATCTCAGGTCCATTAGCTGGAACACATAGTAAGAGAATTTCCTGGGTTCAGGAGACTCAAAAGGTGCTAATTTGCATACTCCAATTTGTCCCAGTCACAGTAAATGCATCAGATTGACTCCATAAGGGCAGGACTTTCAATCTGGAGTTATGGTAAAGGTACAGCATCTGAGCAGTTGCTGCCCAAGGGGTTATATACTAAAAGGAGACTGGGGGAGGTGTGGGAAATAGCAAATTGTTTTGTAATTGAAGCTTGGAACAGTACACTTAAACCTGCATTTTATATGGCAACAATATATAAAAGTGTGCAGTTTTATTTAATAAAGAAATATTTGATCTGAGCAGGACACAGCATAGAGTAGTGTGTCATTTAATTCCTGAGAAAGTATTTGAAGAAAATGACATATCACAGCACTGTTTGTTGACCGTTTTGTTGTCACCTGCTGAGTGTTGTCATTTCCATAGCCAGTGGGCTGTATTGAATCAGACAAAGGGAATAGGTCATTAAAAGAAATGGAGGAGTTTCTGCAGCCTATAGAAGCTCAAGGAGGATTTTTTTTCTTTAGATACATCAACAGAACTCTATTGGAGTCTGCATTCAGCTATGATTTGGAGGTTTGCCCTATTTTTCTCTAAAGTAAGGTGGCTTGAAAAGTATAGACAGTAAAAACTAATATGTGGGCTCACCAGAAAGAATTATACCTTCTATGGTGTTTCTAAAGATAAAGGTGAGGACAGTAAGTGTCCGGGTTTCAGAATGCCTTGTTTCATTTTTTTTTCAATCACAGCATTCATCAAACAAGGAAAAGAGTGTTGATTTTATATAAATAAATAAAAATGGGGAAAATTATATTTCATCGTAGTGCTGGGCAAGTTAACTGATAGTTTTCTTCACTTTCATGAAAACATTGATGACAGTTTCAAAGATTACTGTATTCCTCATTTCAGGCTTTACGAAAACAAAAAGCACTAGAAATAGGCTTTAAACATCCTTTGTACTCCTCTGCAATAGATGTGAAGGGCAGCACTCTGTGCCTTCTTTCTCCCTGGGAGCTGACAAAGGGTAATGTTTGAGTCTGCATACAGAAACCCCGTAAATGGAGCACGGACAGCTGAGATTTGTATGAAAACTATTTTGTTTAAGGCCGGTTTTAACTAAGTTATTTATCATATCAGGTCACTTTTTCACTAGTCACTTTTCCTTTTTTTTTTTCCCCCCCCAACTCTGAGGCCTAAATTAATAAAAAATTAAATATTGACATGGAAGCTGTGTGTTCAACCTTCCCCATTGCTATAGAAGCTGAAGCCCCAGACATGGTTTTGTTTTTCCTTTTTACTTGGAAAGTGCAAGCACCTTTACAGATTTATAAGTACATAATGTTTAAACGAATACAAATATTGTTGAAATAAATGAGTTAGCCTTGTAGAGCATGCTCTCTGTTCTGAAGTATATTATCTCAAAAGTTGATTAAAAGTGGTTGTTTCTATTAGGTGCTGCTAAAATGTCACTGTATTAGAATTTCTACCTGTGCAGAAAATTAAAAAGGGACTATGGAAACAAATGATAACATTTCCACAAGTGAAGTAGTTGTGCGTAATTACATGGCATCACATTTGGACACACACACACACACACATATTTAATAAGGTCACATAAGATGCAAACTGGTGCTGACTTCTGTTCATTAATTATGCACAGCACTTAGCCAATGAATTGTTTTCTTCTTTTACATTTTTTCCATTTTAAGGAGATTGCTATTTAGATATATACCATTTTACATTACTGTAAGACTATACCTCTTTGATTGTGTCTCATGTTCAGGTTTGATTTAAAGCACTCTAGATTCTTTTCTACATATTATAGCTAGTGATTTAAAGTGTGCATCATTGGCTTGCTTTGCACTATTTGTTATTCTGTTCAATAGTATCTTCTGCTCAACATAAAGATTTTAATCTTTACGATTTCACTCCTGGGGTTTTTTTTAGCACAGAGATGGTGGGGTGTATGCCTGTGTCTAGAGTTCAGAAGTTGTCCTAATATTTCAACAGAGGCCTACAGTAGAGAAGTCATCATTATGGAGGACACCTTCTTTGCTATAGCAGCTGCCTCCTAGCCATTGATAAACCTTTTGCTCTTCAAAAAACATTAGGCTTTGAAGGGAAGTACTATGGGACTGGTCAGCTTTCTTCAACCTATCAGCAAATACTTCTTAGTTTACCGTATGAAAACCAGTATTTTACAGAATAATGTATTTCTATTGTGGTTTAGAAGTTCAGTGTTTATTTTATAAAGTATATGATCAGCAGACAATTCTGGAAATAAGAGTTAACTCTGTTAACTCTGAGAACAAAAAGCTTGGGACAAAAGTGTCATTTTGAAAGACTGTCGTGCCAAACTTGGTGTCTTTTTTTTTGTTCTCTCTCAAATAATTTTTGCATTTACATGTCTGAAACAGTAATGATCAAGGCAGTGTTTTTCATCCTTTACAAATTATGTAGTCAAACAGAATCAAAGACAGAATATAATCCTCCCTTTGAATCAAAAGTACTAGATATTCTACACATAAATAATATTTATCAGAATGTGTATTAGAAGGTAGGAAACAGTTCAATTTTTCAACAATATAATGTTGTATTAGTCTATCGAAACAAGAAAAAATATTTGGTTTTGTCTATTATAAACCCAAGCTTAATGTTGTGAAAGTGAAAATCATGTTTTTGTGTCTAATTGCTTTTAGGTATTCATTTTTATGTTTTCTACCTGGCACACAAAAATGGATTATTTTAGTTAGACACCTAGTTATAGGGTCCTAAAGCTGTGCCTGTGAAAGATCAAACCTGTATGTGAGCTGGCCAGCAGAAGGTACTACACCTTCCTGTAGGAAGGTCTACTCTTGTCACTGGCATTGCATTGAGGGTGTTGTAGGGATATTTATTTGTGTCAACTGTAGGTCCCTACACATCTGCATTTTAGGATGCAGTAGTCCACATAAGGTTGGGCATGTGCTGTGGGAGAGGAAGGGGGTTGCTTCATGTCAAGTCCTTGCGCATTTAGGCTACTGACTTTGAACTGGCCCCCACAGTTCCAGTGTTTGCCAAGACTAATTAGCAGCACTTGGCATTCATTCTACAAAAGTTTCCCCAACTCCCAAGTAGATTATTCCTGATGAGGGTATGAATTATCTACATGTAGGAGGCTTGGCGGGAAGTGACTATAGCTGCTATTTCTGATTTTAAGATCATGTAAGCCCTTAAGCCTTGCTCTAGAATGACATTCAGTGACCTCCCTCATGGAGAGGCTGTGGCTTTGGTAGACTCCAAATTTAGATGGAAAGTCGTCTTTCCCATTTCTTAACTAAGCAAATGTTTAACATTTCTTAATTTACGTGTATCATCAAGCTTTGTTTCCAAGTATTAAGGTCAATACCCTTCATTCTCAAGTCAAGAGATAAAAACTCATACCTTTTCAGAGCAACCAGTAGCAACAGCATTTTAGTTAAAGAGCATTTTATTTTCTTTAGTGTCAAGAATGTGCCTGCCAAGGGTGACACATGCAAATATCTAAGGAAATGTCAATAATATATTGGGAAATTTTTACTTTTTTGGTTTTTTTACCTTTAAAGAGCATTTCAATGACGTATGTTTTCCTCTTTATGAAAATGTCTTTGTGGCGTCATCCAAATCTTATACTCACAATTCCTGGCAATATATCTAGCAGTAAAAAATTGTTTAGGATTAAAACATAATGGATGGTATCAGTATAACTTCCCAGCCACTAGACAGGAAACGAACATTTACACATTCTAAGGATTTGCTGTAGCTGCAAGATTTCATCATCTGTGCCTAAATCACCAGAACAGTAGAAATACTGGAATTAGTTGTGTAGTGGCATATGAAAGGATTAAGGGATGCATACTATGCTCAGATAGTACTCCTTAAGAGAGAGGAACCACTCACTAATCCACAAAACATGACTAGAGGGCAGCAGCAGGCTGACCTGCAGCCCCATAGGTGACCGGGTTTATCAGCCAAGCCATGATATCAGCAAATTTACCAGCAAATGACATGATGCAGGCATCCTACCCAGACTTGGGCATATGCGTCCTGCATCTGTCAGTGTTACAGCAGTTGGCTCCCAACCTGGAGCATATTCTGTATTCCCAGTGAATTAGAAATCCCAGCCAGCACAGTCACTGAGTGGATAAGCCAAGTCTTCTGAAACAGCGCTGTTATATTTGAAAGGCCAATTTAGGTAGGAAGAAGTCCTGTGAGATTGTATGAGGGTTCCTCCCATTCATGGCAAGATTGTGATGCATAAGTCTGTTTCTACTTATACAAGCACAGTGAGGAAAGGAGAGCATTTATAAATGCCAAAAGAAAAAAATACTTCTGAAAATCTGAAAGGACTGGAACTTACAAGGGGCTTCTTCTCATGTGGAGAAGAAACTTTGTTAATATTTACCTGTTCGTTTTCCTGGGAGAATTGGTGTGGGCTCCTGACTCAGCCTTCATCTCCAGAAACCCTGAAATAACTTCTCTTTAATAAAGAAGTTCTCTTCTTATGCTGTCCCAGTTTCATAAACTCTGTGAAGGCTAAATCCATTCGTGCCACACTGAGCAATCTCAGAGAGTGAGAAAATGCTGTAACAGAGATAAGGGCTTCTGTCTCCCCTCTCTCCCAGTATTTGCTCTTTCAGGAAAGTTCTTTATCCAGTACTAACTTTCACTTGTTTAAACTAGTGGGAGGGTTGTCTTTCAAAGAGTTTGAAATAGAAGTATCCATTAAGAATGAACACTTGACACCAAAAAGCATCAAGGACACTCTGGGACTGAGAAATTTAGCACATTGGCTTCCTTTACAGGATGAAGGTGTAAAAGAACGTAAGATTAAACAATCTTCTTTAATTGTCTGTAATCTACTTCAGAAGTATCTGTGTACCTGAGTGGAGCATTCATTTTTTTGTCTGACTCAGATCTTTAAACTAAATTCACTGTAAACATTGTGGTCAAAACACCAAAGTTGATTTTACCGTTGAATAGATTTCGTCACAAAGAGAGAGGTGTGAACTGTGAACAGGGACACATGCTGGTTTTTTTCAGCTCTCCTGCACAGCTTTGCTTGTATGCTTTCATTTTGAAAACTTCTGGTCAAATTTTTCTAATATAGAATACGTATGGCATATAAGGATTATGGGGAGCTGATGATCTAGTCTAGAGGGCTTTAGAAGTCTCCTCTCTTCTAAAAAGATAATGGTGCGGGAAGGATTACTGACAGTGCAGTATGTACTTCATAGTTTTTTAAATAAAAAGTGGTAGTCCTTTAAAATAAATAGCCAATGATTGTTAATTCAATAAGCTAGTACTGTGAAAATTTTAGTAATTTGGAACTAATATGCTTAATATGCTTCGACCTTGGGGATTTCATTACATTTTAGCAATTACGTATTTTTATTTTACAGTGCTGTTAATAAAAACAACAAGAATACTTCTCTTGAAGGTGTGACTTTATGAAGTGTGTTTCTCATTTTAACAAGTGCCAATACTGATTAGCAGAAGAGACGTTTTGGGTTTGTTTTAAAAGGGAAATGTTTCAAAATAAATAGAAAAAAATCAGAAATATAAGAGTAAGAGAAGATGCAATTCCCTTTTTTATTGTGTTAACCCACTAAGACACCATTCAGATATGTCTTTATAAACCTCTCTTCAGGTAAAAATACAAATAATTAAAAAACGGAACAAAGTAGTCTTCTGCTGAGTTCGCTTTTTCTGTACAAGAGACTTTCTTTGTATTTAGTTTAGTTTGTCACTAATGAATGTAGTACTTTGAGTATTAGTTATTTCATTGTCCTGCTGTGATTTTTGACATTCAGTTTTAGAGATGTTGCAGGTGCCTTATTTCTTATAAAACATTTTATGCATTATGTTAGAAATAATTGCTTTATATTAGGGAAATAAAGGTAAATAAAACCATGGAGATAACTCCCCAGAAAAATCTCTCATTGGAAAGTAGTGACATTGTTATTTTACTGGTTGTGCTGTTTCATTAAACTGTATTCATTCCTTATTTTTCTTACTACAGGAAAATTGTATCTTTTCTAGCAGAAACACTTCATTTAACTATGTGATGTCTGGGGCATGCAGAAGGCTAACTAGAAACAGAAGGCATTTCACAGCTATGAAATAAAGCTTTTGTTGTGAGTTACTTGTTAGAGTAAGTTTTCTCTCTCTAACGACTATAGAAAAAGCACAGAAATGAATCCTAATGGTCCAGAACTAGATTTTTTGAGTGTCCCCCCATATTAGCACATCAAAAGAGCTCAAATTAACATGAATTTTATGAGAATAATTAAAGGGGTGGGGGAATATTTTTTCCTGATTAATGTAGCAGCCAATTTATTGATATTTAGTGATTTTTCAAGTCTTCTGTGTTTTATCCATATTAATTAATCTGTATATTCTACAGACACCCCAAGGAAAGGCAGATGTGAATACCTGTGTGTTTCACTCTGTTCTGTCAGGTTGAAGGTTCAGATGTGAAACTTCTTCATTGTTACTCTTCAAAATAAGAATATTAACAAGAAAAAAGTAGTGAACAATAATGCCATCCGAATTAACAGGAGATTGAAAGAAGTGGCAGGAATACAGAAGTTTCTATTTGGGGATCCTGCCCACAGGAAAAAAAAAAAAAGATATGGATTTGGAATTCAGCAAGCATTGAAGATGGCTACATAAAGATACAAGCATTCCTTTATGACCAAAATTGTAGGTTTGTGTTCCATCTGTGTGACCTCCTCGCTATAAAAGATCCTGAAGTAGAATAACAAGTAAGCCATGTAGCAATGTTCTGGTTTCACTCTGATGTTCTGATTTTTCCCTAAATACTGTGTACTGTGAAATATTGCTGCAAAGCTAAGCCTTTAGGTCATATGTGATAAATTTTTAGCTGATCATGTAAGTCAAATGCCTCCATGAACTTTATGCTGCAGGATCCACAGTATGTAGTTAATGGTATTTTATATATTCAGTCCAAATAAAAGATGAGAACACCTAACACAGTAAATTAATGTAGTGTGGAAAACACTGAACACAGAGATTTTCTACAAATAGCTGTTGTTTTTACAGTATAGTACAAAGACTAAGATCTTGTAGTGAACAGATTAGCAGAATGAAGTCCACTGAGAAACAAGCCCAGATGCATTTCTTCTTGAAGTAAGAAAAGAACCATAATGATTGCAAAAGCCATAATGAAAGTTCAATAGATTTTCTTTAAGTTGTTCACGTAAATATAACTGAAATTTTACTCTGAAAGAAAGAACACCTTTTCAGCTGCAGAAGAGAGTAAGATGGAGGAAATTCAGAGCATATTTTGAGGAAAATCTTTTCAGGATATGGAACTCACTGAATGTATAAAAATGCATTTCAATGTTAGGATCAATTTCTGTAAGTGCTACATTTTTTTCAAAAAGCAAAAGTTCTCAAATGTAAAAAAATTGAACCCCTCGACACAACCTTTGAGTGGTTTACAGGCTTTATTATGTTAAAAAAGTGTAAGTTAGCAAAGGTCCTGAAAATTTTCCCTCTGAAATTTATGACACTAAGTGGAAGTTTACTTCTCTGACTTCTTTGTTAAGAAGCAGGAAATGTCATACATGTGTGGACCTCAAAAATGCAAGTAATTCAGTCCTATGGTTCCTCTCACCCTTTTTTAGAACTGCATAATCCACTGACTTCAGTGGATACTCCTGATTTATATCACTATTAATGAATCAGATTTGAAAACTTTACACTCATGAGAGCTCATACTGTCTATCTGGCCAATCAGTTATGATAAGCTTGTTTGGAATTGTGTTGTGTGCTTCAGTTTAACGCAACACCTAAGTTTATGGTTAACTTAAAAGTTGTTTAAATGATAAAGATTTGTTTCAAGATAATGTCCTTGTTTTATTTTATGTGAGTATATATTACTCTGATTTCTGCTTTCAAGGAGTTATTTGCTCTTTAACTCATTTTAGCTTTTGCAGTCTTTGTTGATGTTGTAGTTTGACTTCTGGTCATTGACAATCTTATCTTATGTAACCATTGAGCCATTTGAGATAGAACATTTTCTAATTACATTCACTAAACATGGACTGATTTGACTTGAAAATACCTGCCTGTTGTCATCACTAGGTTTTGTTTTGTTCTGTAATTAATGAAGAAGCAATATCAGTATCTAGTGAAACTGTCACACAACTTTCTGATACCATTTTCCTTATACTGCTTTTTCCAGATAGCTTTGCAAATCTAGAATACAGCTTTAGCAAAGAAAATTTCCTTGACAGTGGAATTATGTTGGGGTGGTTGGGATTGTATCAATTTAATAATTTTTTCTAGCTTCTGTGATTTGAAACCTGGAATATTGCAACTTGAGGTGCTGGAATACTGGTGCCATTGAAAAAGATCATTTAAGTTTGGTTACAGTTGTTCTCAGAGATCTTTAGCTGGTCACATATTTCTTGGGTTACCAACATATAAAAAGCCTGAAATAAATTCTTAAGGCAGTAATCACTTGCTTTAATGTCCTCTGCTGGAATGTAGCCTTTTCTTTTAGAAGATAACTACAAAAAGAATGAAATCCAAAGTGCCTGTAATGTAGCTTTTCCCTAGGAAACAATTCATCTACTGAAAATACCATGACTGCTAGTATCAAGGGGAGAAGGAATATAATTAATTCATTGAGAACAATTGTGTCTATATTGCCTAGACTGTCAGGTCAAGATCTCTTATAAGAACTTTGCATTAATACTTATTTACTTCTAGTGGAGATTCAGGATTAAGTTCTGGGACCAAATACCGCCATCCTTCTTCAGAATTGTCTCCTAATCAAAAGTGACTTGTGTCCTTTTTAAAATACTTTCTCAACATTATTTCTAGAAGTAATGATTCTCTATAAATATTGCCAGCTTCCTCTCCGAGAAAGACATCTAACTGAAACTCCCTATTTCTGTTGACACTATGAAACTTCTATAGTTCCATTGGTTTGTTGCCATGGCATTCTTCTTTCTGTCACTGCCTGCAACCAAGCTATGATGCATTGATGGATTATTTTAATTCAGACTGTCCATGGTGTAAATGATTGCTTTAGTAAAAGAAGGAATATTATTAAATACAACTTTAGACAACCATTATCCACAAAAGATTTTTAATTTTGCTAATTTATATTAGGATTTTTAAAAACAGTACATTTTACAAGAGGAAATGAGATGTGTTTCCAGCATCCCCGAGACATTTATCCATAGGACTTAATATAATGTAAAAAGATATTATGATAAAGTGAATGTAAACTGTAAGCCTCTTTTACAATGATAGTAGTAGAAAAAGTAGTTCCTATGCATAAGAAAGTGTAAATCTCAATAAAGCATACTATTAAACTTTTAAAATAAATAACAGATTGGCGAAAGTTACCAGGTGAAATGCATAGACCAAAGTTCATCATATTTGGAAGAATCACTGCTTGTTTTTTAACAAGTGGTTACCAAGTTAATGAGTGTACCATTTTTAGCAGTAATTGCTAAAGGTGTCTTATATAGGAACACCTGTTGTTACAATAATTTCAGTGCAATTATTGGTTTTATATGCCTTCTCTAGAAACTCAGATCTTGCCATGACCCAGAATTGCAAATGTAAATCTAAATTACATGCATCTCTCTCCCACTGAAATATACAGCTACAGTAAAGTTCTCTAGATCTGAACTGTGAGATAGTTAACCTTTTCACTCAAACTAATGAAAAAAAAATTAAATTTGAACTGTATTTTTTATTTAGGTTGGCAGTGCCCTCACACCAGTCAGATTTAGACTGACTTCTATTGATATAAATGCATTATGTTCTATCAGACATCCATTCAAGGTGAATTTAGGGTATCACAGTCATCTTTGAGAGCTGATGAGAACAAATACTGACCAGGCATTCCAGAGGTTCAAAACCTGAACTTGTGAAACTTAAACTGAAAGGCTCAGTTCTAGAAGCTGTAAGCCATTACTACAATTTTACTGTGTCTGTTGTCTGGTTACCACGTGAGAAAACAAGCCATACTGTTACCTCTTGAGAAGAATTTCTGAGTGGGTTTTTAGAAACAGTTCCACAATATTGCGTAAAAATTTGATGTCTTGCATTTTATACTACTTATTTGTTCAAGGGTGGAAATTACAGTTAGAAAGATACAATCTGTGACGTCTGTTTAGTCTTCATGACCAAGTCTGTGAGAATCAGATGCACTCCTTGAGGATAACTGAAGTTGGGGGATAGAGGAGGAAGGTGATAGTGTTGAAGGGGAAGTAGTTTTCAACTATTTTGTTAGGCCAGGAATTGGGTTACATGGAACTAGATAGACATCACTTTTTTTTTTTTTTTCCTGTCAAACAAGATCAAATATAATGATACTCCTTACCTTTCTGGTTCCTGAACTTTTCTCATTTTTCCTTTTAAAACTTGGTTTTGGAATCCCATTGAAATCAGTTCAGTTTCCTTCTTTAACATCTGTGAAGGGTTATTAAGAGCTAATAAAGACTTGAAAAATGTGATTGAGCTAATATGAGACCATCATTGAACTAGTTTGTGCTCATTGAGAAACAATAGATGCGAAGGACAAACCCAGAAACACAGCTGGCAGTGAGAAATTTTGCAAACATAGATTGGCTTCTTTTATTTGGCAGGACAAACTGCTGTAATTCTGAAGTACAAAACTGCTTTTTTGCTCTATACTGTTTGCCAATCCAGTTCCAGAAAAATCATATGAGTGAGAAGTGTGAGACTTGTAGTTAGTGATATGTTTTCAGGTAAAAGAAACTAGAATTACATGCTGACAGCAATCAGGTCTACATGTGTTAATGAGGGGAAATGTTTCTGCTAGTCCCTCTCTGTCTCAATAACCAGTCTCAAGGGCTTTGCAAAAAGCTTTCACTCTTATTTTGTATTGTACACCTACTAGGCTATTGTCTTCTCAGTGTATCTGGTGTCAAATCTAATTCCTTTACTCTTTACCCAGAGGAAATCCTTCTCCAGTATTTCCTAGTGGAAGAAAAGGCATCTTAAGCTTTGCCCCACTGAACAGAGACAGTGTGCACATTTCACATATCATCTTTCTGTACCTTTTTTTTTCCCTCAAGGAGGTCTTATGTTAGTCTCTTAGAATCAGGGAATGAGATTCTTACTAGTTTCACCTTGTCAGCTTTTTCTGATTAGTGAAACCAATACTATCATTAAAATTTGGGCCAGCTAGTTACATATGATTACAGTTAATGAGATAGTGTAAAGGGAGCAACAATTCCTATGGCAATTTATATCACCTGTGATTCTGGCCATTAAACTGTGAACTTGTTAACCTATTGGGGACATCTGGATGAGAAAGGCAAGTCCATGTCATCAGACGTGTTCTGCACACCACATTTTTCCCGGGAGTGTTAGATACATACGTTTCAGTTTGCAGATGTTTATTTACTCATATAACACTCAAATGAAGTTAATTTTTGGGATTGCAGTTGAATTATTGTGTTATACACAGCAAAAAAAGAGGCCCTTGCAGTAATGCTGGAGCCCTGAGGCTGTTGGCTTGGCTCATGATGTATTGTACTGTTAGTGTTTCAGCTCTCTCACAGGGGATTGCTGGTCCTACTATGAGGTCAGGAGTTAACTACTTGTATTTTAGCAGTGTAGTGATATAAATACAGCTTCTTTGGAAACCTTACTTGACGTAATTTTTGGATCTTTGCTACAGTACCTAAGCTTTAGTAAAAGTCAATAAGAACATTAGATTGTTGTCTGTATTATTACTTGCCACTTCCTGCCAGCAATCTACCAATTCATTAGCAGAGACTTTTGGAAATCTCACTTGATTATTTATGCAGTCAATAGCAAGGCTTGTCTGCATTCATAATTGTTTGATTTTATGGCCTCTTCTTTAAACAAACATTGTCTATGGTAATGCGATGCCCTGATGGATGGGAAAGGTTTTGTCTGTGAATATCATTTAGATAATTAAAAATGACAGATGAAATCGCCTGCTGTCTTGACCTGTACTTTGTTCCCTCAGTGATGCTGAAGAGATGCTGATTGCTGTCAATCAAAAACCATTGGAGGTTTGTAAATTCTGGCTGGTGTGAACTCTGACCTCGAGTGTTGATCTGAAATAGATAATAACCTTGAAATTCTATTAGAATTTAAAAACTGTTTCACCAAAGGGGCATGCTATATATTTTTTATTAAGAAAATGATTACTGAATGTCGTTGTTTACTCCACACAATCTAGGAAATAAAAGTAAATGTATTATGTTTAACGAAACTTAATAGTACAAATCAAAACTAAAATCTTATAAAATCGCCTCTCCCTGTTTCTGTTTCAAGGCTTCAAATCATCTTGAGAAAGAATTCCTTTTCATACTGTATAATAGTGTCCCAATAATGTTTGGATTTTGTTTATTGATTCTAAAACTTATGATGTCCTGACTTAATGATGTATTCTGGTTTTCCATCTATCTCATTTTTTCATTTCCTCTACGATTAGTCTTTGAGACACTTTTTTTATATTTATTTAACAATAGTTCTCTTCTTAAGAGCCAGCAAGAAAAACACCAGCTAGAATATTTAAGATGTGGAAAGCCCAGCCAGAAATGCACAGAGTCCTGAATGAACAACCGCCTTGAAACCTGGGTCAAGAGATCAGGTGCATAAAGGGCAGTCATCATGAGATTTTTTTTCGTTACCTGGAAACTTCTGGGATAATAGCAAGTCATACTGTTTGTTTTGAGATCTGGGGTTAGATTTGGAGTGGATTTTTTTTTTGTTTTTCATGGAGCAAGGGGGTAAAAGCATTTTGAGATTATATTTTGATATAATCAGATTTATAATTTTAAATTTACTGGGAATAGTAATTGCCAAACTTCAGGAAATTAAACACTCAGTTTTTACGTTTTTGTCCTATTAAGAAACATCACATAAACATAAAATAAGTGCTTTAGGACTTAGTAATTTTTATTTTATAAGAAAAACATTATAATTAGGGTATTCCAACTGGTTCTTGAGTGTATGTTCTTAAGGAGGTGGGTGTAACTCACTTAGTTACAGTAACAGAAACAACTAAACCTGATCTCTGAAAAGGTAGTTGACAAACTTACTTCCTTTGTCTTTGGAATTTAATGTGAAATTCCAGTAGGGCTGGCTTAATAAGTAGGATTTTCCGTAATAGTCTTAGATTGGTGCAGAAAAAATAATTTAGACATTTTCTCATAGGTGGAGGGGAAAAAATAATCTCATCTAAGTGTTGTATTCAGAATGAATTGTAAGGGACTCACTTGCATCCGCAAACTAAATTAGGAACAACTCCAATTTTATTTTGAGTGAGCATACAATTTCTTCCCTGAACGGAAGCCAGTGAATATATGACCATTTTAATTTCTGATTTACTTCCATTTGTTAAAAAAGGACAGGTGAAAGTCATTGTCTGTGTAACTGAGACCAAATACTTTCAGCTCAGCTGGCATAGGTGTATTTTGCAAGTTTTTCACACGTCATTAACAAGGCTTCCTACCACCTGACAACCTCTCTGTGGTAGTCCCAGGCCCTTTTTAAAGCAAAGGCCGTGAGCCAAACAAAACTGGCAAATGGGTTTATTATCTGGACAATTGTGAACAAGAACAGAAGCCTTGAGGGCTTCTTTTGGAACTTTCATTATCTGAAGCTTGGAAGGTGTTGCTTTAATTAGTTATCTTTTATTAAGCTTTTGCATAGAAGGGTCTCTTTTTAACTTTGTTTAAATTGATTGTTTAAATATGTTTATAGTTTTCTTTGTTAATAATCGTAGTGGTATTATAGGATTAGTTGAAAATAAATTAGGAGGAAAATGGAGAAGGTGAGACTGAGTGAATGAAAAATAGTTTATTTAAAAAAATCTCAGGCACTGTTGTGACCCTGAATTTAGATACATTGGAAGTTAGATTTGGATTTATTACTATGCTCATAGAAGTCATATCTCTGTGCAAGTAAGTTTATTTTACCAGTTGGATCCTGGCTATGATTTAAAATATCTGCTTGTCTTTAAACACACCTGTGGTTTAAATAAGTGCTGATTTTGTAAGATTTGTAATAAATGTGTAGTGGAGTAAATCTGTAAAATATTACAAGTAATTTGCCACTGAATGTATCCCATGCATTTTTCGGAAATGGGATTTTATTGCTAAAATGTCATTCCTAGACATAGCAAGAAAATGTTAGCTGTTGATTTTGAGGAAATTAGGCTGGTCTAAAATTACTGAATCTGATTTAAGGTGCATAGACTGAGCATCTATGAGTGTAAAGTGAGATTTCTTTTAATTCAAAAGGGCTCCTGAGGTTATTTTGCTACAATATGAAAATGAATTGTGACAATACAGGCCTGATTACAAGCATCCCATGCTGTCCCACTGTGACAATTAGCTCCCAATTGTTAAACCATTTGTTTATTAGAACATTAAGGGCTGGTGCTGTTTTGACTTGCAACTGGAAATGGATTGCTACCAAGGTTGGTTATGAACACAAAGGACTCTCAATAAAGTGTTTTATTGGACAAGAATAACCACACATTTAAACTAATTTAATTGAGTCACCTCTAGTATATTCCAAGAGAGTTATTAAAAAGACATCTGTAACAGGTTGTTCACTTAGTCTAATAGAAATTTTTTTTAAATGTTCATAAAACTTTAAAGTATTCTCCAGGGACCATAAAGCAGTAGGCAACATAGTAAAATGACCCACAAATTAAAAAGGTGTTTGCTAACACTCTATGACTCTTAGTACAAGCATAGGTTAAATTGCACTGGATCCCACTGAGAAACTAGTAGAGGTGTTCTGTGCGTAGATGTCCATACTCATATGTGCTTGGTCAAGCTGTAGCTAGAATTTGTTGGGAGGGGTTTTTTTAAATATATACTATTCCTTGGGAAAATTGATCACATAGACTCTTCTCGTGAAAACAGAGTAGTTTCTATGAGACAGTATTTGGCTGGGTAACAATTATCAACCTCAGGATGGAAATTCTTTTCAGAAAAAGGGAGTGCTCTCTTTTTTCTGGGCATTAGGGTGTGCTTCTGCTTCAAAACATGGTTGAATGTTGTGTGGCTGTGGTGTCCAGAAACCCTGCATTCCGCTTGGCAGAGACAGACTTTTACAGTGCACGACGTATGGTGCTGGGATTCTTGAAGTGTGCAAAACCCTGCAAAAAGAGCACACATAAGCACTAGTCATGCATTTGTAAGGGGGCCATCCACCTCAGTAAATATTAAAAGGAGCTATCATCCTCCATCCAGTACTTACTCATGGGAAAACAGAAAAAAAGTCACATGGACTACCAAGAGCACGTCTCTGTGCGTGTCTCTCTCTATACCCTTCTTTTCTAGCCCCGTTGCAGCTCTGGAACAACATTCCTGTGGCAGTGGACTTCCTGCAGATAGAGAGGGGGATGTGAAGAGGGAATTTTTAATAAGACAGTAGAAAATATTTGTGCAAAATCTATCATTTTCTCCCTGGACTGAATCTAGAGGCAGTCAGACAGTCCAGAAGGTGCGTGGCAGAGGATTAAGAGGAAAGGTGAGCACAGTTTTTCATGCTTCTGCCTAAGAAAAAGACAATTGTGGGGGGATTATTTGCTTTCTTTAAATTTCCTACAGAGAAATGTCCTTTACAAAAATTGCTCAATCAGAAAGCTATCCTTATTTTTTGGTAAGTTTTACATAAAGTTATTTGGACGTATGTTGCACTATATACCAAATGTCTTCATAGTTATTCAAAATTTGCAACACCATTATCACCAACAAAATCAAAGGTCTTGCAACACCCTCGTCTGTGAAAAGAGAGTGTGTAGCACATTGGTCATGCATATGGCAGAGAGCATTTGGACACTATATAGAGAACTATAGTGTGCTTCTTATTAGTCACAATCTTGTTTTTAAATTCTTGTTTGCTCCATAGTGCTTTTTAGTGTCAAACAGTGTCATACAAGACTAAGAAGTGGTAAAAAGAAAGAGCATTTTTTGATATTATATACAATAGCAATATAGTGAAGAGGGAAATAAGTGGGAGAATTAAGGTAATGTGAGAAATGATTGAAGGGTTGACAAATGAATCTAGACCATATTAAATTTGATAAGCAGAACATACAGATCACAGCAATGAAAAATGTACTTTAGAATGTATTTTAGGAATGGAAACTTTGCATCATGGAAATTTAAAGTTTACCATTCTTTGCCTTGAAGAAAATGTTTTTGTTGGTTGAGCCTTGGGGATTATCTAAAAGAAGACACTAATTCACCACACAAATTGAAATCAGAATCTGAAAAAAATTTGTGTCAGCCATTCACTTCCAAATCTGCTCCAAAGCATCTGAACTTCAGCTGAGAGAGTATACAAGTTTTGCCTCACTTTCAGCTTTACTGTTTGTTGCATTATGACCTAATTTCATTTTACTTGTTCTGTCTTTTTCCATAAAACATCCTATTGGATTGCTTTCATATCCAGATACAGAAAACTGAATAAATCATATCTAATTAATTTCATTTTAATATCTATGACTATGCACTTTTTCCATTGCTCCCAAAGTGTGTGTATATATCTGTGATTTCACAGGTAAAAGAAAAAACATATACTACTACCCCTCTTTGTTGATGAACTGCTAATAACTAAAAGGGTTTCCAAGATATGGTAATACATAATTTAAAGATATTTTATTGTTTAGCTCATTTTCTTAAACAACTGGATGTTGCTAAATTATAGATTGAGAGATAAAATGCAAAAACCCTTATAAAATACTTTGCTGTGAACTACACTTTTTCGAAGAAAATAGCCTTTGTTATGGAAAGGAGTGGTGGGTGAAACAACAAGATCATTTTTGCACTTAAAAGCAGCACTAATTTGGATATGAAGAGATCCAAAACTTTATGAAGCTAGAAATGTTTGTTTACGTGTGTCATTACCATCTTTGCTGCTTAATAATGAATGCATCAAAAGGATTGGTATAAATAATATTTCAGTATATCTTAGATAAATACTTACTTTATGTCCGCAGGTTTTTTTAATTAAAAAAACCCCAACAAACATGTGCTATAAGTGTTTCAAAATAAGTTGGTTTTTTTAGAAGAATTCAAAACTATATGTGAAAGCTGCAGTGGTTTAAAATATATAGATATGTGGCTTTGAATTATTTTATTACATGCACTTTTTTCTCTTCTTCATCTTGGAGGCCATGAGAAAATAGTAATTGTTAAAATTGTTGTTTCTGTTTATGATTTACATACAGTGTGCTAGGCACTGTACATAAAAAGTTAAATACACTATCTCTTTGGAGGACCCAAATTAATTTTCTTCTAAATAAAGAATTAATAGCTTACAGTTCCTGAGATATAAGCATTGCTGGTTGATTCTAAGTTGGTATATTGTGAATTTGTTTCATAACTTAGGCCCTGTAAAATACAGCAACACAATGCATCACTGATACAAAAGCGATAGATTTAAAAAATGTTTAGTGAGAGTATTCCACCTAGACCAGTAGGAACACCTGCTTCTATTATTCAATCACTGATAAAATGGTAAATAGCTTATGTCAGTCATGCAGCTTGCATAAAGCTACATAGTTTGCCTGTAGGTTTGGCCTTTTTTTTTTTTTTTTTTTTTACTTCTACATGTTTTGTATTCAATTTCTTTGTTAACAGACATCTTAGAATTATAGGATCATAAACGGACACTGACACTATTTTTATCTTTGTTCATGTTATCTGTCTTGCAAATGCAGCTCTGCATGTCATACCGGGAAAAGAAAAGGGATGTTAAAGCTATGAACTCTTGCTTTTAAATAATAGGGTAGAATCCACATGGTCTATTTGGTCCCAGGTTATTTGTTTTTTAACTAATTAGCTGACTGTGCTTCCCCTCAAATTTGTGAGAACAGGAACTTTGATGTTTGCATCCTCATGCATATTTCTTGCTCCCAATTTCATTAACTGTTATGCAAACAGGAGAAATAATGACACTGCAACTTTATTTATATGATATGACTATTTGCATTTCAGTTTACTGCCCAAAATAGTATTCACCTGGAGAAAGATGATTTCATCTGCACTTGGAGAATAGAATTTTTTCAGTGACAGATTTTAGATAGGACAGTTGTAAAGACTAGGATTTCTAAAAAAATTTGAACACATTCCAGAAAACAATTTGTTCCTGGGTTTTGTAAGTCTTTCCTGGCCCATTGTAATACTGCTCTCTCAGAATGGCAAGGGTATTTCATTTCAGCTGAGTGGTATTAAATAATTAAATGATCCCTAGGTGATATTAGATAATCCCCATGATGGCTGACTGCCATCATGTGTGTGCCATGGAGTCCAGCCTGGTGATATCATATTGCATTACATTTTTTGAAGGAAACAGTGGAAGCAACACTTCTAAGCAGACTCTGAATCAATTGCTTTCAAAATCAGCTTGTAATAGGTAGGTAGTAAATACCTACTGCTCCCTATACCTATCAGACCAAAAGGTTTTCATTATAGAATTTACTTCTGCTTTATTTCTATTTTAACACGTTTTAGCACTTGTGTTGTTTGAAAGAGAGACTGAATATTCTGCCCAACTAAAACCCCATGGCCAAAGAAGTACCATGTTTTTTTCTACTGAAGTTTCATTCACAAAATATATATTTTGGAGGGGGAAATGGTCCATTGCCTTCTGTTACCTGTGCTACTGGCAATTATATGGCCAGCTGTCAAAATATTGATTGACCAGATATTTAAATTCTGAGTAGAACTGTCAGTGAGAAGTACTCAAATGCCATCCAGGTATTCATCATTATTTTTTTCCCAGAACAATTCAAAATACTATCAGCTCTCTTTCTAATAAAAGACTAAGGTTGTAACACTGAACATAATACAGAGTGAACCCTGAAAACAGACAGCCTGCCCGGCTGAGGGTCAAAGAGGTGTGCTAGTAGCAGTAGGCCATAGTTAACAGCTTTCCATCTCCTTTTCCTTAGAGCACCAGCTCTCTCATTTTCAGCTATGTAGGCAGTCCTTCAACACATGTTCTGGAGTTCAAGTGTCAGATTTTTAGCCCTTCTGGTATGCAAGTGTGACTTGCATGTTCTTGCATGCAGTTGACTTATCTTTATTTTTTTCCTACTACAAAAAGGCCAGCAACCTCAAAAGCTACTATTTAAAAAAATAGTAACAGAGTTAGAAAGTCAGTTACCAGAAACTGAAGCAATATTGGATTTATGGCTTTCTGCACAACCTTAATTTGTTCCTCTTGCCTTTATGTTTTATGATAAAGTCTTCAACCACATGATCACACACTGCTTTGTACTCGTGTTCTCTGCATTCAATATGCACAAAAACAAGGTCCTGAAGAGGAGTTGTGGCAGTGTAAAGATAACATAGGGGATTTTCCTGTGGGGGATTTTTCTATCAGTATTATTTTCTTTAGTAATGGAATTACATAGAGTAAAAAATGAATGTAGTTTCAGGAAGAAAAAGGTTGGTCTCAAGAAAGACAAAATTTCACAACATACCTAAGAGACCTTCGTTTGATCCATGTTTCTGCCAGATTTTTATACAAGACTAAGCAATTTAAACTAAAATATTGGCAGGAGACCACTAATTGTGCATTCCTCAAATCCTTGACATCAGTTCAAGTTCAGAGAGGCAGGTATGGAAAAGATCAGAGCATACACAGCTGCACTACATGAGAGTTCATCCTAGGAAGTGCCAGTAGTAGGACACTGCACTCAGCTCTCTAGACCAGACACTTCGAAGTCATGCAGTTCTGTCTTCCAGTGCTGGCTGTGCTACCTGTTAACTTTTTGACCTCTGGAAAGTCTCTTTGTCTTGATTTCTTCACCTGTAAAATGTAGATAATAACACTCTCATCTCATAGTGAGGATGAATTTATTAATGTTTACAAGGCATGAAAATTCTGGGGTGATGAGCACTCTAGAAACACCATGAGGAAATAAACAATTCTGCATTCACTGCAGGCATTTGATGGTGTGCAGTAAATAAAACAGGGACCAGTAATAGCATGTTAAGGATAAAAATATTGAAGAGCTGCCTCTCTCTGAGCAGTATTTATCTTGGACTTTAGGCTAGGTAGGGGGCTGCTGTGGAAAAATCATTATATGGTTCTGTAATTAAAATTTGTGACATTATGATTTTACATGGGGTGAGTAAAAGGGTCAACTTTCCCCAAGCAACATTAATTCTGGCATTTTGTAACTTTTGGGAACTTGAAATTTCTCACCTGTAGAATATTCTTTAATTATTTTTTTGAGTCTAGCAACTCTCATTGCATAAAGGATGGTAAGAAACAGACTAGCCTATATCCCTTAAAAATGTTACTATAGTCCATGCTTGATAAGGAAGATTGTCTGATTGTTATCAGACTTGAAGATGAGTGTAACTAGAGATCAGCTATAGCATAGAGGTATACACAGGGAAGAACAGCTTTTGTGGTTTTGGCATTATTTTTAAACCTCCTAAGACTCTTAGTTTCTTACAGTCCATATGAAAGCCAGTATACAACCAACAACCTCAACTTTTTCCTCCCAGCATTTTCTTGCAGTTGCATTCCATCCTTCTCTCTTTAAATCAATACCAGACTATATTTAATTCTCTGAAACCATAGCTCCTTTCTGCATTTGCTGTAGCCTAGTCTTCAGAGGCTGATTGGAAATCAGCTCAATCTGAAATCAGGAAGGGTTGAGTCATAGTTCACTTGGTCCCAGCTCCAAATGTCACTTGGCGATCACTTTTCCCGTCTCAGTGGTAGAAAATGAAATACGTAGAGACTCACCTCACTACCATGTGCTTGTAGAGATGAGATAGGGAAAAAAATTGCTGACAGTGTTTCCTGCCTGCCCCTGGCAGAGATTTACACTTCAAACTGTAATTGCAATCAACTACAGTTTTAGTTTTTCTAAAACATTTAATTCAGGGAGTTTGGGTCAGCAACATGTTTGCATTATATTGTGTGTCTGCAGTGATTTTCAGCATACAAAAAGATACATCCTTTAGTCCTGACAAATAGTGGCTGATATGGCACATTTATTTGCCCTCTGGTTATTAAGCATTTAGTTGAAGAGGAAGAGTTGCTTAGTCTTCATTTGGTAGTGGCTGCCAGAATCACAAGTGAGTAAATCCCACACTAGAGGAGGAAATAATCTGTGAAGAAAATCATTCCAGGTCCTTCCTATGAAAAATGTCTTTGGTATACATTGGCCCAAACCCCATGTTTGTAGCTGTCCAAATCAGAACAAGTAACCGTATTTTGTCATACTCTGATTCACCTCTGTCAGCATTTCATAATTTTGGTAATGATACTTGAACTACTGAAGCAGCTTGAATGAGTAGGAGGATTTTTTGGTACTATCTAGTAAAAACTATAGTCCTGTCTGAAGTTCTGCAAATTAAATGTCAGTCATTTTGTTGATGCTTTTAATACTTTTACTTGCTAAAGGCTACTGTGTGATGAGGGAGCAGAGATGCCGTGTTAAATGCTCTCCTGAAAGAGTAGTTACAAATGCCCTTCTAGAACTTATATACAGTTGTCATAACCATTCTTACATCAGCCTAGTAGAAGTGCTGTGTAGTATGGATAAGGATGTGACAACAGTACCCTTCTCTTTCTTATTACCATAGAGGCTACCAGCAGAAATGTGTCTGTAGTTAGATATTAGGGAATACTGATGTTCTAGGTTTCCAGCTTATCGAGTGCATATTACCTAATTCTTTAATTATTTACAGTCAAGATTTCTTATAGAGGCGTTTCTTATAGAGCTCTTTTATCACCTACCATATTTTGAGCAACCTGAAACAGTCAAATTTGAATTTTCATTCACTTTTTTTTGAAGTGGTTTTCCAATTCTTAACACAATCTAGACATTAAGTTGGATAGAGACTTATTCCGGTAGTCTCTAAGTGGAACTTTATCCCCTGCTTCTATTGGAGCTAATGGCAAAGACTAAAGCATCTTCTAGAAGCAATCATAGAAACAAAATGGTGTTTTGCAGTGAGACTAGCTATCTTTTTGCGGGTTCAATCATTTGTGTTGCTGGCCCCAAGTTTCTTAAATTAATGATCCTGTATTGTTGGCAGCATTGGCTGCTGTCTTCAGAAGCCAGAATGCTGAAGCTGGAACACTTAAAGTGAGTGCTAACATCAACAACTTTATCACAAATGTGCTCAGTTCTGAAAGATATACTGAGGATCAAACACCTTAGAACAAAAACTCTTTATAATTTAATCACTGTTTCCGATTCAGCTGCCTGCCTGCTAATGGCTGCACACATCTTATACTGTCTGTCCAAAAGGCCACCATGTGCTCCTTCACAGTCTCACCTTGTAGAACAAAATCAGGATGATTAGACAATCCTCTAAAAATATGACTCATTTCATTGTATAAGACAGACACGCTTGTATTCTCTGGAAAACCATAAGCAATGAAAGTAGGCTCCAAAATGTATCCCCCTTGATAAGAACATCATGTGCTTTACAGCTTTATGAGCTGCGCCTTACCTTTGGCCTCTGGAATGCATGTGAAATGCTCCAGAAAGGATATCCAAACTGATGTATGTGTTCTTTTTAGCAGCTTGTAACTTTTGTGAAGGGACACAATCCCATAGCCTCAGCTTTGGAAGCCTCTAAACTGCAAGCAAAGAGAATCCACTCAAAAATATCCTAAAACCAGACTTAAATAAATTGACACTAACTGCATCTGTGGTTCCTCATTTCTGTCAACTCCTCTCTAATATTTAGAAGTCTATTTGAAATCAGATGGGACTTCATTCTCAAAGTCCAGATCATCAGTTAAAGAGCACATTTGAATCCTCTGTTTTATCCTCTGCCAAGATCATTTCAATTTCCCTGAGGCATGCATCAAATGCAGTTATCTAAGTAATGGGAGATGAGATCATGTCATTCCTGATCTCAGGTTTCTAGACAACGCCCACACTCTGGGACAGCAAAAGCTCTCTACAGTGAAATCTTCAACCAAATATTTACACAGAATGTTTACATACGCATGGGAGCTTTGACGCTGTACAGGTATTCTCCTATCCAGGGAATCACCTTGTTTTTATAAGCTGACACTATTTACATGACTCTCAAGTCAGCTCAAATTC
This sequence comes from Cephalopterus ornatus, assembly GCA_013396775.1. Taxonomy (NCBI): domain Eukaryota; kingdom Metazoa; phylum Chordata; class Aves; order Passeriformes; family Cotingidae; genus Cephalopterus; species Cephalopterus ornatus. Next base: position 242,915 of record VZRE01005723.1, on the reverse strand, counting down.
CTAATACTTCAATGTTTGCTTGAAACATTTCACGAAGGGTTGTGATTCTCCTCCTTTTTACATCACTTACTACTCTGTGACACTGTGCACAGAGAGAGTTTACACAAAGAGAAATCGTTACCTTTGCTTCTGTAAATTTCTTGGATCAGGCTGTTTATTCGTCACATGCTATAGTGACAGTTGTCTCTGAGTTATCCATAAGCTGATGTTCTCAGAGAGCTGTAGGAGACCGTTGCTTCTCTGTGAACTCAGCTGAGTTTAGATCAGCACACTGATAATATGCATTATCTAAATAAAATGAACACCTAGAGTCTCAAAAACAAAACTGAATAATAATCCTACCCTGTAAGAAGTAAAACTAGGGGATTTGTTTGGCAATGGCTCTTAATAAATCCATATAAGCTGAAATCCAAGTGTACTTGTTGTTCGTGGTGCTATATTTAATCTTCAATCTGTTTTCTAATTCAAAGTGTCCTCTATGTTCATCTGTTCTAAAACAATCCCCCAAAATCAGTAGCTAAATCTCATATATATCTTCATTAAATTATTCATATTTGCACTCTGGCAGTCTGCTTTTCATGCATGCCAAAAATAAGAACCTTCAGGGTAAGTTATCTTGTAGTTCTTATGCAGGACTGAGGGTGGGTTTTGTTTTGTTTGCTGTTGCCTGTGAATTTTGTGATTGATGGTCATATTTGTTTAGTACGTGGAAGGTTTCATCATGTCAGATGACACTTCCCATGTCCTCGGCCCTGTATCATTACAAAGCTCAATTGCCCACAGCTTCGCTCATTTTGTTTTGTGGCAAGGTATGTAATTCACCATAGGTCTTGAGTAGACTTAAGCCTCTGCTTGTCTAGATTTGGTTTAATCAGACAGTAGGTTGATGTTTGTGCAACTGAAGAATAGCTTGTTGTAATTTCTGTAGGGAGATTGCCAGCTTTTGTGAATGTTTTTTTGTTTGCCACATTGCTGTCACATATGGGATGTTGTTGTTTGCATTCCCACCCCTCTAAAATGGTCAGCTGATATCGATTCCAGAGCATTGGGAGCTGCGTTCTCCCCATCTGCAGCTTCTTCCTGGAGTCTTAGGAGCCCTCCAGTGTAGAGCTGCTCTTCTGGGGCCTCTCAGCTGAGCACATGTCCAATGACTAAGAATTGAAAAAATGATTTGTCACTCGGAGTTGACATAGCTCTCTGAAACTTTCCTATACTTTAAATGTTACCTTTCTAGCTCCTGAGGCTCTGGATAAAGGGCCAACATTAGAAAACCCTATTTGGCTGGTCCTGACATTTTGCATCTTTAAAAACTGGAGTGCTTAGCTACCTTTAATGCTCAGTAATTTCTTTCATATAGGACTTATCCCTGAATTTATTCTTTTTCTCCTCCAACATACCTAAGAGTGGCCCTTACTCAGTGCTGTGATGATGACATAATGACAGCGTGATGTAATATTTGGTCCAGATGCCACTGGAAGCACTTTGGCTTGGATTCTCCATCCCCATCCAGATCTCTTGGCCTTCAGAAGTGCCTAGAAAATACTGGAGCTGGTAGGCCATCTGAATGTGGTTCTATAGGCTCAACATAACCATAAAATCCAAGACCTGGTTTAACAGTTGTGAGGAAAGTGAAGGCACAAGTTGGAAGTTTAAAGACAGAGGAGAATTTCTCTAAGTATTTAAAAATTGTACAGATTATAATGAAAAGTGATTTGTACTGAATCCATGTGAAAATAGTATAAACTACAGAAGATCTATGGTTATTACTCCAGAGGAAGCTGATCTGTATGTTTTTGAAAGGGTACAGAACATTTGGAAAAAAAAAACCTGATCAAGAAGGAATAAGTAGAGGGAAGGACAGGAGACCAGTAAGAATGAACTTACAAATATCTGTGACTTAGTAATTATTGTAAAAGTACCTTAAATTTTTCAGTGCTCATTGCTCTTCTCAGTGAGTAAAATAAATCATGCAGATGAAAAAAAAATCAGACTCTTACAGGGTTACATTGTAGAGATTTCTTTCCAGCTCTTCACAAGAAGAGCATAAGATTTCTAATATGCAATACTTAACTGATTGAGTAGTTTGAGAAGTATTGTACTCTGTCAGTAAGTGCAACCTCTCTTGCAGTATGGAAGAATGATATATTAGAGCTGATCTCTGGCTTAGCTTGAAATGCTGAGCATTCCCTTCAGAAAAGGACAGGTTTGACTGTGATACAAGAGTCTATTGGAAGGCCTCACAGAAATGGGAGTGTGCAGGGGGTTGAAAAATGTTGAAGTGCACTGAAAGATGAGCCACAGGCTTCTGCACCCTGTAGATCTGAGTGAGATGTAATACAAGATCCACCACTTATAAAAATAGCTTAGAAAACATACAATAAAGTGCTTTTTTATGTAGTTCATATGTTAATTGACTGGAAAATAGATCAAATTGTGAGGTGCAAATCTGTTTTCCTACCACTGTTCAGGCCAATATCAATACAGAGAAATAAAGTTTTTAGAAAAGGCAATAACATGTTCATGCATATTCATGAACTTATATAACCATTACTGCTTATATTTGTTTCAAAAGACTCTACAAGTCTAAGCAATTAAAAATTAAAATAATACATAAATTCCCAAGAACTATTTTTTGTTATTAAAATGTAACAAATGTGAGCAAAAGTGACTTTCTCATCTATACTTGCTATGAAGCAGTATTGTGATGCAGCCCTAAAGATTGCAAAAAGAGCTTTTTTTTTTAAACTGTGATATTACATTGCTTGTCTGCACATGGATATGTTCCATATTAAATGCTCCTGATTGACTCCATGTGTGAATGCTTTTATTCTAGAACAACAGTGGGGAAACCCAACTTTCAAACCTTACAGGAATGAAACCCCCTTGATGAAAAATAACAGTGCCCAAGCATGCAATTAATTGGCAACAGCTACTGAATCATGGAGGGATGAGCCAAGTCTGAAGGGCCAATAAACTCAGATTAAGACTGTATGGAGGGACACAAAATGAAGCTGTTTATGTTCTGAAGCATAAGAGCACAGAGCATTTAATTGACAGAAGCATACCAGTTATACCTCATGTGGCCAAGAAAAGGCTAAACCCCTTTGATTCTCCAATTTTTTGATTATTCCAGAAGGAACTGAAGCAAGGGATTGCCTGACACAGGAGAAACCCAAAAGAGATTAGTACACATCTATGCTCTCCAGTGATTAGGAATTTGAAATGCAGTTTGAGCCTTGATATCTTATGCTGCATGGTCAACATCATGAAAACAGAGTTCTTAGCAGGAGTATTATTAATTTCACTTTAATTTTCATCAAGAGTGTTATACATGATGCTAATACAGAGAGTTCTTAACCATTAGGTGGAGATTAATTTAATTTTTACTTCTTTCCACTTCCTCAGTTTTCCTGTCAGTTTAAATAGGGTTTTTCCTTTTAACTCTCCTTGCCCAAAAATAACAAACCACTTTCTTCTTCACTAGTAGTTTGCATGATACCAGGAAGGAAAAACAAAGAACACAAGGGCATTTTTGTGAATAGGAAATATGAAAGTGACTGTTTCTGTCTCCTGTACATGGCACAAAGAGGCTGCTTCTGTTAAAGATTGGATACAGTTTTATGGCTCTGTGTAGTATAATCTTGTGCAATTACCTCAGTGTGGTTCAGAAAAATAACTCTAAATATGGCCATGTAGGGTTCCATGGCTGTTTCTCATTTATCTTGTAGAAGCTGTTTTTCTGCTTTAAGTTAAATAAAAGTTTTCCAACACAGCTAAAACACAGAATATGTGGGTCAAGGTATTACCTGTCTCAGTTCTGTATCAACAGTAATCATATGTACTTTATGTTTGGAAATAATCTCATCGTTTAGTGAAAATAGACCAAAGTCTACCCAGCCTTTACCTGCTGTCCTTTTCTCCTGTCTCAGCCTTGGGATTTGCAGCGCTAATAGGACAAAAAGATATGACAATGTGCTCAAAGTTCCTGATTCACAAAGTTAAGCTTATACCTAACTGTTCAGCATGTGTAGTATCCCACCAATTCATGCTCAGAAAACTAGATCGGGATTCATGAATTTGGCTTCATGTCAGACTTCTTGTGTTTCCTGAGCAAAATATTGAGTCTCTGCCTGCTTCCATTTTCCAGTGTATTTCCATGTAGTATATGTACTTCGTGAAGGTGAACAGGTTTTATGATGTGCGTAAGTGAAGGACAGTGAGTTGCTATTGCTTTGAACCTTGTATAAAATTTGACCAAGATTAGAAAAATCCAGTGGTTAAACCACTGACGGCAAAACCATGAACTAGAGCTCCTCTTTCAACTCACACCTCTGGATCTGCTCAAGTGTCAGATTTCAAAGGGCAAAACCAGTAGAAGGCTTCCAAATGAAAACAGCTAAAAGCACAGGTTAATTTTGGAAATTGGAACTTGGTAGTTACCCACAAACCTAAAATAAAAACAGACAAACAGGAGCAGCAGTGAGTGCTAAGCATCTTTTCCTAGCTAATATGAGTGGTGATGTTACCAGATCTTTTAGGTACTGGCAAAATTCCTAGTAGCTGCATGTTTCATTGAAGGCTGCTCATGGGAAACTGTTGTCAGTACTATCTGCTGCACATTATTTTGTTTTGATTCCCAATATGACTTGTTTGCTTGCCATCTTGCAATAGAAATAGTTCCATGAAGTAAATGGCAATTTTGCCTCTGACTGCAGCAGGACCCTCATTTCACCATTGATTTGTTATGAAGTGTTTTTTCCGTTTGTTTGAGGGTTTGTTTGGTTTTAATTTTTTAACTGCTGAAGACAAACTTTCTTTGTAATGACACTCATTTGATTATTAATCCTTAAGTGAAATATGTTTAGCTAAATAAGTTATTATGAAATAATGCAGTTATGGCATAAGTTTCATGGGATATCAGTTTGTTTTGGGACTGCACAGATTAATTTTGTATTGGCTGTCATGAGAAAGATGATCTGCAAATGCTTTTTTGTATGTATTTTCAAAATATATGTACTCTCAGAGAGATAATTTATCCCTTTAAAGCTAGGAATATTGTAAGCTTATACCTGTTTTTAACCATCTGTACGTATCTCAGGTAGAAAGCCTGTGATTTCTCCTTCTTATAGAGGAAGAGTTTGGTGCTTTGGGCTTTAAAAAGTGCTAAATACAGAAATACATTTCAGTGTGAATTTCTGTATGATAAGGAGCTCATCTTTAAAATGTTCATATTTATCAACATTATCAGAAAAACATGACTTGATGTGAATATTCCAACATATTTGTTTTCTTGCTATTAAACTAAACTGACATTCTGAAAGGACATTCTTAAAGCAACTTCTTTAGATGCGGCTAAGTTGTATTTATAATTAGTTCCTAATTTAGCTATACAAGCAGAAGGGAGGAGGGATGCTTATGTTTTGCCAGATACGTGGGGTTTTTTCCCTTTTAAATGTAATTATAGGAGAGTTTTTGCATTTAGACCATCTTAACAGACATCCTTTCCTCAGCTACCAGTGTGTAGTTATTGCATTTATGCATTCAACTTCTTAGTCAAGTGATGCAATTTTTTTTTCTGCTGCTGCCTGACAGCCACTAATAATAACACATGAGGACAGTCAGACAAAATGAAGACAAATGCTGCTTGTCGCAGCAGAATCATAATGTCTCCAGACTCAGTAAAGACAGTCTAACTGTATGTGGATGCTCCTTATAGCTTATTTAGGCCTGTGGTTTTTCCCTGTGGTTTTTTTTTTCCCTTTCTTTTCCAAAAGCACAAACATTGTGCAGAAATACATTAAGGCAACATATGGGCCTGTTAGTTAGCCAAAACAATGTGGAGCCATGGAGAATAGAGATTGCAATGCACAGATGGATATTGTAAAAAATTAATGAGTGGCATAACAGATCTAAAAGGTAAATTTTAGTCAAAATTCAATTGGGAAGCATAGAAAGTGGTTAAGAATAGGGATTTACAAGAATTTCAAATCATCTGATACGAAACATTGCAAATATTGTACGGATGTGTTTATTCCATTATTTGATAATCATGTTTCATCACAGCCATAATTATGTCTATCTAGATATATGCCATCAAAAGTATATTGCTGATAAACAATAGCACTTTTCTTCTACTTGATGTAAACTCTGCAGTATTAAATATCCATATTATTTCCAGTTCAATATTAGAAAATGTCAGTCATTGTGACAAGCCTGGCAAGAGCAGTGCATTGAAAAGCCTTCTGTGTAGTGAAGTGCTGGTTTAAATAATCGCACTTCCATGTTACATTACTTTGTTGGTAAAATCAGATTCTATACAGAAAATGAGCAAATAGTTCTTCTCTCCTATAAATTCACTTCTTCATAACAAAACTGAATAGCTCACTGAAACAGAAGGGAATTGCTTTTGCAATGGGCAACATGCAGTGCTTACCCACAACTAAAATCTGATCTGATTTTGCTTGAATGTAATTGAGGGCAGAGTTTGGTATTTAAAATAACATTTATATTATCTCTGGAACTGGTGGGTGTTTCCAGCTTTTATCATGTTCTTTATTAAAAGGATTATGGGCTATGGAATTTTTTTTAAATCATACCTTTTTATTCTTTTTTTCTTTTTTGTTTTTCTATTTCTGTTTTCTGCACTCTTGATCATCCTAGATGTGCTTTGAAAAGCTAATGCACTAGTAGTCCACTTCCTTCGGTATAAAAAAAACTTACAAATTTAACATGGACACTTTCTTGAATACACTAAACAGCTACATATTAATATTGGTATATCCTTGAGCTTCATTCCTACACTAGCTGATCTCACTGTAAAACTACACTGTTAGCTTTTATAGGGGCAACAATGGGAATACTAGTAGGGAGAGAGAATCCAGAAAGACAGGGGCATTATGAGCATTGCATAATGTGAACCTGCAGCAGAGGACAGTAGTCATCAAGAACTATGAAAGAGGGCCAGGAATATGCCTAAAGAAAATGTCCATTTATTTCTTTGCTTTTTGAACCGGAAGTCTTACTGCTTGCCAGAAATTGCAGATAATGAAGAGAATGGTTGGACAGGAAAGGTATCTGATTCAAAAATGCACTTTTAGATTTTTTGTTTAGAAGTTTTATGCTGTCAATATTGCCTTGGCTAGAGAGGCCAAATGTGCAGACCTAGTCAGCCAAAATACAACTTTAAATCACAAGGTATAGTTCTGTTATGTAGATACAAGATTTGAAATTATTGATAGTTCACAACTTTTCTTTCCTCAGAACTACACTAGAGAGGTAAAAAAAAAAAAATGGAGTTGAGAGGAAAAGGAATGTAGTACCATTGCAAAATTGTATCTCTTTTGTCATTACAGAATTTGTACAGAGATAAGAACTGTACTGCTTGGAATCCTACACCTACATTCAACTGTTTTGTCAGTGGTTTGCAAATTTAACAGGACTGGTACCTAAAATTTCTTGAGTACTTCTTCTTCCTTCTATGATCTTAAGAAATGTTTACTGCAGAAATCACTTCTCTTCAGATTCCAGTGAAACATTGAACTTTCACATCTGCTATGGATTTTATTGAAATTTCATTAGTAGAGGACACTTTCAAATATGAATTTGACGGAAAGATGAAAGATGACATTGTGGGTGCTTGGGAATGTCATGTGGGTGCATGAAGTGCAGCAAGTAGAATTGCATAGAGTTGTACCTGGATAATTCTGATATATCAAAAGTGCTATCATTTGCAGAACAGGAAAAGACCATGAGTATTCATATACGAAGTAAGAGAAGGTGAATAGGCAAGACAGTAGCTGGAAATGTATCTTGTACCCAATTTAGGAAGAAAAAGGTAACAGAAAGTGGCAGCCATCATGGCATTAGAGGGTTATTGGCCTGGGAAATGCCTAATTTTAATACCATTTTTGAATAAATAGACTAGGTTGATGCTGTTTGCAGGGCAGCAAAAGAAGTGATGACAGAATCAAGATACATGTTGGTGGGAGTCTTGACAAAGTTCTGCTTGAGTAGATGAGAAAGGAAGGGAAGATAACAGAAATGTTGTGCAGGGAGACTTGGCAATGTATGCCCAAATTAGAAGTGAAGAAATTATCCAAATGTTTCCACTAGAAGGTCTAGTGTATCTGCTTCTCATGGAGAAATAATTTTGATGCTGTTAGCCAACTATTTGCATCAAGAAGAGATATCTGTACCTTCCTAAAGCACCGTTTGAATTTCAGGAGACTCATCCCAAACCAAATATCAGAAATGTTCTATGGTGCTAGAAAAGAACGGAAAAGTAGACACACATTTGCATATTCAGGTGAATATTTAAGTGGGAAAAAATGCTTTTCAAAATAGTGGCAGTAATGTTGTATTTGGAATACTGAAATAATTATATTCATCCAAATAAAAAGCTATAAAGCTAAGCATGCTTCAAATACAGATGTCAGACATAATCTTGGTAAAATTTAGAACCATAAAATATTGGGAGTACCTGCAAACTTAAAAGATATGGCTTTATTTTAACTCCTATGCCTTAATTTACAGTACTGTACATAGTAATGGACAACTTTTTATGACAGTGAGATAAAGAACTAATGATTTGAAGATACACAATCTCATTACAGTGGCGTTACTTTAGAGGTGGGACTAAAACCTGTTCACTTGCTATTTTAAGATAGCAGTTCACCTCCTAGCTTTATGTAACGATTCTTCCTGTTAATTAAATTATTAATTGGCATGTATGTCTGTTTATTTAATGAGGACTGTGACAGCCTTTACTGGCACATATGTGAGAACAAAAACATCACAGTAGGAGCTTTTAAACTGCCCGGCAAGCCAAGGGGTTAAGCAGTTTGATATGCTGTATTAAAAGTAGCTGTTATTAGCAAATGTTGTCTGGCTAGTTGAAACATAAATACCAGAATGTGATATTCATATATAAAGAAGAAGTATTTATGTAAATTTAAGTCTATAGTAAAAATAAGAGTTTAGTTTCTATGTTCTTTCATTTTCACTCATTTCTATGAAGACTATATTATATTACAGTTATTCCCTAAGTTTTACAAAATTATATCCCCTTCAAAGCCCAGCTCCAGCTTTGGCTCTGACCATGTGGGGAGGGCTGGCAAGGGGCACAGAAGATAGCATATGGATTCTGTAATGAAGGAATGTGCACAGGTCAAAATCGTGCAGGACAGAATACGTTAAGATCAGCAGGGTGACCAAATCCCCCCACTTCACAACCAGTTTCTCGAGAGCCAAGTGGCAACCTCCTAATTCCTATTAGGCCTTCAGCAGTAACAAAATGAATAAGAAAGGTTTCCGTTTCTAGGTTCTGTGACTCCGGAAAATATTGATCTGCACAGTATTCAGCCACATTCTGTCTGCTTTAGACAGTAAGCTCTGTACAAGGTTGCTTGTGGTCCTTAGTTATATCTACTCCTCTCTAACAACTTGTATGCTTAAATGATAGAGAATTTTCTCAAATGGCTTTTTGAAATTGTCCATGGAGGATGCTTTTGGATTCTAACATGGCATCACTGCAGTCACGGGAAATGCCTGTCCTTGACAGTAAGGCAAGCAGAATCAGTTCTATTAGCACATATTAAATAAATTGAGTCATACCGTGTGATTTACATACTCCTCTTTTGTATTTATAGTGGATACAATAGCTGAGTGGAATGGGAGCCATATTCAGCTGTAGCATGTATATGAATCCTCTCTAGGTTTTCCCTCATAATCCTGCCCCTATTCACCTGTAGGTATATTGCTGTGATAGAACTTCTGAAAAAGTAAAAATATTATATAAGAAACATAAAATAGCTCGTATTTTGAAAACTCATTAACATTTGACCTTTTTTATCACTTGAATTTTCTGATTACCTAGTGGGACTTTAGAAACATAGCTGACTTCAGGCTCATTTCTTTCCCTTTGTATTTTTTACAAGTATCACTGCCAAATTTGGGGAAAAAAATGCAGATATCTAGAAACTACGAAAAAAAGTATTGCAGACATTTGTAGACATTTATCTACCAGTAATTTAATCTTCTATTAATACGAAAGATCATATTAATTTATTCTTTTTAGTGGCTTCTTGTACATTCTTTATAACTAAAAATATTGTCTTTATATTTCTTTGGGAATGCCCAAGAAATAAGTTAAAATGAGTGGAAATGACAAAAGAGAAACTGCAAAAAAATATACAGGCCATTTCATGTCACAGAAGCATTTTCTAGTTCTAGAAGACAAAGCAAAAGACTTTTTTGCAGGCTAGCCATATCAGAAAATTATCACAAAACGGAAGTTGATTATGAGTAGATTCTAAAATATGGCCGTATGGAGCAGCAGGTCTGTGCTGCCCCTCAGTTCTGTGTTTCCATATCTTTCATTAAAGAAAAACAGGAAAAAACTTGTTTAATGCCATTTCTCTTTCAGTTTAGTATTGTATATGTAAGTGCATGATCAATTAGTATTTTTTCAATTTCTACATGTTGCTTTATACCTGTATGTACTGAAAATAAAAATACAGTCAAATTGATATTCTTAATAGGCACACCATGCCTTAATGAAGGAAAATGTGAGGATTAGAGTGGTTTTTAAGGAAAAATCATTTGTTTTCCACATTTTTCTCCAGTGGGTCTCATGAAAGTGTTTCATTCTTTAAAAAATACATACAATTATTACATCAATGCACCATTTGTATGTTGGTGATTTGCTAAAATAATTGCTGTGCCTTAGCATACATAATGCTTGTGTAATCTCTGTTTTGTCTATATATTGACTTTGCCTGCTTTTCCACTTTCTGCTTCAAAGGAGCCCTCTGCTGGACAGCCTGGCTTCATCTATAGTACTTGTGTGTGTGTGCACACATGCACCACAAATAAACCTATATATAAAAATATATTATAGATTTACTATTACTCAGAAGCTTCTTTCTCATTAAAGAAAGCAGGCCCTTGGAATATAAAATGGAAAATCATGCTTTGTTTTCTAATGCTTACAATATAACTCATTTAAAATAAAACGTTTTGAAGTTCTGAAGATGATCAGCATATTGTGAAACATATATTTTTTGATAAATTAATATTATAGATAATTTAAGAAGTTACTTTTTCCAAGGATAAATACTTCATTTAAAAGTAGCACAAGAGTTATCTAGTTATACACTGCTATACACAGTTATATGTACAGTTATATATCTAGTTATACAGTTTGAAGAGTTATACAGCATGGCTATTCTGTGTAGATCTTTTCTATATTACATGTACTGCCTGAAAATGGTTTAAATCTTTGTTATTTCTTCTATGTTATTCAGATTAGCTTGAATATGTTCTTTGTTACCACATGGTGATATTATTAGTAGGGCTGTAAGTTTCACTATAAGCAATGTACAAATGCTGCAGAAAAATAAATACATACAATAATAGAGTTAAAGAAAATTGAAATTTGCTTAAGTAATGCATTAGTAGATTCACTTACTCTTTTCTTACTAGTTTGGAAAGTAGATTTCTAGTTTTCTATTCATGCTTCAGAAAATGGTAAGTACTTTGCACTTAGTCAAGACCTGCTAAAATGTCTGAAGTTGGAGCATTTCCTGGAATGCCATAATGTATAGTTTAAGATGACGTAGGATGCTGTCTTTGTTACATGTTAGCAGAGTAGCACTGAAAAGTACTTGGGTTGTTTCTAACATCAGTGGTAAATTGAGCATGTAAAAGGAGAGGAAGTCTTGAGGGGTGCTGCAATAGGCTTGTAAGCATGAACTGAACACTTCAAATGTATTCTGTTTAGGCCCTGACTTCTCATTAGGAACGTAAAATTACTGCAAGATTTCTCTTTCTTTTTTTCTTTCCAGAAAATTTCAGGGGGGCTCAAATTGTGCCAGAGATAGCTTATCTGTAATAATTAAGGGCCAAAAATGGAAAGGTTTGGCTAAGTTCAGCATGTAGAATGTCAGTTTTCCAGAGAAGCTGAAATAATCACATTCTCTACTTCTTCATGTCCACCAGAAACAAGTTTCCAATATATCCTTTGTCAAATTTAACAAACTCCTCAGACTATGAAGTGATTATACTTTCAAATTTTATTTTTTTATGTAAGTCTACATTAAAAATAACAAAAGTCCACGAAGCTGCAAATTGGAATCTAGTTTCTAAAATTTTCTGTTGCACATTAAACATGATAATCTAAGGTCTTTAAAAACCAAGGGTACTGCCACCTGGAGCAACCACTCTCATCTCAATGATGAGAAAATAGTAGCCATGTTGTTGGATTTACTGATCTGCTTGTCTGCTACAAAGCCAACTGAGATCAGCAACTGAATTCTCTTAAGTCACTGCAGCCAACTTGCAAAAAGTAATGGCAGCCCTAAAATATGTCAAATTAGAAGCAAGATTTTAAAATGAAATGTTTTACAGTAGTCACACTACATAGAATATTTCTTTTTGGACTGAGGTTTGGGATTGGTTTTGGTTTGTTGTTGTGTTGTGGTTTGGTTTTTTTTTGCAATTGATGCCTTTGTGTATTTCAAACATTCGTATGTAATGTTAAAGGAGATTCCTCTTTGCCAAGTTGGTTGGTTAACTGCCAAATGAGTCAAATAATGTACAAGTGCACCATTCTTCTTTCATGATTTTTAGTAGAAAATGCCTTCACTGCGATTATTTCTGCTTTTAGTTACCAGTTATAAACACGCACACACACTACCACCGCTGCTACTGTCTTTTACCTACCAACAATATTAAAAGCATTACAGTAATTTTTCTTCTGTTTAGAAATGAGAGTGGATTTCATTATGAATTTTCCACTGTGGTTGCTAGAGTGGTCAGAGTTGATGTTGAGTGACATTACAAGCAGTTATTTCACAAGGCTTAGGGGTCTGATCCAAACCCATTGAAATTAATGAAAATACTCCCATTGACCTGAACTGGCTTCGGATTAAAGGCTGTGATTGTACTGCTGCTTCTTGGGACTTTTAATCCAGTAAACCAGGGACAGAATCCAGGAGTAATATCCATGTTTCCTACTTTCTAATGCAGAGCACAGAAACTCATGCTGACTTCCTTTTTCAGTCTTTCTTCTCTTTTTTTTTCTATGTCATCAGAACTGCACTCTTCCAGTACACATATCACGAATTCTAGAAGTGTGAAATGCATACAATAATTTATTATTGTATTTAGATGTGGGCAAGCATGAGCTTCAAATCCTCAGTTTTCTTACAACCAGAAGATATAGTATTAACAAGTTAAAAAGGAATTCTCCACCATCAGAAACAGAATGCTGGGTAACAGTAGTCAGACAAAGCATGTCATAGCACAGTAGTTCTGTGTAACAATATATGCCTGTATAGCTACAGAACTTTCAATGAGCAATAAGGTACACCACGTAGGATGTTTCCCTGATCTTTAAATTAACTTCGGGGAGTTATGACATAAATTCTCTCACAGGGTTATCAAGTACTCTAATTATGATCAGTTTCTGATGTGTGTGAACTGCGTGTATAACCTTTTCTATTCAGACACAGTCATCTTTGCTACACATGAAGCTACCGAGAGCCCAAATTTGTGACGAGGCAGATGAGTGGTCCTACTGGGTAAGACAAAAGATTCACATACCGTAGTGTTCCATCTCTGGCAGTGGCCATTATGAGATACTTGAGGAAAAATATTAGAGTAATGCAAGCATGTAATACTATTTTCTTTCTGCCTTTGTCTGTCTGCACTTTAAGGATTTTCCAAATGAAGTGCCACACTATTGTGGGTTTTTTAATATCTCACTGTTGAGTTTAAGAACTGCTTTCAAATTTGTGTAGGACTTTGGCCTCTCCATCTTGCATGTCAACAAGTGATTGAAACTGTGTACTGTGTGGAAAAAAATGCTTCTTTTTGTTGAAACCTGATTTCATTTAACCTCATTGGTTGTCTGCAAGAGTTGTTGGGGGCAGGAAATGTGCCTGCTCCACCCTTAGCTTCTTCAGACCTCTTGTGACTTTGTAATGTCATACTTTTTTTTCACATTATCATTTTTTTCAAAGTTCAAGAGATCTGGTGTATTTAGTTCTATTTCACATAGAAGTTCTTCCATTATTTTGAATTTTGTAGTTGAATTTTTTTATAACATACATGTTGAAGACTAGTTGATTATTGAATTGGAGCATGCAGTAAAACATTTTAAAGGGAAAGCAAATATTAGATTGCAGAAAGAAGTGTGCTGTAGTCTGGCAAGGCCTAGGAGAAAGAACTCCCATTCATTTAGACTTAATTGCACTTCTATGCCTCGCTGATCACTTTTTTTCCCCAAGTCCTGCTTCAAGCACTAGCATACCACAGATTGTTTTGTGGAAATCACAGTCCATGAGATTCTACTCATAGATCCTTCATCAGGTAAACACCATTTCCAGACTTTATCTGCAAAGGAAGAAGTCTACTCTGAATGTGGTGAATACTAAGAGAGTACGAAGGTCAGCGACCAAAATAAATAAATAAATCTGTGCCATGTCTGCTGTGCTCTGCCTTCCTGAGCGTCTGCTCTCACAGGAAGAGCGAGTGTGATCCATGTTATCCTGGAAGTTCTCACTTATTTATTGGCAGGAGAGAGATTCCAACTGAAAGATGATAAATGAGAGAACTAATCTGGATAGTGACCTCATATTACACCAGTCAGAGTGTGTGAAGAGGAAAGCTGGCAGTCCATCTTGTTCACAGTGGGGAGAGGGAGTTAAAGTTCATTGATTTTTTTGTTGTTCCATATCCTCCATCCAGGACAGAAGCATAAAGACTAGGCAATTTTTTTTTAATATAGTCAACTTTATCAGGAACGTAACTGTTACTGTAGCTGTGAGGCAGCCAGGAGATGGAAAAACTATGATTTAACTATTCCAGCATTGATCCTGCACCATTTAATTGAGAATAAATGGATTTCCAATGCTACTTTTTTACATTTTAACCTTTCCTTCCTGATGATACTGGCTTCTTTCAAAGAGCACAGAAACCATCTCTGACTCAAGCCACAGATTGATTGGGGAGTATTTTGAAGAACGTGTAACTCTACCATCTTCGCTGCATATCTGCTTTTCCCCATTTTCACAGGGTTTATATATACATCATCACATTTCACGTGAAGTATATACATTATCACATTGTGTGCTTTGTTCCCTTCTTGCAGCTTAAATTTTTGAGATCTGCTTTAAGAGAAAACAGATAATCTTCTTAGAGGCCCTTCTGATTTTAGGCAACAGTCCCTTCCTTTATCATGTTCCCTTATAAGAGCTTTCGATTTCTGAGACTAAGTCAGATGTTTGCATGTATACATGCTGAATCTCTCTAACTGATGTAAAACTAGTCTTAGCAATATTTCTGTGAGTTGGGTTGTTCGATGTGATTGCCTCTCCATCAGGAGAGCAGAGACTGTTCAGAAATTTCCTCAGCACTTTTGTCTTACTCTACCAGGAGAACCAGTCCTGTCTTTGCAAACTTTTCTTTCTTCCTAACATTAAAAAATGGACTTTCAAAAGGGAGATGGTCAAGGAACCACATGACTTTCAACCTAAACATCATACATACAGATTATGAGGGAAACTAATTTAAACAAATACCATAATGATGACAATGGCCATGATTCTTCATGTGGTTATTTGTCAGAACATAATACAGTTGTTTTACAGCATATTTCCAAAGTGTTTCTGATATTTATGGACTGCATGCTATTCCTAAGGGGAAAGGAATCTAGAAAATCTATGCCTGAGGTTTTAAGTACACTGAAAGATGTTAGATGTGAGGTAACAATACTTCAACTTAACTGACACAGACAGAGCATACAAAGAAGGTATGAAACTACTTAAATTATGGAGGTGTGAAATTTAATAGAGAAAAAAAGCTCAAACATGTTGTTTTATTTTAAGTCTGGGTCCTTAAAGCAGAACCCCCAGCACCACCTCCATGAAAGAATGGTCCTCATCTTGATCCTCTTTACAGGGGAAGAATTCTAGAACTTTCTGACTTCTATGACAAAAGAGAAGGTAAAGGGAAAAAAAAATCAG
Source organism: Cephalopterus ornatus (assembly GCA_013396775.1). Taxonomy (NCBI): domain Eukaryota; kingdom Metazoa; phylum Chordata; class Aves; order Passeriformes; family Cotingidae; genus Cephalopterus; species Cephalopterus ornatus. The sequence continues at coordinate 226,890 of VZRE01005723.1, read as the reverse complement.
AAGGAAAAGCACATCCGTACTTGGAGCGGCTTGTTTTCTTCTTCATATCAGTCTAGTTCTGCTTAGATCCTGTGTCCCTGTCATTTCAAAAAATGCTTAGTAATTCATGAGAGTTTGCAATGTGTGATCTGTTCCTTTATCAAGTTCTAACAAACTTGATACTGGATTTCTAGGCACATTTCAGTAGATGGAACAGCCCCTTCTACTTGGCTCTTTGGTAAAGGGGCAATAAGTCCAATTCCTCTTCCCATGCAACAGCCCTTTTCTGTTGTAGTAAAATCCCTAAAAATGCTGTGGGTCATATGCCATCAGACAGGTATGGAGTCACTTATTGGGTAATGATTAGGAAAAATAGTGTTGTCCATGTTGAAGAAAAGAATTAGTATTTTCCTGACACAAGGGAAATTTTTAGAATGGTTTCCCATCATCGTATGTTGCCATAACCGTATTCTTTGCTATTTCTGACATTTTTGTTACCAGTTGTAGAGTGCAGTATATTTGACCCTGTGATTATTGACTGAGATACTTGGAGTTAAAAATGGTTTTGTTGAGAGCAGGCTGACATGCTGATAAAAATTAACTACATTCCAGACCAATTTTCAGTATTGTACATATTTCAAGGCCATTTGATGCTTTGATATCACAAAAGCAGAGATCTTTTGCAAGTGCAAGCTTAGGATCTATTGTTTCTGGGGTTTTCTTTGCAGGAGTTACTGTTCCAAAGACAGAGTTTTATCTAAAAATCTTCTTATCTTAATAATAGCATAGTCTTTTTACCCCTTCTGTTTAGCTTCAGGTGTGGCAAAGATCTATATTAGTTTAATGTCTTCTCATTCAATTAAAACTGTTCAATACTTGTGCTGTACAGTGCAGTCAGCAGCATATCTTAGAAAATCCCTCTTTGGATGGTACAAATGTGTAATATTGAGCTGTACAGTTTAATATATTCCTCTGAAGGAGGATCTGTGCTTTTTAGGACACAACCACTAGCTTTTATTTTAACCACTGAGGCAAACTGAGTTCATTAGTGAGCATAATAGGATTAGACATGAAAAAATGGACCCAAACTTTCTAATCTCATTTGAAAGGAGCCTCTCCAAAAGCAGACAAATGCCTTTTTTTTTTTTTGGCTGCCTTTTTGAAGCACCATTTTGCTGAAGCTGACTGAGATTGATAGAATAAGTAAAAAGATGCTTCACATTCTACAGTGACATATATCTGACTAAGGCAGTAAGAAGCACTTGCCTTCAATGAAGAGAAATATATTCCACTTCCTATTAAGTTTCCTCACTGCTTCTTAATAAGTTCAGGTAGGTGTAGTTCCTTGACATAAAAATATGTATCCAACATTGACTTTCTTTTTTGGTTGAGGAACACTGGCCAAATGAAATGATCTTCAGCAATGGTGGTTGCTTATTATCTTTCAAACACATAAGTAGAAGTAGTTCCTTTTGAATGAAGTGATATGGTGCTGCAGCACAGCTAACCTTGCCCAGGTGTCTGCCTGTGTGCAAAACTCCTGCTGCTTTCCCAGCTGAAGTGTGCTTGATCTTTTCTCCATCTCCGCAGTTAGAGGTCTATTGTTACACTCTCATCTGAAGGCTTGCAAATGACATTTGGGTGTGATCGACTTTTAATGGAAGATTACAACCCTGTGGATCAAAATGAACCATGCATTGGAAAGGGGTTCTTAAGAATTTTAAAGGTTTAACATAAAGAAGATAATTACACGATCTGATTTAGAATTGTTTCTGTACTTATTGCTCATACTTTTATGAGCCAAACCTGTACTGCAACTGCACATGCCAGCAGTGCTTAAGACTTCTAAGAATTTCCTTAGGTTTTCACATAATGAATGTGCACTGATACTGTTGTGAGATTTAGAGTCCTTTTGTTTGGTACTTTGATTAATAAATTGTTTTCTTCACACCAAGGACTGCAGAGTTCAGAAGTTCAACAGTAAAAGCAATATAAAGCAGTCTGCCATTTGAACACTGCCAATAGTGAAACATAGATAACTGGCTGCAACTTCAGGTTATTTTTCATCATTCACAGATGGGATTAAAATACTACTCTAAATTTGAGAGTTGTTACGGAGAAATTACCTTACAAGAAATTCTAAGGTTTCTAAAATTATTCTGCGTTCATCTGTTAGCAAGGTAATTCGTAATGGTTTCTAAATAGTAGAGAGTAGCTGCAGCCCTGTCTAACACTGACCTTACCACTTCACATGACTGATTTCATAAGGATCTACATGTAGGTGTTTAGATGTTTCATTGCTTCCGTCTGACAAATACTAATGATGTAGACTGGCTAAACCTGGTGACATGATTAAACAGTGATGTTAATTAGTGGCTTCTGTGAGAGACTTGGTTCCTCTTTTTAGCCGTATTTATTATGCATTTGCCCAAGTTAAAGGGACAGAAGTGGATGTTTTCTTTATAGCATCTGTTAATAACATTAAGAGTTCAGGAAAAACATTTCAACTATCTGGTAAAACACATAAGGTCCATCTTCATGCCCCATGGTTGTGCAAAGACAATATCTTTGTGTGAAGGGAAATGGCAATTTTCTGCAGGCAGTAATCATCTGTACTATTACTTAGATGTCATGTACTGATGATCCTATTTCAATCAAACATATCTCATTCAGAGAGCTTTTGATGGGAGGAATTTTTGGAAGGGTTTAGGAAGGTTAAATCTGTGAGACATGGCTTCCATCTGGAATGCATTAGCTACAAAGATTTATTAGCCAGAGTGCCTCTGCATAATGTTCCATGGAAAGCAAAGCCCTGCATCTAATTTCCAGCATGATGTCTATATGAGAAGTGATCTTTGAAATATCATAGGTGACAATCAAGTTTGTTATAAAAATAGTAAATGCACAGGATTTTCATGGCAGCTATTTTAAATCCCTCATGAGGGCTGCTAAGCAGGTAGTTGATTTGTTGACAAATGATGAAACTGTAGGAATAGCAACATGCATGACATTTTTAAACAGGATAGACTCTTTAAGCAGTAAGAGTCACATCAGGAAAATTATCAGCATTTAGTGGTTGCTTAACTCTGTGAAGGATGGCATTAGGAAATAATAGAGGCAATATTTAACTTTCTGTTTCAGTGTTTTCTGATTAAATCTGTTTCGAGAAGTGCTGCTTCTGATCAGCAAGCAGGAGGGAAAGAGCTTTATAGATTTTAATGTATTAACAAAGCTGATTCCCTGCAACTCTAAACCATCATATGTCTGATGGCAATTAAAAATTACTAGCATAAGGACAGTACTGATCTATCTCAGTTTCAAAATGAGTCAAAGGGGGAAGAAAGTGGCTTTTTTTAAAATCTGAAACTGAAGAAAATAATTCAGTGTGCCTGTTGGAGAACACTTCTACACAGAATTGACAGAGTAGGGTGATTGGTTTTCCCTCAATGGAGACAGAAAGGTGTCAGAGAAGCTTTGAAAATCTGAGCCCTTTAAGCAGGACTATGAATTACTAAATATTAATTGGTACCTTGAAGAAGAATACTGTTTCTGAAAGACTTGAGACAGCACCTTCTTTTCGGTAAACTTGGTTGCAATACATAAAATGTGAAGTTGCCAGTAATCTCCAAAATTCCCAATAAAAATAATTTCAAATAAGCAATTCATGAATCATGATCTACTCCATTCTTGTCTTCTCCTTGGCCTCTGAGTCATGGATGGTTCTGTGCTCACAGAGGGTACTGCTAGAAGAATATTATACTTTAAGGAGTATAAATGCAGAGATAGAACTGTGAATATGGAGTCTGGATATCTGAGTTGCATTCTCCACCCTTCTTCAGAGAGAAAGCTTATGCGAACCTGGGTGAATCTTTAAGATTTCCATGTTATACTCTTTCTATTTGTGATGCTGAGTGGATGGTGCTAGCTGCTTTTTCTTAGGAGTCCTTTTTCAATTGTGTAATAATTACTGACCTGTTATAAAAAAAAGAGAAAGAAGTTACAGGTAGATTGCTTTCTGTACTAGTAGAATAATCCATTGCTGAAATATAAAAAATATTTGTTCTTACAGATTGTCTTGTTGCTGAGCTAGAATATCAAAATGACTGAATTTTTAGATGATTTCTTATGATTTTTCTTGTGTTTATGAGTTTGTGTATACGTATTTTTGTACACATCCCTATATCACAGTATTAGAATATAAAGTGGGTTTAATATTTTCTTCATTGTATGTATTAACTGAAAAGTACAGATCATCTAATATAGATATTTTTAGAAAGTTTGTCATTTTGTCTCTTCAGAAGTCTTGAAACAGTATATAATACCTGGAACATGCTAGTGAAGAAAGACCCCAGAAATCTGCTAGTTACATCCAACACCACCACTTTTTGACTCATTAGTAAATGTTAAAAACACAGGGATGGCAAACTGTGAAGGACAACAATAACTATCCAACTTTGCCATTTGCGTATTTTGAGGCTAGATCAAGGTTTACAGTTTTTAAATTGCTAATTCCTTTGGCAAAGGTTGGCGTTAAAAAAAAATCAATATTAATCCAGTATTCTTGTGGAGTTTGGTGAGTTCAGAAAAGAGCGTTCAATCCATTTCTTCTTGTCTAGAATGAGGAAAGTAAGAAGACTCTTAAGAAGACAGTCCACTGTATCAAGAGCATTGTAAGAGTCATTCACAGCAGAGCAGAGCACTTTCTCTATTTCTTTTCCCTGCTCTGATTCCTATTCAAGCAGGATGTGAGGTCCAGGGAACTGTTTGCATCTTAGAATTCCTCTGTCTCCTTATTTCTAATCTTTCTGTGCAACAGAGTTAGAGAGTTATCAAGGCATTCCTACTTCTATTTGAACCTACAAGTAAGATGGTACTGAGCTGCATATCCATTCCAGTATTTTTGACTGCTCCACTTTGTTGTTTAAGAATTAGTTATAAGTTTATTTCTAGGAACTACTTTTCAATACTTACTTGAGCTTATTACTTCCTTCTATGCAATCTCTGAGAGGGCAAATAGCGTAGCAGAATAAATGTGGGAAATCATGGTCATTACACAGGCAAGTGGATAGATCCATTCATGAGAGAAGTGCACATCTAGACAAGAGGTAAGGCTGCATTATGAGTGTTTCATCATAATGAGTTTTTCATACCTGTTGTGGATGGGCAAGTCTCAAAGCAAACCTGAAAGAAACTTTGTTGATGAGTTACCCTTTAATAAGGATAAACTTCCCCACTTGTTTCAGAAAGATACCGTGCTGTCCTGATAGGATAAGAGGAGAGAACTGGAAAGAACTGGGTTACGTCCTCTGAATTAAAAAGAAGAATTGTTAATTTTACAGTGTAAATTGCTATTGTAGCCAGTAAAATTCTTGAAGGCTGTGGCGGATTGATCTTCTCTGGTCAGCAGGTGCCCATCAAGACACTCTGTCACTCTCCTCTTCAACTAGACAGGAAAGCCTTGTGGTTCAGGTAAGAGCAGGGAGAGATCACTCACCAGTTACCATCATGGGCAAAACAGACTCATTTGGGGAAATTAATTGAACCGATTACCAATGAAAGCTGAGTAGGATAGGGAGAAATGAAACCAAATCTTAAAAACACCTTCTCCACAGCCCTCCCTTCTTCCTGGGCTGAACTTCACTCCCAGATTCTCTACCTCCTCTCCGCCAGCGGCACAGGGGGATGGGGGATGGCGAATTGGAATTGCAGTCAGTTCATTACTGTCGTCTCAGTTGCTCCTTCCTCCTCAGGGGGAGGACTCCTTACTCTTCCCCTGCTCCAGCATGGCGTCCCACCCATAGGAGGCAGTCCTCCACAAACTTCTCCAACATGAGCGCTTCCACACTTCCCTTCTCCAGTATAGGTCCCTTCTGTGGGGTGCAGTCCTTCAGGAACAGACTGCTCCAGTGTGGGTCCTCTGTGGGGTCACAAATCTTGCCGGCAAACCTTCTTGAGCATGGGCTCCTCTCTCCCTGGGACCCCAGGTCTTGCCAGGAGTCTGCTCCGGTGCAGTCTTCCCTTGGAGTAACAGCCCCTTTCAGGAATCTGCCTGCTCTGGTGTGGTGTCCTCCATGGACTGAATATCTGCTGTGGATATCTGCTCTAGGGTGGACCTACACAGGCTGCAAGAGAATTTCAGCTCTGGTGCCTGGAGCACCTCCTCCTCCTTCTTCTTCACTTACCTTGGCATCTGAAGAGTTGTTTCTCTCACATATTCTCACTCCTCTCTTCTCTGGCTGCAGTTGCTCCTGCACAATAACTTTTTTTCTGTTATCCCAGAAGCACTGCCAACTGTTGCTGTTGGGCTTGACCCTGGCCAGCAGCTGGTCTGTCTTGGAGCTGGCTGACATTGTTTCTGTCAGAGATGGGGGAGGCTTCTAGCAGTTTCTCACAGAATCTACCACTTTAGCTTTGCTGCTATCAAAACTTTGACATGAAAACCCACTGCAAAGACACTTATGTCAAAGGTATTCCTTGTGAATGTTTCATTCACTTGTTTACTGAGATAAGTACATGGTAACGGATATCTTTGGAACAAGTGAATGATGTACAATTAATACTGTATTTTCAGTTATTTTTCCTATTCTCAGTACTTTCTTTTTAAATTAAATTGTTGTTCAGACAAGGGCTAAAGAGCTAATCCTCATTGTGTTGATGTGTTGTGTTTTTCCTAGGAAAGGCAACTGTAGGAGAGGCAGCTGGCAGGAAAGAGAAACATGAAAAATAATAAAACATTTATGGGGCAAATTCTCAGCTGAGGTAATTGCTTGGCGATTTAATCCTTCTACTTCACATAGCATCCACCACCACTTTCTTTTTTCAGTGTGGCTATCTCCCCACAGTAGAAAACATCATAAGGAGCTGACTCACAATAGTTTGTCAGCATGTTTCAGATATTGAGCTTGTAGGCAGTAGCAAATGTGGCTATTTCTTTTCCCTCTGGAGTCCCCAAGAGAAGGCAGCACTGCATCTTGAAATTATTGACCTCATCTTATGATCAAAGGTCAAACCCAGATGCAGGTTTTCAGTATTGAGGGAGTCCATAGCAGAAACCTTGTAAGGTAAACATACGCAGGTATTCTTCCCACGATTGCCAAGGCAGTGGAAGGATTAAAAAAAAAGTTTATTTCAGATGCAAGAACCACTTTTTTACTATGCAGCATGCATCAGACCTTCAGGGGCAAAAGGCAATGCCCCGCTCCTTGTGTCTTCTCTCTCTCCTCCCCCACCCTCTCTGGCCCAACGAGGCCTTGTAGGTCTGCAAATGTGTTATGTCTCTGCATACCACAGAGAGAGAGAGAGCTTGCTCACAGATTTTCCCTGCAACTTTCTAGGAAATGCAGAATGAAGGAAAAAACCCCATCTAACCCGTTTGAAAAGGCATTTTGCAGTTTTCCTAAGCGAAACAAGTTCTAGCTTTCCGTTACAAATTCTTGCGCGGTTGCACCTATCCCTGCAAACTAACATCAGCCTTGTTGTAAATGGAAGCTGCTACAGAAGAGAGTTCATATACTCAGTCTATGGTATACATCAAGTTTCTACATCAAGTGGTTTTAATTGTGAAAATAATTACTGATATTGCTAGATGTCCCATGTGCTGTGAACTAGCTTTTACTGGTTGTACACCATCGGCTGCATTTAGATTTTGTTTCAATTGTTTACTAAGTGTATTCTCATTTGTAAGACACTCTACTGGGAATGTTATACACTGCTAGATTGTTGTCTTGCCTTACAAACATAAAGATCGCAGGTTTTGGAGCATCTGGTTTATTTATTGTGATATCCATCAAATGCAGAAGTTATTGTTGATTCCTCAAATTGCAGAATCTACATTTCAGTTTGTGGTGGCATGTGGTATGGAGCTAAGAGAGAAATTTAGCCCTTAGTGCCTGTTTACTCATTCAAAGTATTGAATAGCACATATACTGGAGCACGGAAAATGTCCTTTTTAAATCAGAACAGTGATTGTGTTAATATAAGCAAACCTAAAGCATGCGTTGAATTCTTATCAGGCATTAGAATCAATAAGTAGTCTTTAGATTTAAAATTAATGATTTTCTGTGTTCTCCAAAAGTCAAAATCTCTCAAAGTTGTCTTTGTTGCTTCTGATTTCTCCCTAGAGAGTAAGCAGGGTGTGATAAATCATCATACCCACAAAATAAACAAAGTGCCTGACAAAAAAGACTTGAACTAGACTTAAAAGAGGAAATCCTTGCCTTAAATATCTTCAACAGTTTGAAACTGTAGTCGTGGAAATGTAAGGTTAGAAGGAAATCTGCTGCAGCTCTAACTAACACTATTGCATAGATGGTACAAGAGCTTTAACGTTGTCTTGACATGAGAATGAGGTCATGTTGTTGGATTAAGTCATCTGACCATGTCCCTGCTATTTATTTGATGGGTTTGCTTGATAATGCTAAGTGATGTAGAAAATTTAAATATATAAAAAACATCAGCAGAACAGCTGACGAAGAGCAAAGAACTTTTTTCACAATCTTTTATGGAAAATAGCAGAATACTTAAGCAGAAAGGCTTAAAAAATTGAATTAATAAATAACTGCATAAATATATATCTGTATATAAAGGAAACATAAGAGAGAAACCTAGTATATAAAAATTAAACATTGTAAAGGACATTATTGTGAAGGACAAGCTTACTAAATGAATTTGAATTAATCTAAAAACTTTAAATAAAAACAGAAAAATACATTTTGAAATGTGAAAGTTGAAATATAAACTCCTAAAAGAATAGCAACAGCAGTATTCTTTTCCTCAAACATCCTTTGTTCAGGTAGCAACGTTATTGAAAGTGAGGCCATCTCTGGATAATGCTGCAAGCCTGATGTGAAAGGAAAAATTATTACTGATAAAAAGTGCATATCATTCTACAACATGCAGTGTAATGCTCACTGTTATCATGTAGCGATTCATTCCTGTTCATATTACAGTAGAATTTCTATTTTCCTCTCTTGCACTCAGATATGTAACTAATTTGGACATTTCTGTCACATGACTTTCTGTTTGAGCGTGTCAGACTCTTAGAGGTGTTATCCTATATTTGTGTAAAAAATTTCACTTACGAGAAATATGCAATACACTAAAACATCATTTGCAAATGGAACACAGTGTAACCTTTCAGAAAATTCACCTAAGAAAGCCTCTGTGGAACAAAACAAATGTCTGCCAGTAAGCACTAAAATTCTGAAGCTATGACCTGTGCCTACTAAGAATAACAGAACAGTGAATTAACTATGAGATGTATACACTCTTACTTTAGGAATTTTTTGTCTTTTTTTTTTAAGAAAAGAGAACTATGAAACTCAAATGTATTGTCAAGAATCTGTAGAGACAGAGGAAAAATCCCACCTGTGTGAACTATGAGGTGAACTGTGAGGTTAGAAGACAAGGCAATGAATTTACCAATTTGAAATAAACATGTCCAACCCTGAGATGGCAAACTATTACAAGATTTATAAGAATGTTTGGACTAAGAGAACATTTCTCCCAAAAGTTAAATTCTTTTGAATAATCTGACAGAACATGTTTGGGGTTTTTTTGAGGTAGTGGTAGCCCTTTTAAGCCATAGAGCAGAAGGTGTTATGCTAAATAAAACCCTTGGAATGTTTGGATGAACTTCTTGCCTTCTCTTAAAGAAAATTTGACATGTTGGCACTCCTTCTAAAATTTTGATCTATGATGATCCATGTAAATCCCACCTAGTCAGTTAGTTGGTGCATGACTTTCTCTCAAGTGTAGTACCTGAGCACCCTTTCTTTTCAAGTACCGGTGACCTCTGAGCAGGTCGGTTTGCACCTTGCTAGTCTCATCTTGGCATATCTCCAAAAGGCAAATAGGTCAGACTTCTGTTAGTGAGCCAAAAAGGAAAGTTCAGTCTGAATGCTTAACAAGAGAACAGAACATTCTGCAGCAAATGTTATTCTGATGCATAGCAGAAAGTGCCAGAACTTAGTTTGGGAACTTCCTAGTGAGAAGATAATAAATTTCATTCAATCAGATTACATTCAGCAGTAGCTGGTGCGGTGTCTTAACTAACACCTATGAGCTCTGATCAAGTGTCTCAACTCGCTACAGAGGTTTGCAAGGTTCTGTTCCGCAGTGGTAACATACAGATAATTCTGAAGGACATTAATGGGAATTCCTGGAGTATGCTATTGAGCTCATAAGATTAATGTCATAAATACAAATAAGCATCAGTACAAGGCCTGACAGTGATTTAGTCTCTACTACTTGCTTTATCTAAATCTCAGCTTTTAGTTCTGTGTGGAAGTCTATATTACTCTTTTGGAATACACAAATTCTGATTGAGTTCATTAAGGGCTATGCTTTTGGCTTTACATCAGAGAAGCACCTCGTGATGCTAATGTACTGCAGGATTGGGCCTATGGAGACCCAACCATTTTATTTATTTATAATAATGATAACTTGAAGATATATCAAAATCTGTTTTTGTTTCATTGATAACAGCAATAGAACTCCCTGTAAAAATTAAAAGACTCATTATAAAAGTATTTCTTAATGGTGCAAATAGCTTTTTAAATCCAGCCAAGCCAAAATGCTATTTGATTATTTGAAGAAGATTTTTCAAGAGAGCTATTAATCAGTGTCAGATTCAAAAGAAGTTCTATGCTTTCTTCACAGATAGAATGTAAAATGTTATACTTTTCATTTTCATTTCTTAGTGTCTGTTATGTGTCTTGAAAATTAAGAGATACTGCATGAAGAAACATTCACAAGATTAGCTGAGTCTGGAGCTTCACAAGCTCATTTTGCTTGTCAGCAAAATATGTTTCTGAGAAAGAAATACATTTCCAGATAGAAATTATTTACTAATAAGCTCCTACTGAGGAAAAAAAAAATCAAAACAGTGTTAAGGAAATAAATTCCAGGAACAATGAAGCTAATGAAGCCAAATATATTTATGGTCTACTCCTGTGTGCAGTCTGGAGACTCTAGTGTCCAAAAACATGGTTGAGCTTTCTTTGATTTGTGAGCTTTTCCTTCAGAATTTAGATCACATTAGTACCTGTACCAAGGCACTTATTTCAAGAAGCTCATTGGTGCTCAGTATCTCTGAGATATCTACCCTTTTCCCAGTTTTGGTTTAAATAGGTCAGTAAGTTCAGTGTTTTGGTGATGCAGCTATACAGACAAACAGAACAATACCGTAGGGTCTTGTCTTCTTAGGAAAAAAAATTGTATTCCCCTAAATCAGGGGACTTCAAAGTGACTGTTATGAATATGTTGTGTTCTCTTGATATTCTCTGTGAATTGTATCCTCATTGGAACTTTTTTTTACTCTTTCTAACTCTTGTGTAGCTAACTGTTAGTGGTAAAGGCGCAGGATGTGCTGTGAAAAGAAAGACTCCACAAAGAGCACTAACTTTTTGATGTCTCTCTTCACTAATTTTAAGGAAGCCAAAAGTTGCAAAATGCATATACCATGATTTGGTGAGTTGGAAAGATTTGTGGTGATGTCTATTCATATGAAAAAGCTATTGATGCTTAAAATGAAGTATGAATTAGTTCTCTAAAAACATATATTTAAAATGTATTTAGACCAGAAAATGAGGGAAGAAGAGTAGAGTTGTGTTATTAAGAATGACCATGAAACAGGAAGTTTGCATATTACAGAAAATTATTTTTGACACATTGTAATACATCCAATATAATTTCATTGTAATTCACTTTATGGTGAGTCACTTAATAAGAAAATATATATCATTTATACTGCTATCCTTCATGCTTTTAAACTGTAATATCCTTTCCTCAATGACTGCCTGTCATTTTCTCTGATCTAGAGTTGATTTCATAAATTAACTAAGCCAAGTAAGTAGAGAGTTATGATTAGAAGAAGAAGAAAACAAATAAAGATTAATCTACCACTCTGAACTTGTTCTTTCACAGATCTTGGCTCCCTGTATAATTCAGAGTTGCATACAATGTCTTTTATTGATTCGTCCTCATTGTCTGTAAATTATTTAATCAACGTGGCATTTTCTGGCACAAACTGAGGTATATCTGTGTGAACATTGCCACATAGGCACTGCGGCCCAAACACCATGTGATACCGTGATACCTCCAAATTTTCTCTTTTTTCCTTTCTGTTAATTCTTTCATACTTCCACAAAGTCATTAAACATCATTTCACCTATTTGGTAATGGGAACTGTTCTTAGTTCTCTTCTATTACTACTCCTTGGCATCGGTTCATGTGGATCACATAATCCATTAGGGCAGTCTTTTCTCAGGACTACATATTATAGGCCTTTCATTAGAACATCCTTATTTGCTCCTTTGCTTAGTAATGAGATGGTCCATAATATTTTTTTTTCCGTTTTTAGGTTCTTAGACCAGTACATTATAAGTTTGCATCGTAGATTGTTTCTTTATTGCTACATTTCCAGGAGACTTTCTCTTTAGGTGAATAGTCCTTTCTAGTCCTTCCTTAGTTCTTTTATTGCTCACAGCACCACAGGACAATAAACAATATTAATTATAGATGCAAGGTTATTGCTAGAGAGCCTGGATATTGATCTCACATAAGTTAGAAATGGTTGAAGGAATGAACTTATTTGTTGGCAGATGTCCATATCATGAAGCAATCACCATAAATAGTGTCAGCCTGGCCTTTTCTTGACTTACATTACAAATATTAGGAGCTGAAGAATCAGAATGAAGCAATATTGCATGCAGAGTTAAAACACATTAAGTAGCCAACCTGTCAGGAAAAACATGATATCTCTGTACAAAAATTGAGGACTTTAGCCTCTAGGGCTGCAGTTTGATCTTTTGAAAATGGAAGATCCTAAATAACACAGTTCTTTAAAAGGAAAAGATGTCATCATTAGTGTAATCATCTTTCTTACAGTTTCACAATCAAAAGTCAAAGTGTTTGCTTGTAAAGATGCTGAGTGTCAAGCAACATATGACAATATATCCATTTCTTGTTTTCTTATTTTCTTTTAATAAAACAGTGGAAAAACTTATGGTTTTGCAATAGATTGTCAAATATTTTTAATTGATTCTTTCATCCCAAAAAATATTCAGAATTGAGTCCAAATGCTACACCTAAAGGTTGACGTTACTTTGAGAGTGTTTTTAATGAGGAATTGCAACTGAGCCAATCTCAATTGCTCAGTTGCAGCTTGGGCAAGTGGAAAAACCCTGATGATTGATCTACATGGGCGCGTTGGCATCAGTTTGCAAGCCCTCTGGGTAGAGGCAGAACATCCAGCACGAAGAATTAAATAGGAAAAGGGAGAAGAAATGTTTATCACCCATTTAGTAACATTTTATGGCAGTGTTATGGTAAACTGAGAGATGAATGCCTACATTCATGTATTTTGCACTATTCTGAGGCACTAATAACATTAAATCAGACTTAATACTTCACACCAAATGCTCAGTAAATAGGGAATGATGTGAATATTTGTTGATTCTGTACGCTATGGATACAGCATCAAAAGTAGTGCTTGAAAGATATAAAATGCTGCAAAATAGAGGTCAGAATTATGTTACTGTCATGATAATATAAAAATATTAAGTCACCAAATGACAGGATTACAACCCAACTATCTTCAGTCCCTAGGAACCTTTCAGCTAAGCTTACAGTAAATAAAACACCAGTCCTACAGAGGAGTCTGATTACAAATTTACACATTTGTATTATTAGAATTGCACGAAGCATTCACCTTTGGAGTCTGGGGTTAAAATCTGATTTAGGATACTGGAGAATATTAGTGTAGTTGTTACAGCCTAGTAGACACTTCATTGTATAATAAAATCTCCTCTCAGTCCTGAAACCAGTCACTGTGATTAACATGTCCTCTTCAGAAAAGGCTAGGGTTGGAGTAGTCAGAGATTAAAGTAAATTGACAGGCCTGTATGAAAAAACATGCTCATTAATTATAGATAGATAGATAGATAGATAGATAGATAGATAGATAGATAGATAGATAGATAGATAGATAGATAGATAGATAGATAGAGATAGATATATTTGTCAGTTTTGCTACAAAGTCAGTAGTCAGTGTGCTAGTAATTTGGATGGAGAGGGATGAACAGGTGGAGTGCAGGTGTGCATTCAAAGAAAAGGCATGACTGAAGTATATTACAAAGTCAAACCATGGAATGAAGACCTTAGTTCCCTATATTCAGCAATCTCTGCTATTCTCCCCCCCCCTGATATCCAGTATTTGGTATATTTTTTATGTTTTCTGTGCAGGTGCAAACATTGTGGAGTTTATTACATTACTGGAGTCAGTAGAGAAAAAAACCTTTTTTTCAGTAATTGTTTTACTTCTGTTATTTATCCTATTTTACTATTCAGTTTATTTACTATAAATGTGTAAAATAGTCCATATTGCAAGAATTTAATGACAATCTATATCTACCCAAATACTATGGAGATAATAAAGTCTTTGCTTGTCAATATTATCAATTTTTTTCTCTTATTATATTCCCTTTCCTCTTATTAGACTTTTAGGCAGGCATTTTAAATTTCTGAAGACATAAACTACATAGAGCCAAGCCACTGTAAAGGCCTAACACATCAGAAAATGTCACTGAAGTGTCAAATCTTTGCTTCATAACCGCAGTTCATTTCTCAACATTGACAGTGATGCTTATACTGGATAAGGATTGGAATGGGCATGTTTCCAGATCTTAATTACATCAGGCATAGGGATGAGGAACAGTCTTTTTCCTCATGGGGAAGAGAGAGTAGAGCTAAATTTGGCCATCTAGAGCCCTATGCATCCCCGTTTATCTGGAGATAATAGGATTAACTTAAGCTATGGGACTTCCATAGCTAGAACTGCCTTGCTGGCTTCAGCAGGGGTCTAATAAGGATAGATATAATTGGGTAAATGGTGAATAAGAATAAAAAAAGTACACAATATAAGCAGTACGCTTGTGAATAAATGATGGCGAATTGGATTCCACCCAATCCCTGCAGAGCTAGTTAAGATATTGCGACACATGTGGAATTACAGTATGAAATGCATATCTTTCTTGTCTTCTAAACTTTTGCCATCTTATCTCAAATCTTACATATAAAGTATCTTTTTAAATTTTAAGGAGAATGTGATCAAGGGGAACTGCAGAATTTGTTATTAAGAATAAGAAGCTTTTAATGCTGTTCGTATAAGGTTAAAGATGCACAAAATGTAAGTGGCTATAAAGACATGCTGCATAAATGGGTTTTGGTTTTCTGACTCATATCTGAATTTACTCTGTTAACAGTTTAGCATTTATTTTCACTTTTTTCCACCTCTCAAAGAGAATGTAGCCCCAATGGAATAATTAATTAGATCATTCACTGGCAGATATTCCTTAATTTATTTAAATACTGTTTGGGTTTTTTTTCCGTTATGATGGTGTTTTTAAAGGCTGTTAGGAATTATTTTAAGAAAAAATCATGGTAGAGAACTAATAACGAAATATCAAAAGCTCCCTTTGTCTTAACTTTCTGTCAATAAAAATACGTTAGAAGCCTTTGCCTAGTTTAGAAGACCTAGTCATTTTATTATAATTTATTTTCATTTTGTGACCTATAGTGTGCAATTGTGAATATGAAATAACCTGTATCAGTGGAGTTTCTCTGCTTTGGTTGCAGACACAGAGCAATCATGTCCATGAAATTCTCAAATGTTGCTCCAGAGATGTGGAACAAGGTTCAAAATCCTGTTATAGACTAAAATGGTGTAATCTACCTAATTTCTTCCATTTTGTGGAAGAGTTATATCAATCTGATGCTGCCATACCTTGGGAGTGACTTTGTAAATCATTAGGATGCTGTGGTAGGTAGAACTAGTTTTAGAAATAGAATGGCTTGTCTCTGTGTTTGCTCTCCTTTCCTTTGTCTCTTGAAGATGGCCTTGAATTTAAACTGTTGGAGCTAGTGGTTAAACTGTCAGATTGCTCCATCCGTATACATGTAATTACTTACCTGCCAAAAGGTTTGCACACACTAATGCATCCCTTAGAAATATGAGCCTGTGTTAAAAGTTGCAGCGCCCTATCTGACTATAAAGCAGAGAACAGCATTAGTATATTTACAGGCATGGTCACATATTTATGAATAACAGTGCATACAGAATGACAGAAACCTTAAGAAAAGAAATGATAGAAAGACAGCCAATCTAATTGAGTGGGTAATAGCAAAATGGATGTTACTATGAGCAATAAACTGAAGACTTCTGGAGAAATGTAGGCAGTCTGTTTAGAAGAGGACTGGGAGATCTATGGGCCTGAGCAGGAACAAGTTAAAAGGACACAAAGAAATACTGAATGTTGCAGTGTGGAATATATCAGCAAACAATAAAAGATTCCTCAAATATATTTGCGGAAGACAGAAAGTAAAAGAGAAAATTTGCTCACCAGAAATGAGTGTTGAGAATCGGAGAGAAGCTGATGCGAGGAAGTAGAGTTTTGTTTTCCTTTTGTTTTTGCAGGTTCTTCTCAGAGATTTTAGGATATGAGTTCTATAGCATATGTAGGTACCAAAGCAATGAATGTGACTCCATGAGGGCTAAAATTGCAATGTGGGTGAAGAACCAAGTACCAATCCATGTTACTACCATTAGATATTAAGTGGCAATCATCTAATGAAATACATACAGTTTTTATTATGAAGAAATAAAATTTCACGGATTGAAGACTGCAAAAATGAACTAACTTGCTTCTAAATATATATATATATATCTGGTCATAGATTTTTTGAGAAAAAGAATGCACCTATAACATCATGACCTCTTTTAAAGGAATTGGGTAAACAGAACCTACCTGCTAATGGATTAAAATCAAATATGCATCATGTAGCTTCATTCAGATCTGAGGCTGCAGTCCTACATGGGTGGTATTTCTGTGTGTACAGGTTTGAATTTGAGGGATGTGCCTAGCTCTACTGAAATTTTCAGCCCTTTGGAGACACTGCTGGCACAGCATGTAGGATCTGGCATGTTTGTTATATATTGTATCTGGATTTGCAGGTAACTCCATGTTGAAAAGATTTAAGGAAAGAGTCAGGGAAGAGAATGAATTTGTCATTTGCATTCACTCAGTTGCTTTTATGATAGAGACTTCTGGAAAAATGTTATGAGTGATTTACTTAGAAACGTTTGAAAAGTAGTGATGTGGGTAGAAAGGAAATTATAATAAATTAGTAGAGTTTATCACCTAGAAAGCCTTTATTCTTTGGGATTAAACCTGATGCCGTTGAAATCAGTAGGAGTTGTGCTGCTGACTAAACTGAAATCCCAATCACATTGAGGGTTGTTGTCTTTTTTTTTTTTATTTTGCATCTTCTTTAATCTGGATCTCACTGATGAACATCTAGTATTTTTAGAAAGAATTGCCTTGAAAAACTTAACATGTGAAGTGTTAGGAAATCCCTTATTATCTTTATTCTAGATAGGGCAACAATAATTTCAGGACAGTAATCTAAGAACCTTACTTGATCAATAATAGTATAGCAACCGCCAGAACAAGAAATGCAATAAATACACTTGAATTCAGTGAGTTTATTGTATTAGAATTCTTGTAAACCATGCACCTGCATTCATTTGATCTGAAATTCCCCAGACCCTTAACAGATCTGTCCCTAAACAGTTTAACAAATCATGGTGGCAAGAAATCCTGAATCTTCGTTATGAATCTCTGTATAACTGAATCCCATTCACTCTCCAACCAGCTTTTTATTATCTCCTTGAATTAGCTTCAGGCTCAAAATTAGCAGAAAGACGTTTCATTGGGATCAGTGGAGTTCCCGAGGTATAAACCTTGTGAAGGATATCTGTGTCCCTGGGGAAATTCTTGTATTTCATTGAGCTATAGTTGTAATATAATTTACCCACTTTAAAGTGATTTAAATTTATGCTAGCATCAGGGACTGCATTCAAAAATGACTCAACAGTTCCATTCATAGTGCTTCTTTGGATCTTTTTAGTAATTTTTCCTTCTTTTAAATTTCTGCTGAAGTTATAGAGTAATTAAAAAAATCAAAGCTAAAATAGAATTTCATCCAATATCTGAAGTGTCACCTCCACTCCAACCCAGACCCTCTCACCAAATGATGAAGCTCTTGAGCAGCATGCTCAAATTTCAAATGTATACATGTAATGAAAATTAAAGTTCATTTTTTATTATTTTATCTAATTATCTGATTTCTTAGAAAGGTTTTCACAACTCCTTTGGTTCACAGGAAAGACCTTGTTTCCCTGAATAAAGACTGTAACATTCAGTAAAAGCATCAGAAACAAAGACAAGACCTGAATATTTCCCTTACCTTAGTAGTACTCAGAAAAAGATGGAACTTGTATTCAGAAGTGTGTGCTTGAATTATACTCAATTTATATGTGCTATTACTGTCAGTATTATTACAGTTGGAGCCCTGAGAGTCATGATCGTGAATACAGTGCCAGGTGCTGCATGAGCATGGACTAGCAAATGGCTCTAAGCATTGCCCAAAAAACAGTTGGCACCATTGTATCTTGCATAGCATCAATATTACTGCTCTTAGTGCTGTGTCAAAGGGCTGAGGAGGCCACTTAACTTTCTAGTAAAGCCTTACCCACATTCATTTCTGGAACCAACTTTTATCTAGGTTTCAGTATTACGTTTTTGGCCATTGTTCCCACTTTGTCCCAGAATCTCAGTGACCCAACAGATAAATGTACCAGGAAGCTAATAAACACTCCTATCATCCAAACTATCAACATTATTGTGATGAATTAGGAAATGTGTTGGCAGTTTTACCTTAGATCACTGGTGGTATTTGGTGCTTATTACCTAGAGGCTTGAATGTATACATGCAAAGAGAATAACTGTCTGAAATGTTTAGTGATACTTGTGAAGCAGTCAACCATTATTTCCCTCTGACATATTCTAGTACCTGAAAGGCTCAGGTTAATATAATGACTGAGTGCTTCCACTTTATGCCATATGCAGTAGTGGTATTGCTCTGTATATCACATGTAATATTATCTAGCAGTTATAAAGTGTTTTGAATGTGCACTCTGCTTTATGACCATTAACTAATTAATCCTCACAATGGCTCAGTGAGGTAAACAAGAAGATGCTATCACCCATTATTATCATATGGTTATGCTGTCATGGTTCGTTTATGAATTTATCTATTTACTTTGTAATGCCATATCTAAAAATTCAATTAAAAATTTTGAAAATAATGAAAAAGAAGAGAAACTCTGGTTTTTAGAAACACATATGATGTCTTTTTATACTGGTAATGAGCTAATATAGTTAGAGAGTACAGTGAACTCCAAAAGGAATATTATGAATGGACTTTCCCCATTCTACTTAGCAGATGACATTTTTGAAGAAACAAAGACTAGTTGTTGCTTGGGAAAAAAAAAAAAAAGGCCAAGTACAAATGCATCAAAAGTAAGGTGAAACTTAATTTGGAAAAATTACAGGTTTTGTTTGCAAGAAACCATAATAGATTCAGAATCTTAAAACAAATACAATATATACAAGTAGTTTCCTCTAAATACAACTATTTAAATACTTTTAAATGGTACATGGGATAATAGATCAAAACATACCATGTTTCACTTTACATCATGGAGAAGTCCTGGAACACTTGAGCTAGCTTCCTTTTGAATGAAACTAAAGCACACAAGTTCCTGGAGTATCAAGTAATTCACTCCAGGACCACATTAGATTTTGTGGGAAGTAAAGCCCTCTGTAATGCTAACAACATTAAACATAAGGTCCTCAGCACCATCTATTTCTGCAGATTGCTTCTATTGAGGTGTACTATTTGTAAATACATAGACAAAATACTCTACTAAGAGCTGCAATATATAACTGTAGGTAACATTCAGCTCTCTATGTTTCTTGCATTACAATTTTCAAAGGATGACAAGTTTGAGGATGAAATCCCAGTGATGTTTAATAGCAGTTAGGTTTTTGACTCTGCCTGCCTTCAAGTAACACATTAGGCATACTGGCAGTGATAATACCATTAGTTTTTTAGCTTGATCTTCAGAGATATCTAATTTAGTGCGATTTTGCTTCATTTTACCTATCCTTATAATATTGTCCATTTATTTACAACTGCCATTTAACTGCCATGTAAATTCAGCTTTGATACAGGTTACATTTAGCATCAAGAAAATCTTCATGGGACTTGTTTTGTTCTTTTTTATGGTTGTTTGATCTCTTTAAAATAGGCAGAACACAAATGATCAATACTTCCATAAGTTTAATTTTACAGGACTATTGTTACACAACATCAAAGCTAGATTATATGAAATAGCAACTCAAACGTATTCTTTGGAGTAGGAAAAGGCTTGCTGATAGAGCATGCTGGCTGATAGTGAAGCAGGAGTTTGTTCTCAATGACTGTGCTCTTCAAACAACTTTACAGGGTGAGAAAGGTAGCAAATAGACAAAAACCAGCCCAGATTCTGAATTGTAACTGTAATAACGTTTACACTGCTGCAGTTGGGAAAACACCATATTTTTTTAATTTGTTCCATTGGAGAGTATTATAGTTTTTATTATTATAAAATTATATTATTATATAATTTTTGTATTGTATTTCTCTGCAACAACACCACTCACAGTTGAACATGACATAATTTTTCACTTTCTGTTTTGGCAGTAGTTGAGTTAAAATGGTAGTTTGCTTTTGGTTCTGGCACACAAGAAAATACTACAATTTCAACCTTAGAAAAGTAACCCCAAGAAGGTATTGTAAATTGGATAGGCTTAGAATGGGGGTGGATGATTAGATTCCAGTGTTTCCTGCTGAGTGGTACATGCTTGTTTTGCAGTACGATTTTGAGCCAGAGATTCAAACAGAACGTGCAAATCCTATTCAATCTCTCAGCGTTGTTGATCTGTTTTTTATTGATTTTTCATCTGTACAAATCCAGTGCTGTCCATATATTTTAGAAACCTTATAGTAGAATGTTGCAGAATAGGATTTTTAATTAGAATTACATTCAGTTCATCAAAAGTCTTCACTGTTTTATAGGAGGATGCAACATTGTGTTAGTTTTATTGTATACATACAATCCCATTTTCTAAGGAAAAAAGTTTTCTTTCCATAAAACAAAGACAGATTAATAAGACATTATAGATTTTGTGTCCACCCATTGCTGAAGACAATGACTTACCCTGTGTATATTTATTCCCCATACAGGTAAACAATATTCCATTAAAGGTATAGGGGCTTTTTTCCCAAGTTTTCATAGTTTCTATATTTTATAGTATTAAATAATAATAGGATTTTGGCATTGTAATTTTGAGGAAATTTATTAAGTATATTTCTAGGCTTGATATTGATGTTAGGGAAAAAAAATGGTTTGACTTTTTCTGCCTATTAGCTTTCTCTCTGTTAATTTTTCTCCCAGGTCTGTTAAGTAGTATGCAGTGACATTGTAAGTGGGATGTATTTCCTCACATCAGTGCCTTGTTAATGCTGTTCATTAATCTAGAACCATGGGCTTATTCAGAGGTGCTTAGATATTCCATATTTCCGTAGAGTTTGAGGGAAGGGTGACAGTTTACTTACAGCATCAGAAACCAGATCTCATTGCATTGTCATGTCATTTTTAATACTGATAAAATAGCAAAGGCTGCATGTGTACTCACAGCCTGCAAATGATACAGCATTACAATCCAAAATAAGTAATTCCATCAGCTTCTGGTAAACTGAAGCTTAGATTGTTTTAAATAGGACTGTTGGGGAATTAGTGCATGAAAAATCTTTGAATTTTGTTATAGCACAAGTCATGTTGAAGTTACAGGAGCTCAGTTTTGTCTTAGTCTGCTAGTTTTTATATTCACTTTTTAAGTACTACTTTATATTATTTGGGTATTGTTAGTGCCTCTAGGTCCCTGTGAAGATCAATATCTTGTACGGCCCATATAATGTTTTGAATCGTGGTTCAAGCATCTAACGTGCTAATATGTCCATCTTCCTGGCCTATACCAGGGTTTAAGATTAAACTTCATTTCTTTAAGATCCTTGAATACTTTTAAAGAGAACTGGTCATCACAGATTGGTCATTTTATTTGTTGTATTGGAATTTAAGGTAATTTTTAATATTTAAAATGCTAGGGATGTTATTTTACTCACATTTAATGAAGAAATTTGCGTATCGCAGTATGAGATTCTTTCAATACCTAATTTTCAATATATAGTTTTTCCAAGATATAGTTTTGATGTATAAAGCAATCCAGTCTTTTAATTTTGTTTATTGTTGGGAATTCAAATGCAGGTGTCCTATTCTTTCAAAAGAAATTTTTTTTAAAAAATTAATTCCTTTCATGTCATTACTTCAACCGAGTCAGGAACACTATATAATATATTTATATATATTAAGTATATTTATATATACTTTAAGTATATATATTATATATACTTTTCATTCTGTTTTCTGGCAGATCTAGGCATACCTTTTATTATTTATAACTTATTTATTATTTACTGCAAAATGAAACTACCAGTGAGAGCTGCTGTGACTGGACAGACCACCTCTCAGAGCTCCCACAGCCCATAACTGTAATCTTGTCAGGTTTTTAGGTATCGAAGGAGCTACTAAAATTATGGATCTGAATGTTAATATTCATAAAACTGCAGATCAAACAAAATGTAAAACAATAAATATTAAAATCTTCAAGTGTTTAAAAGTGGCATTGCCAACCATAGTGTTGCATATTGGGAAGGCAATACAGGGCTAGATCTTCAAGGAAACTGAATCAATATTCAGTGGTATTCAGTGGTGCCATACTTATTCATTCTTCCTATAGTCCATGCTGTTAGTTCATTGACAAAAATTCTGCATTTCCTATAGATAAATACACAATCTAAGATGGTTCTGTGCTTTTTGTACTTTTTGAGGGGAGAATATTAACTGCATTTTAAACAATACTCCAGTTCTTTTAAAATAATAGAATTTATATTTTATGGAAACTAGCTCATATTCAAATGAGTATCCTAGTCAATAAGTTATTTTTTTATTGTGTTATGTATTTCTATAATAAAAGCAATATGAAAATTATGTTCGGTGAATTTCGCGGTGGGGGCTATAATTGTGCTCGCTTAGAGACCTATCCTGCCATTGATACCTGTGCATGGCTCCCATTAACAGTAATAGGAATAAAGCATGCCTTTTGATGGCAGAATGGATTCTTACTCTCAGTATTACCATATTACCATTCCTACTGTGATAATAGCAATATCGTATTGCCATGATAACAGATGCATCACTGGAGCTAAATTAAGATTCTCAGAGCCAGAAATACGTGAGAAGTAGGAACAGCTTATGGTAGTGACTGAGAGCAGTGTGCCTATAGAGAGGTGTATACAGGTGTAATGACTTGGGGTATTTGGGCGGAAGATTTGCGAGCCAGTGGTCCTTGCTAGGCTTTTCTTGAAGGTGGTGACCAAGTAGTGTATGGTAAACCCAGCTCTGGTTCACTGTGAAGAGACCTCTCTGCTCAGCTTTCTCTGAAGCATGGATGTCACTGTAAGGAATGAGGAATCCTGAAACAGTCAACATGGTATTTTATTTGCCTTCCTTGCAGCTGTTATTGCTAACATGGAGAGGGGCTTTGTCACGTTTGACATCCTGACTCTGGCTCATCTATGTGCAGGATAAGGCGTACCTTTCGCCTTCTCTGTATCTCAGTGGAGCACACACTGGACAGGGATCAGGCTGCTGCCCTGTGTTCAGCTGGAGAGAAGCCCCCTCCTAGCACAGTGCCAGGTGCATGTTTGACCTGCTCTCGCAGAATTCCAGGCAGTGCTATGGAGATTTTTAGAGCTCCAAGTGTACATCTCCCTTTGGGAAATATCACTAGTGAGTGAAGGTCTTGAAATAAACCCAGTTTATTTATCTTTAGAAACACAGTGATGAAGAAAAAAAAGCTTAAATTAACAAGGCAGCTTTTATACACTTAATCTACCCTGATGCTTAACATTTTCATCCAAGTTTAGACAGTCCTACTGATCTTATATATATATATATGTGTGTGTGTGTGTGGTAATGGGATTCAGTCTGTTTTCCTGCAGTCAGTGTATGTCCTGTGAGATATATGTCCCTTGAGCTCAAGAACGCAGATTTTTTATCTACTAGGTTGATTCTTTGTTTCTGTTTTCCTTACCTAAAGCCCTCTTCTGCTGTGTAAAGGCATTGTTTGCCTTCCTGTGTACTTGCAGAGAGCTTCTGCAGGGTTTAACCCTTTGAACTGCATAGGAGCTCACATAAAAACAGTCAAATACAAAGAAGTACATATAATACACATTAAAATATTACTTGGAGCTAAAACATTCTTTGTATACTTGCTGCACCGTATTCATAAAATTCTCAGAGTAACTGTGATCTATTTCTCATTTTGCCATGAAGAAGTTGCCACACAATCAAATCTGAGAGTTATGTGTCTATGACTGCCACAGGTAAAATAACATTCCTAATAAAGTCTATACTAGTGTCAGGCATATAAAAATCCTTAAGTCTTAGAATATACCTGTTTAGAATAGGATTTCTTGGTGCCTCCTTTCTTTAGACTGTTAGCAAGTTCTTATTTACCCTAACATGGGATGGAACTTATTTTGGAAAGATATTTGAATGCTGCATACAGTTTGAAAGCATATTTAAAGCTGTTGTTTTCGATTTTTCTTTTAATTCCTTGATACCACTGCTAATGTAAAGGACATGGATTGAAGAGAGGATCTTTTTTTCCTAGGCAATGTGTTATTGATGAGCTGGCATTTGCCCTGTGGCTCTCCCCCAGGATTGCTTACATCTATTACTCACACACATCGATTGGTTAATTTGATAATTCTATCACCAATCAGCTTGTGTCTGACCTTTTGCCATGGCAATGATGGCAGAGTCTTCATTTTTACATCGCAGACCTGCTAGATTGACCTTTCTGAGGAGAATGTCAAGACATCCCTTGATCTTAACCTGTCACTAAATTTGTTAGAATTACACTGTCCCTTAACCTTGATCTGTTGTATTTGTAACATTCAGGATATGCAGTTTGTGTGGAAATATTCTTAAATAACTTATGCCATTCAAATAATAACACTATCATAATTAAAAATTAGCTTTCTGTTAAGAAAGTGTACATTTAGAAAGTTTTTACATCTATTTTCCCTCTATGGGTCTGTGTAGTTCTCCCTGCACTGTAGGCTAGTCCCTAAGAAGTACTTTTCCTTTAGTGACCAGAGAAATTAGAGGAATTTTTTTGTCGCCGTCTTTTTGAGTTTGGTGAACTAAACATTAGTTGTCCGACTACCCTATTAAGTAAGGACTGTGCTGTAGGGGATTTATAGGACCCCAAATAAAATTTTTGCAGCCAAATTGAAGACAAACATTGATTGCTTTTGCCATCCCCTGATGAAGTTCTTTCCATCTCAGGTGTGCCTGAAAATACCTGGAGCTAATGTAAATTTTTAGTGTTCCTACAGACCAAGCAAATTACACTAACTTTTAATACCTGCAGTCTTAATGCTGTGAAAAGTATAACACCATGCTATTCTGTTAGCATACTGGGTGTATCCTGGAAGAAGAAAACATAGTCACGTTTACTATGTGTCTTTTAACAAATCTACATGCTATGCAGCCCACCTTCCAAGAGGACTTTTGGTAATGACAGTATTCTGCTTGCATTAACATGCAACTCTGTCTCTATGTGAAACCTCATATTTGTAGTACATTAACTTTATCACAGAGCACAGAGGATAAAATTTGCAGTTTCCTTTTGTTAAGATATTTGCAACATCTCCCTGCATTTGAACATCAGGTCCTCACCTTCCCTTCGTCTTCCCCCCAAATTGCCCTGTTCTCTCCTTAGCAGACAGTTCAAGGGCACCACTTGGGGACTCTTGATGGGCTAATTTAGTGTTCAGCTCAGCTGAAGGCAGAATACAAAGTAATCTGGCTTGGTTTTCCTGCCTATATTTTCTGAAAATATATGCATGTATGTAATTCAATTATCTATAAGGGAGCTTGGGCCATTCTATGGTTAAAGGTTTACCTTTATGTAAAAAGTAGTTGATAAAGGGTATGTAATTCCTGTTTTTCATGACTGTGAAAAACACTGAGGAAATAGAATTTCAAAGAAATTTTGTAAAATTTGTAATGTGTTGAAAAGATGAGGACTTTCATCCTAAACTTAAACCTGAAGCAAATTTGAATGTGCAAGTTAGAGGGGCTGTTTTGTTGCTAGAAAAATAAATCTTCCATTTGAAATTGAAATTACCTCATCATACACTTTTAACTGAGATTGCAGTCTTGTGTTGTATTTATTTCAAGAAACAAATCTCAAATGACTCTAAGAAGTGAAAGCAATGATTTTGCCTGAGCAATAACTGTTGCATCATGATGTTTAGCCAAATACTATCTATGTAGTATACAAGTGATCAGCATTCAAACTATGCTGCAATCCAGTATTTAGTAGTCACTGGGTCCCACATCAAGTAGATTGTTTCGCTCCAGTTAGTGCATGGCAATCATGCTGCATAAAATCAAGTGTAGAGTTTATAAACCAGAGGTTTTATGATATATTGGTCTGGATTCTTTACAATGTAGAATTCCAGCTATTAAGGGAGGTAAAGCAAACTACAGCAGTTTCATTTTCAGGCACTGTATATTGATATATTTTGCATGTTGTACTTTCAGTAGGCCAAAAAGATGACATGAGGATCATGCATAACCTGACTGTGGGTGTTGCTGTGGCTAGGGATGAGGAGGGGAGGAGTGTGCTTTAAATTAGTCAATGTAATTATTGCAGAAGTGCAAACACTTCTATTTATTGATAAATTCTATTTTTTTTTCCTGGAAAGTATGGTATTCACATGTCATATGCCATACATCTGTTAGTATTATCTTATATGTGCCTTTGTGTTTACAGTGTAGTTTTTGAGGTAATTTGAATTTTGTAGCTAATATAGTTGAGATATATATATCATTCCTTACCGTTAAGCATGATTCTACCAGATACCAGTCCTAAGCCAGCATCTTCACACAGCCTTGCACATGAAACTCACTTCTGAGCCCCAGAACTTCTAATACAGCACTTTTTTTGCTCTATAAAAAGCTGGGATCTTTTAGAATTTAGTGCAGAGTGGCTCTTACATGAGAACAGTTTTTGCTAAAAGTAAAGGTAAGACTGTTAAACTTATTTCACTTGTAATCTAAACCAAATTCCAGTCTAAGCCTCCAGAAGTGAGAGGTCACTGCATTAGCCATCTATACTCTTTGTGTTCACATAAAATTAAACTAAAACTAAATCTTAATTTCATGTGGCCCAGAACATGCCCCTTGCTAATTAGTAACAACATAGAAAGATTAAACCAAGAGTAAGAAAATTTGTATTTAAAAATTGAAAGATTAAAGAGTTATCTCTCTCTTTGATTTATAGTAATGGAAACAATCTTTGTTGGCTTTGGAGTCTAATCTTGACTGAGGTTGTGAAAAAGACATTGGTTAAAAATATTATTTTAAAAGTAAACAGTGAGAGAGAGAGTGCAGACAGTAACATCTTTGAAATTTCAAATTATAAGATTGTACATAGCTAGATAAGAAAAAAAAGTGTGTAGATGGAGGAAGAAAGAGTCACTGGCACACTGAACACAAACTGTAGTTGAGGTGATAGTGGAAAACTACTGCCCTGCTGGTTGAAAAATGGCATTTAATGCTCAAAGCCACAGGCTGAAACCATTATTCACAACTGGTGCTCACTTTTTGATCCCAGAGAGTAATAGATTTCTCTATAAACTGATGACTGTAGTTCATATAATTCTTATTTTCTACCCATTAGAAAAGTGACGGAGAAAAAAATTTCTTTCTTCTCAGCTCCCATAAACGTATATGCTACCCTTTCATTAGATCAAGTTCCTGACTACTTCCCTTCTGCCTTGGTTCTATCCATCCCTCCTGCCCCCAGCACAGTAGTCAGAGCTTTCATTGTTTCCTCATCTTCTCTCTGAAGCAGGATTTCATCAATCATGGTGGTAGTAGTCTGCTCTTGTAATCAAGTCTAAGATCCATCAAGTGTCGTGGCTGCAGCAGCTCCTTTCAAGCTCCACAGCAGCTCAGGTTTCTGGGCCTTTTCTGAGGTTCAGTACCCTTGTAGCAGTGGCTCAGTGGCCGAAAATATCTTCAACTCCTTCTTGAAAGGGGATTTGCAATTCCCATTGAAACGTGGTCACAGCAACCATTGTATGAGAAATCACTCAGGCTCCATAGACTGCCATGATGTCTTATTGATCCATGAGCATGACTGAAAAAAGGATGTAAGGAAGGAGGGAAAGAGGAGAAATTGTCAGTGACATATGTGCATATGGAAAGAGCAAGGGAGGAAGGTGGTAACGAAGATTTGCAGCAGTCACAATCTTACTGTGCTGGCATTCAGAAGAGCAAACAAAATGCTGATGACTACAACAAACGCTGTATATGGGCACACACATTGCAGAATGTTTTGATGGATCTGAGGTTGCTTGTTGGACCATCATTTTAAAGGTTGCTTAAAAAGCTGGTGGCCTTGTAGAACCAGCTCAAAATTGCATAAAATGAACAAACTCTTGAATTATTGTTCTTTTTCTTTACTGGTTATTTTTCTTCCTTTTCAAACTGCAAGGACATTTCCTTAGAAAATATTGAAGGAAAGCCTACTGATAACTCAGAAGGTAAAATAACATATGAGTTATTAAAAGGTCTTTTCACAGAAGTGGGATTAATTTCCATATCCCTTAGGAATCCCTGCACATGCTGTTATCACAGAAATGGCATTTTGGTGGGTGGGTTAAAAATTAGTTAATAAAATTAAATTTAAAAATATTGGGCTGTAGGAGAGCTAGCCAACACACTTTAAAAGAATAAAGTCCCCAGGAAAGTAAAAGCAAAATCTGCAGTCTGTTTTTCATCTGAAGATATTATTTAATCAATTTTTGTACTGAACATCTATAGCTGAACGTGCATCAAAATAAATTCTGATTTAGTCTTGACCTCAGGTAATGGTGTGCACCTGAATTGTTCCCGTTTAAATAACCAAGGAAAAAGCACAGAAGAAAATTACATTTTCTGCAGTAAATATCTTACTGCAGTGAGGTTTTCATTCATTGTTAATTATAGAAGAGGAGTGTGAAGGGCTACTGTAATTCTAACTGTATTCTATCAATGACAGTATAGGACTTTGTTTAAATCCTTTTGTGTGTATGTCTTTCATGTAATTTTGGGACCATTTATTTGTAACTATATATGTATTTTACAGTACCTGGAATATTCTGTGGTATTATTTTTTTATTTGTGTATTATTTTTTATTTCTGTAGCTTATGATTAATTCCCCTAAAGGCAAGAATTACCACCAGCTCCTTGAAAGGGAGATAATTCATACATCTTTCTGGAGCATTGGAGACTTTTAAGGACTCCATTAGGGGCTATGTTGTTTCTTGCGACACCACTCTACTGTAATAACAAAACAGTTCACTCAAAATTGTAGGACTGTGGTGCACAAGGTGATATTTTCAAACGTCATCTCGGCTGGGATGTGAGAGAGCATCAAGCCGTTTCTTCTCTATGATTTGTTTTCCCCCAGTGGCCTTAGTAAATAAATACTTGTGCAACAGCAAACAGAGCAAGATGTTGAGATTGCTATCTTTCATGGGGATTAAAATACAGTAGGTTGAAGAGAAGGCAAATAAAGCTTGAGGATTTAATGTCTGCTCTTTTGCAGCTGATGAGGCATACAAACTTCTTTAACATTTTTGATCCTTTAATGGTATAAAGTATCTGTGGGCCCTCCCATTTTCTCCTGTCATTGCATTGCAGTTCTATTTCTTGTCAAGAGAAACCAGACACTTCTGTCCTTTTTTATTGCATTCCAGATGGTAACAGGGTCTTTTAAGCTTTCTTCTTCATCTGAGTTTCTATTTCAGTTCATAGCATACCAGACTATTATTCCCAGGCTGGTGGTGTGCTTGAATTATATTAAATGTTGTTTCTTTGTGATTTTACATGAAAAATCACAATTGTCCAGTTCAATTTTGCAAACTCTTTCCCTGTCAATGACCTTCTCTGTACAACAAACACTAGTAATGCTCTTCTTTTTAACATTTTGGTTGTCACACACCTTGTTTTGTTTTATTATACTGATAAAACCTTTTCCTCCTGAACTCAAACTCAGACATTAGAATTAGAAAATAAGAATAAATTAATCTGACAATGCTACAGTATACAGTTAAGTTGTATCACATTTATTTGTAATGTGGGAACAATATAAACACCTGCAGACTTTTCTCTGCCCAAGCTGAATATGATATTTTCATATGGATGACACAGAAATATTACTAAAGGCTGTGATGGTTATCATGGGAACGTCTCTCTTACCACTACCTCTGTTGGATCCTTGTATGAACAAACCAGCAGCAAGCAGAGATTGTTATTTTGAGGTTGTTCAAATTAGGACTTCCAGTAAGGAAGGACAAGTAAACAAGGATTTCCCTTTGTTACCTCAGGCATACTCTAGCAGTCCCTAGATACCACCCAACTGCTACTAAAACTAAGAACTCCCGTGTGTACTGTGTTTTTTCACCAAAATTTCCTACCAATTTCCTTAGCTGACTTCTATCTCCAACTCCTTTCATTTATGAACAGCCTTCAGATTCCTCTTTTTGTCATGATTAGAGTCATCATCTTTTCAATATCCATTTGATCAATTTCCCCTAAAGAGAAATCACAAATTAGGCAGACCCACAAAATTGTATCCTAGTTGTATCCTAACTATATACCAATCCTTCCACTGAGTCAGAGAGTTTATGGTCACGTACAAATTGCTTGCAAATATATGCATTATTCAATATTCAGGTTTATCATCTAATATTATATTGAACTACTCAGTGAAAATATAGATGTTCCTCACTTTCCAATCACAGTATCTGTGAGCCTCCCTACTGTGGGTCCAGAGGTCTTTGCCTTTTCTCCCTGTAGTGTGGCTCTACCATTTGCTGTGAAGCAAGTGAAGCGACTGGAAGAAGGTCAGCCTGACAACTTGGAGAGTTTAGATCAGCCTATGGACAGAGAGAACCCAGACCTATAGTTCCCATTAACAAGAGTGAAACCACAATGCCTCCTGGTATATGACCAGCATCACACTTCAGTCTCAGAAGACTCATTCTTTATGGTTCTAGTGTAGCATTGCTGTCAGTTCACCTGTCTTTTCTCAGATTTCCTGTAAAACTTTCCTTTTGAATGCGAGGATGACACGACACAAAAATGAGTCAAAAGGAGCAAAGTTAAGAAAAATAAGTGAATCTAAAAGGTCAAATCCAGTGACATTTGGGGACAGGGGCAACTTTAAAAAATATCTTCAGATTGCTTTGGAAGCAACAACTGTTTATTAAATATTAGAAAGAATATTTAATTACACTAAGTATCTTGCACATTTTCCCATATACCTTTCTTCTTTCATGAGTAAGTAACAATGAATGTTTCTTCCCATAGGGCAGAAAAATGAGGCTGAACTGATTTTCTATCTCAGCACTTGTTTTATCATGGAAAATTTTACTGAAGTTTCCATTAAGCCTTCTGGCCTATAATGCAAACAGTATTGTTATTGGTATTGCTGTAAAAGGGAGATTTTTATGCTCAGCTTTGCCATCTGTTTTAAACTGCATGGCAACACCAGGCAAGAAAATCCTGCCAAATAATGTTAACATTTGTAACAAACTTCCTTCATTAAATAACCTAGTTGGCTTTACTTGCTAAATAAAATGAGTTCTGGTTTTATCATTATGAGATGTTAGATGACTCCTGATGTAAGAAAGTACTAAAAGGCTAGGGCCTGAACTTCTTTGCTTGATAGTTAAGGGTGAAATAGTGACCAACCACCCACATCCTGATGATGAGAGGGAGAGAGACAGAGGGATGGAAAGGGGATAAAACGGAACTGATAGGCTGGGAAATGTTTCATTTCAGAGTACAATGAATCAAAAAAATTGCAAATCCCAGAATTTACACACAGGCTTTCTTGTTCTCCCAAAAAATGCAAATAAATTTAGAGGAGACTTACTGTTCCAAAAAGGTCAGGAAGAGCAAGCCTATTGAATAAGAATATTGTTGGTCATCTAATTCTGTTTCTCTCAGATGAGCTCACTGGATTATGATAGAGAAGCAGCATATGAGTATTTTAGGAGAAAAATGAAGGTCACCAACCTACCTACAGTATAACTTACAGAGCACTCCTGAAGCCCTAAGATAAAATATGAAGGTATACGGAAGTCTAGGAAAATTAAAGAATAGCATAAGCTTTCCTCAGAAAACAGTCTGTTTATTGATTTGGTTACTGTTGTGTTCAAAAGTTGAAATTGAATAAGCTTTGTATTCTAGGCATGAAATCCTAATGAAGTCAGCAACAAAACTGTTGCTAAGGCCACTGAATCAGAATTTCAGTTCAGATGTTTACCTGAACTTTCAAAGATATGCATCTCAAACAATCTTACCTGTTCACCTGCTCCCAGCATGTCTGTTGGTCTTTTTTCTTATCCTAACAGGCCAGAGCTAGGACAGCCTGGACTTGGGACTAACCTCACAATGAATTTTCTTTTGTTTAGTAGGTGAGTAGATGCCTCTTCCTATTAGTAGTCAGGGCTGAGAAGGTAGGGCTTATGTTTCTGCAGGCTTCAGTTCTTATGGGTTTGAATATTTTTTAGTTGCTTGCCTTTTTTTTTTAATTAAATAAATATATCCGTATCCTTTCAGAACTAAAGAGGCTTTTTTTTTTTTTAAATGCTCTGCATCCTTTTAAACTCCATATACTCCATATTTGAAGTTGACCTGTAAGTGTTGTGAGTGTTGTGATTGTCTCTTCATGATAAGCATGGGATTAGACCACGAAGTGCTTCATTGAACATGAAGGACCTCCCGGTCTGTTGATTAAAGCACCCAAGTATGTAGAAAGTGGAGTAGAATCAAACTGTTGACTCTGTCAGCTTTACCAAAGTAATTTTTTTTAGCTGACTGCAGAGATTTTGTATGACACTTCTGGCTGTACAAGAACTAAGGATATTCAAACAGATATGATGGATAAAGTAGTTATTTTCCTGGCATAGTAGTAGACATATAGATAAAAGTATTTATTTGTAATTATTGATAGAGGCAGAGATATAACCCTTGTCTGTTCAGGTCTATGTGCAAAAATGAGATAAATACTCTTTTGACTTCATAATATTTAATGTTCTGGATCTTTGTATAGTGGATTCAGGCCTTCAAATTCACTATGCTTTCCAGATAATTTAACCATTGGTTATTTCAGCCCACTGCTTTACTTGAGGAAAGCCCACGAGCCAAATAATTTGTGTTGTAAATAACATAATACACGCTCATCAGTTTGATCGCTTTTGCTTCTTTCAACAGGTTTGATTGGATTCAGTCTCTGACCATTTTAAAACTGCCATATAATCAATAGGAAAGCTGAAATACTGAATGAGATTGATGAGAAAAAATCCTTGGTAATAAAATATTAGTAATGTTCTCTTTTAGGCACTTTATATGCAACTGTGCTCTATGAAAAGTGCTCCATGAACCCTATGATATGTCTCCTGTTGGCCATATAGGAAACCTGTTTGTAGAAGCATTCTTCAGTAGTCGCCAACCTTGTGTAATTTACGTGTCCTAATGAACAAGAACTGAGCATTTTAGATGATGTTCTACATGCCAGTCATTTTTTCTGCTCAGTAGAGGTTGCCCAAGTGTGTGTGAAAATGCTATCTTTTCAATCATGTTTATAGAAAGAAGGTAATGTGGGTAGTGTACATTATAAAATGTTAAATAGTGTTCTTTCTGCAATGACCTACATGCTGCTCGTCCTGTTGTCATTGGAGAGTCACGGAGTATCCTCAGTTGGAAGGGACCCATGAAGATCATCAAGTCCAGCTCCCGGCCCTGCACAAGACAACCCCAAGAATTACACCATGTCCCTGATAGCATTGCCCAAATACATCACACAATCACAGAATATGCTGAGTGCGAACAGACTTGTAAGGATCAACCCTTAGCCCTGCAGTCAGGCTTAGTGCTGTGACCACTTCCCTGGGGAACCTGTTTCAGTGCCTGACCACCCTCTGGGTGAAGAACCTTTCCTAATATGGAACCTAAACCTCTTCTAACACAGTGTCATGCCATTTCCTCAGGTCCTATCACTCATCACTAGATAGAAGAGATCAGTGGCCTGCCCCTTTTCTTCTCCTCATGAGGAATCATATGCTTTTTCAGATACATGCTGAGAAGACTCTATTATAAATAACTTTTAAAAGTTTCGTAATAAACATTCATGCAAGCTAGATGAGCTCTATTCAACAGAAAGAACTGTGATACTACAAATACTTTGGATAGAGTTGATGCTTTCGGCTTCTGATTTTTAATACATGGATGAGTGCACTGTAAATGGACTACTAACTCTCTGTACCTTCTGTTTTACTTGACTGAACTGGCTGAACCCTTTAGATGGGCATCAGCAAATTCTCAGCATTATATTGCCAAGATACAAATTGATGACCATGATATTGGCCTTGCTTTTTTCCTTGATGATTATATTGCATTCAGGGAGTCTGCACTGTGCTTAGACAAGTAGTTTTCCACGTTGTTTTATTTACAAAAATCTAAATTTAGGATGGAATTTTCTACATGTAATATAATATTATTTAACGTTGCTCAGAGGGTACTGAGATCACATGGCAAAGAAAAAGTTGGCAGCAGTTCTTGCCTTTGCTCATCTCACTGAGCTCTGAAAAACAGAAGACAAGTGGAAACTGGAAGGTAGTTCATGGAAATCCTTAAAATGTTAACGTGGCTTAAATACAGTCAGCTACTATTAAGTTGCTCTAATAAGCTCCTTCTTAAGTGACACTGAATTTTACTACGGTGTGTTCTACCAGCTGTCAACATAAGGAAGGCGTAGTTTGGATCTTTGGGTGCCCTTATGTGAAAATATATTTTTTTTTTACTGATAGAACAAAATATGTTTTTAAGAAGGAAAGAAAAAAGTCCAGGAAAAAAGTGGATGTCTAGAACTGATTGAATGCATGCTTCAGGGAACACTCAGGATAAATTGTTTAAGAATGGTTAATTCTAATAAAATAGTAATAATAAGAGACTGACTTCAAATCTGAATAGGTCATAAGTGAAATGAGTTTGGTGGTCTTAGCTAATCCCTTTGGATATTTATATGCATTACAGTCTCCATGTACAGTTTGATACAACTCATAATTTCTGCTTGACTCCGGTCAGTAGAATTAGGAGTGAAATTACAGGTTATTTCATCTCACAGCTGAGGTGAAGAGACAAGGTGATTGTGAGAATGTTCATACAATGCCTTCCTCCCTGTATTGTTTCTATATCAAGACAGTGTTACAAAATAATAATTTTCAAGCATCCTAAATTCCCATTCATGTAAAAAAAAATTTTTTTCCAAGATAATTTAAGTGGCTTTAATTCTAAGAAGCCATTGTGCAATTTAAATCTGCTCAGGGAGTTGGGTGCTATGAGCACTACACTCTCTGAAGTCTCATTTTAGTTTGTTTTTAGCAAATCTGTTTTATTTGGCTAGCTATACCATCATTTTCTCTTGTCTATGGTAGATTTCTCCATGCTCCCCTAATAGCATACTGATCACATTGTCCCTGGGAAACTGAGAACTGAAATGTCATGTAAACATGAAGACATTTTTTTCATAATTTGCATCCGTGATCATACATGGAAGTTTTTTGAAATTCTAATGATGTAGGAAAATCAAAAGCTAAGACCTATGGAGGTGTGTAGGGTGGGCAAAAATCAACAGGCATCCTACTGTTGGAACATGAGCCACTATTGCCATGGGGCAGTAGTGCAGTGTTATGCACCTCTCACAACCCCAACCCTGACCACACAACCCAAAAGAGGCTGCAGTGGCAGGGAGATGGCTGGTGATGAAAGGCCAGTCTGTTGTGTGTTGCTGCTCCATCACTCTGGCTGGACCTGCAAAGAGGTAGAGGTCATGGCACTTGGCAGCCTCCTGTGCTTCTGTGCTGGCAACTCACCTGCTACACATTCCAACACAGTATACACAGCAGGTGCATGTGACAGTGTATCTCCATGCTCCGAATGTCTACTGAAATCGATTTCTAAGAGAAAGCGTAAATGCGTTTTGGAGACCAGAAGTCATGTTCTTGTTTTGTCAGTGTTTTATTTTGTTTGGTCTAAAGAAGATGTTGAAGTTTTAATTTTCATTTTCTTTATTCTGTATGTTTCTATTGAGAATGAATTTTTCTCTGATTTGCCTGTAGAAAAATATGAAAGGAAAAATATGATTTCATGATATGTTGTGAAAGTTTTGTTGACTGTTATGACATTTATGAAGTAGAAAAGAAACAAAAGCAACAAAAAGGATGTTTTTTAGCCCTTGCATTTATTAAAATTGTTAAATGCATTATTCTATTGTGTTACAAAATCAGGAATACACAAAATTAAAAAACCCCCAAACAAACAAAACAACAAAAACTCTGAGTCATGCAATAAATTTCTATTTGTTTTCTCCATCCAAAATATTTCAAGGATAATTGTCTAGAGAAAGTAAATTGCAGGTCTTAACGCAAGCAATAAATTGGGGGGGGAGGAAATAGTTGCCATACAGGATGTTTGCTGTGGAGTTTGTGTGTTTATCAATAAGCAAATTCTGAATGTAGGAAGATAATTATCCATCCTTGAAAATACATATAATGTTAATTGGATGCTAATGTAGTAAAATTTCCCATCATTCATTTAAACCCTGGTGGTAGCAGTTGTTTGGGGAAGGTTTTTGCAGTTTGATTCTGGTTTTGTTATGTTGAGATAACTGGTTTTGATACTGGTTTTGATACAGTTATCCCTTTTTTAGGTTGCTTGTGGATTTTCAGACATACATTTTATTACAGGTGTTCAGTCTTACTTATTCAGTGCCATTATGTATTTCTTTCTTGTGAGTTCAGATAGTGGTTTTCAAGGTGTTTTTCCGTTCTTGAGAAATCTGTGGAGCATTTAACCTACATTAGACCTAAGGAGTCTGAGGGTTCTTCAAGAAAGAATTTCCCGATACTTTCCTTCATGATGTGTCGAGGGCAGTACAGACAAAAGACTGATGTCTCCTTTAACAGCTTGATAAGTATCTCAGGATATTCTGCAAGATTCACTACTGTTTCTACAGTGTACTGTATTCCCATTCAGCATAATATGGCTCAATATATGTACTGTATGTGACAATGGTGAAGACTTATCTTTGCCCTGAGGGCTAAGTGGTGTAACACTTCTCAAGTGATAGGCTTGATAGAAGTGATGATTCAGAGGCAATGATCTGCTAGAGTCACATTAAATATATGTGGGAATTAAAAATGTATGTCTGTGTTTATCTTGATTTTTATTTTAAAAGTTTCAAAGCCCTATTTATCTAAAGTATCTACATCCCTTGTAAGGTAAACTAAATCATTCTTGTATTGACCATTTTTTCATGTTGTTCTATTGAAGCGTCTTCCCAACTGAGTTCCTTATTGAACTGTATTTCTATGAGGGTATTGTAGGTTAGCAGCACATTTTTATGATACACAAAAGAAGTGCCTTCTGAATTTCCAATGCCTTGCATATTGTTCCCTATAGAAGCAGCATC
Source organism: Cephalopterus ornatus (assembly GCA_013396775.1). Taxonomy (NCBI): domain Eukaryota; kingdom Metazoa; phylum Chordata; class Aves; order Passeriformes; family Cotingidae; genus Cephalopterus; species Cephalopterus ornatus. The sequence continues at coordinate 189,237 of VZRE01005723.1, read as the reverse complement.
TCTGAAATATGGAATAAATCAAAACAGATGGCTCTTTACTTGCTGCTTATTTTTTTTTAAATTTCCATTTCCTAAAATAGCGTGTCCTGCCTAACTTTGTTAGCAGATTAATTTATAGTAAATACATCCTTTGCAGAAACCTTAGACATTTTCAGCTATGTTGTCTCATAGATAGAAACAAAAAATATATATAATTTAGTGATAAACCAATACAAATATACAAACAGTGCTGTTTGCACCCTCATAAACCCTATGCCCATAATAGGACACCCAATGACACACAGTCCTGTCCTAAACCCCTGAAAAGATAGCCTTCAGCAGTATCTAAAGGAGATTTTCCACAGAAGTTGTTGTGGTGTGCTATTAGCTGTTGTCCAACTTTGTCAAATACTTTAATGATCAATTAACCCTAGGATCAGTTTTCAGTAGTTTCTTAGTTTACCTTGCAGAGCCTCTTACTTGAAATAGTGCAGGTGAAGTTCATAGTCTGTTTTGCTGCAGCCATAGAGGAGCATCCCCATTAGCAAGAAGTTCTTTCTGAATGACTGTAGCCCAGTGTTACTTAGACCAGAAACCGACTGGGATACAAAGCTGTTTGCTGTTTAGGCAAGGATAATAAGGGCTGCAGGCATGGGCATCTTCTTTTGTAGTACATCTTCACATATTGCTTTTTTTATCAAGAAATGTGACATGATGGGTACCCATCGACTCAAAATGGTAACTCTGTAAAATCGTCCGAGATTCCCCACACTAGTTCAATTACAATGTCATAAGAGCATAATAAGTACCATTTTGCTACTCACAAATGAGGTGGAGATCAGGCCATTTAAATTCATTCTATTTATGACCTACTGTGCAGGAGGGTTTGCAGGTGCATTTCTTGTGGTGGAGTATCAGTTTCCTTAGCATGCTGTTAGATCTGATATTTGAGAATTATTTTTACTTCTCACTTTAGAATTTAGGAAGCATAGTTTGCTGATAGTGAGACAGACTTTGAAACTGTGGAAATAAAAGAGTCAAACGCAAATGAGTTAGGAGAATGCAGGACCAAAGGAGATTAGATGAGAACAGGAAAGATAAACACATAAAAGTGTGAATTCTTATTGTTTAATAAGGGGGTTTCTGGTTTTGTATACATGCATATGTACTCAGATTCAAGTGAAAAAGCCCTACCAGATCGTAGCACTAATGTGCCCTCTCTCTCCCTCCCCTAAGGCTAGGCCTACAAGAGGTAGAATTTATTTCTTCACTCATGACCTTTCATAACTATCAGGTATAAATGATTTTCTTTCACTTATACCCGGGCTACATTTGAAAGTCCTATTGGTCTTCAGCAAGAATTATCTGTGGATAAGCTTGCGCTACCTCTAAGTCACTTATACACAGTAAAAATAATAAGAATAATAACTGTAAAATCTGTTTTTGTGTGAGAACCTTGTTCTTCATTTCAATCAACCTTTAGTTTGCAAAGCCTTTGCTGTATTTTTACAAATGACAAGCATGCATTTCTTTCAAGGATTTTTAATTATTTCTAAGTAAAAATCTGCTAGTGGTTCTTAGTAATGTTATTACAAGAGTCCTTATAGTCTTGTCAGAACATACACTCACTTTTCCCAAGCTGCAACTGTAAAATAATGAAGAAAACCATTGGTGAATTAAACAGCTTGTTAGTCATGGAGGATCGTTGAATTGAATCCTCTAGAGGTTTAAAGTACAGGGTAGAGGCAATGAGATCAAGAAAAATCAAGTCACTGGATACAGGATATATATTAAAGCAATCTACAAACGTAGTATACAAAACAGCTTCATTTTAGTGCCCTGGTAATTCAGTAACTTTCATTCCTGGTCAGAATCTAGTTTAAATTAATTAAGCAAATTATTCTGGACAATTAGTTATAATGAATACTATAATATCACACCAAAAGCAAATAGGACACTGAGATAGTCTGATAATCCTGTGGTACTCCATACAGTTTCTTGTTAGAACTATATCCTACACATTCCAGCAATAAAACATAGATAACATAAAGAGCATTTGAATTTTGTCTCTAAATCATACTTTCAGTGTGCTTGAATCTGAGGGAATAAAGCCCAGGGTAAGCTGTTACTTCAAGGAGTAGTGCAAAAATCACCGTCATTTGGATTTTCATCGGGTTTTTTAAGTAATTTTACTGGGTGTCCATCTTAGCCGTAGTGTGTCTGTCCACAGCTCTTGCACTTTTGACTCTTTTTGCTTTCTCATGATGCTCCAGTTTGAAGACAAAATCTCACTGAAGTGCTTCCATTCATAGGGAATTTCCCCCCCTACCTGGCTCAGCTTCCTCTACCAGAACTCACTTTTCAGATATATTCTCATTCCTTCACTGTGAGGTTTTCTTAATACACACCTTGGGATTATTATGCAGTAAGGAAATTGCATTAAAATAATTACGTGTATTCAAAATTTTCATCATATGATTGTTTGTAGCTGACAAAATTTTTCTTTTTTGCTAGTATTAATGTCTGCCCAAATATGTTTGAAAGTAATCATGTTGCGTATACTGTGTAAAGCACTATGAAAGGATTCAAAATATTCTTAAGGACTAACATACTTAGGTGGAATCCTCCTTATCAGAAATATGTGAGGCATTTGTATATTAACCATCTTTTAACTTATAAGAATGAAAATCAAAATGTGGCAAAGTGAAACACCACCTTTTAATATAATCAAAGACAGGTTTTATGAGTCTGTAAGTCGGATAATTGTGGCAGGTACAATTACCATATAGTCAGTCTTCACTCAGTAACTTGACTGATTGGGAGACCAAAATATTCTCCTACTCCAAGAGAGGATGGTAGGGAATCTCTAAGATGATGTACCTTGTCCTCAGTGGTTTTAGAGACACACGATAGTATCTGAAAGACAGCCTAACTCAGGAAACTGCCAGATTTTATGAAAATTTTCATTTTTGTCTGTCACTAAATCCAAAGAACTTATAAGTGAATCGACAGTGATGCCACCTCAGAATACAAGTGAAATAGCTGGAGTACATCCATCTTTAAAGTCAGGTCTTCTAGCCTTAGCAGATTCAGGATCCATGCACAAAAGAGGTATTCCAGTGGTGTAGACTGCATAAGACTGCCCATATGTTGCAATATCAAGGTGATGTGTGAGGAATTTAAGCCGAGTCTTGCAAGATCCAACTCACCTCTACCTTGCTGAACCTTTCTATGAGAGCTAAAGTTGATATCATGGGGAAGTGATGAATCCTGGGTCCTTCTTTGTCTTGTAGGAGTCAAAACGCAGCTTTTCTGATATGTAGGGGAAAGGACGGTGTAGTCCATGGCCTGGCTGTAAAAATGTCCTTTGTACATATGTAGATGAGGAAATTTTTTTCTTTCTTTTGTAGCATTTTGGTAATTCATCTGGCCAAAGCCTTTCACTCTGGATGTAGGAGAACAGGATGTGGCTGATGGCACAAAAAATACTTTTGCATCATGTACAGATTAAAAAGCATATCTAAAATCATAGAATATGTTGAGTTAAAAGGGACCCATCAGGATTATCGAGTCCAATTCCTGGCCCTGTGCGGAACACCCCAATAATCATACCATGTGCCTGAGAGCTGTAAAATACTGCTGTCTTCAGATAAACCTGGTCCCGTAAAGTGAGTTTTCTCACAGCATAATCTTGATTACAATTTTAAAGCAATTCCAGTGTTTGTAGTGGTAATAAAATTAAAGACAAACTGGAAACTCAAAGGTTTCTTTCCTCCATCTGATTATTTAGAAAATTTTTCACTTCACAGCTTGTCTTTATAGGTTCAGAGGGATGCTCCTGTAGGGTCTGTATTTAGGTGATTGTTAAATATCAGTCTAACATGGAAAAAGATGATCCGCATAGAGCATGTGGAATGGAATCCAGAAACACCATCCTTCTCTATCTGAGCTAGATAATATTGTCTGCCACTATGTCATACTATTAAAGCTAATAGTATAAAACAGAGCAATAATTCATTATGCAGATGTGCAGGTTTATCCTATACAGAAGAGGGCAGAATTGGTAGGTGAAATTGAACTAAACAACAGTAGGTGCATTAAAGCAAAAGTTATCATTGTAATAACAGGATTGAAATATTACAGTTGCATAGATGAGAACCTGAACAAATCCTCAGGATACAAACTTTAAACTTAAACATAATTTAGACACTCTAGAAGCCTTACACTATGTTGAGGCTGCAAAAGGTTGGAGATGACCATGAGACAGAACTGCAGTATCTGCTGGAAGTATTTGCATCCTTCTCTGTTACAGCACTGGTCTCACTATTGATGGCATAATTAAGGCTTATAGAAATGACTCATTAAATTGTGACGGTTTTGTGTGTCTTATATTAAAGGACAATAGATGGAGAAGTATCTGGAGATACCAAATGAAAAGGTCATTTCTTTGTTTCAGTACCACTTCACCACAGCTGGAGAAAGTTCAAGAAGAGCTCTGTCTGTTAAGGGTATGTTGAAAGATACGATGCTCCAGGTGATTTAAATAGAAAAGATTAGACTCAGTTATAAATCTCTTTTGAAACAAATATGCTGCCTTTTCTCCTTTAGAATATGGATACAGGCTGCGAGTGTGAAGGGATGTATTAACTGTTTTTGTGGAATTGAATCTGTGATCTTTGGGCTGAAAAGTTTTGTATGGAAATATCTGTATACTTACTTCTTTTGGGCAGGACACATTGCTATTTTTTAATGGTTTTTAAAGTGCTTTGGGGTTATTTTAATTATTTGCCAACTATTTCCAGAATCTTGGATGAATGATTCTTCTAAGTTTTAGAAGCTGAAGTTGAAATAAAAATTAGTAAATCCTTTGAGAATACAAATTTTTTTTTATAAGAGAAGTTTCTATAGCAAAAATATTTAGAGTAAAATTAGAGTTTTAAATGGCATGCCAGGCCCTTGTAAGCAGGGTCTTACCAGCTGTGATGTGCCACTGAGAGTTGCCTGTTGCCATAAACTTTCATTCACATTCTGATTTAAGCACTCAGTGCCACTTGTGGAAGGGAAAATTGAAAGAGGAGCTCAATGACTACTCAATTTCAAATGGGGAAAAAAAGAGTTTTGCTTAAAATTGGAAACAATAAAATCCCATTTCTTTTAATGGTAAAGATTCCGTTTAGTCATAGACAATTGATACCTGTCCAATTGGTACTCTTTTTGTAAAGGTGTTTCCAAATTCTGTCACTAGAGAGCTTTATAGCTTATGCAGCATCCCCTTCTTGCCAACCAAGCTATAAAAATATCTCCATGCTTTCAAGGGAAAAATTCAAAACAAAAACTGGGAATTAATAATCTCCCACTTCTCATATTATTCATTTTAATAGAGAAAACATAAAGAGTTTTCAAGGCATGGGTGCTGATGAAGCACTCCATTATTAATTCCACAAGCTGCCTGATATAGTTTATAGGGAAGGAAAAATTAAACACAGACAAAGGTATTCAGTGCTGGCCAAGCAGAAGAGTGAAGTGCTGAAGAATAAGGGGCAGTTTAAAAATTGCTTGCACCCCGAAAATGTTTGGATGTGGTTGAAGTCCTAACAATGTGGGACTCCTTCTTGTGTCCAAGTTGGAATGGAAACTTCAATATTTAGTATTGCATCTTCATAAATGGTTGTTAGAATTGACAAAGTACTGCTGAAAAAGTAGTAACCTCTCTTCTCGGGGTAATGAATAGGAACGTGGAGGAGTAGGAAAAGTGGTTTCGGTTCATTCTCAAAAGCTTCAAAACAGAGAATCAGGAGTTATGCACTGACCAGTATTTGAAGGAAAGGTTTTATAAACCTTACCTCATTATCTTCATACTAGTTTTGCTGGAAACTGTATTTTGTCATTCAATAAGTATCTTTCTCAGGTAGAAGCAGCTTTTATGATATTTTGTAAACTGCTAACATTGCAAGCTTTATTGTAACAGAAATGCATTAAGTTGCTGTGGTGCTACTGAGTTTTATGTGCTGCTGTGCACTTCTTCAGAGTTTTAACTCCTTTGGCCTTCAGTTTTATGGTTAGTGCACACAAGGTACAAGCAGCCTATTGATGCACACCTTATCACAGTGTGCTGCTACACTATAAACTAGCTAAGAGGCTTGCCAGACTAGTCTGCATAGGCTGATATTAAGTCTTCCATTAAGTGAGACAGACTAGATTACTGATTTTGGAATTGATGATGGATGAAGAAGCCATAGAGAGATGACATTGTTCTAAATTTGTATTACTGAGATTAGGGAGTTTTTCTCTGTAATGTTATAGTAATGGGCATTTCTCAAAGACAGAAGGGAAAAAAAGATTAGATTTGGTGCCTACATGTTGAGGGAGGTGGAAAGGAAGAAATAACCCCAGCTGAAGTTCACATTAAGGTTTCAGAAGGTGCTAAATATGTTGGAACAAAAATAGAAAGCTTCTTCACCTCAAATTCATCACCAAGGACAGAAAGATAGTTTTATAATTGAGAGTGTCAACTCTGCAGTACCTGTCACTTTATCTGTCTGCAATATGCCATACACATTTATAGTGAGTATAAGTAATAATAATAATTTTGTGCTTGAAGCAAAAGATATGGATTTGGGCAATCCTTTTCATACCTGTCTTTGACACAAATTTCTTGTGTGGCCCATGGGCAAGTCAAATTTCTACACCTCACTATCCTCTGCTGCCAAATGGGAAAAATATTGTTTCATTCTCAGGATTTCTGAGAGCCTATAACAATATTGCATTTGTTGTGAAAGTCTGAGCTAAAGTCATACCAAGCATTGTAATGCAAAGCATTGTATTTGCTCCCAATTCTTCCCAGGGAGAGACTTCCACTTCTAAAACTGCACTCAGGTGCTGACTCTTACTTAGGGTCTGTGGTTAATCACCAAAGCCCCAGCCTTGTTCTGTTAACGTATTTTACTCATATGAAAGTTATAGCTGAAAGTTCAAAAAGTAGGTGTTGTGTAACAGATTACGGGGATGCGGAGGACATCTGTCCCACTCAGTGAACAGGCCTTGGAACAGATGTCTCAAATTTCTTCAAATCCAGAACATGCTGTCCATTTTTCTGTAATAAACAGAATTTTTCCTCTCTGTCACTGAGCAACAAAGTATTATCTTTAATGCATAAAATATGTAAATTCTTAAAGCATCATTTTGCTCTTTAGTGAGTTTAGATATTACAAAATGGTTTAATTATAAAAACAGACAGACCTAGTCCTGGGACCTGTGCAGCTAGAAATAAATGTGCAATCAAAACTGCAATTACCTGCAGAATTTAGTGTAAACAGATCAGCAATCACATAACAAACACAGGCTAGTTTGCATTCTGATATGAATACAGTTAGATCCAAAGCAATTTTCCTTTATTTATCTTAGCTGCTCAGCATAAATAAAGCAAGGGCATTGAAGCAATTAGCATAATTAGAGTATCGTGGTCAGGCCCTGTGTGATTTCTAGAGACGTTTCACTTAAGAATTCTTTTTCCCGTACAAGAGTTTCCCTGAGCCACTAAAATATCGCTTTGGGCATTTTTGTATTTCAAATTTGCAAGTTGTCAGTTTGAAAAACCCTTGACACACGGATGTGAAAGCATCTCACAGACAACCACAGAAGGTATACCCTCAGCTTTTCATTACTAAGAAACTGGGGAATTTCCTTTTTCAGCTCTTTCTCCTTCTTGACGTTTTAACCCTAAAAATGTCAGGTTTAATTATTTCAGGTACCACCCACCAGACCTAAGGGTTAAAAACAACCAGTTCCCCCAAAAGGTGTGACATTTATGTCACTTCAGGGCTGACACTTATAAAGAGGATTTCCAGCTTTCCCATGACACTCTTCTTCAGTCTTTTATTTGCTTGTCTCTGCTAGAAACAGTGAAAGAGCTTGTGTGGGCAGAGGCATTTTTAAGTCCTCAGTACCCAGAACCAGCTTTTCACCAGTGCCTCTACTGTTGTCCTAGCATTCATAGAGCTGAACTAAAACTAGACTGTGGGACCATTGCTGCATCTTTATAGGGTGAATTCAGGGTAGGGAAAATATGGAGAGCTTGTATTTTTTATTAGGAGTCATGTACTGTGTCCTGTACCAGAATGGCTGGGTGGTAGATGTAAAGTACTTGTCCCAAAGTACCAATTACAGCTACTGAGAGCAGCTGCATGCGTTGGAACAAAGTGAATGTGGATGGGAGAAGAGAAAGACTGTATCTTGTGCCTTTTTTTTTATCTGTCCCATTTTAGTTCTTCATTAATGGACATTTCAGCAAAGAAATAGCAAAAGATATAGAAATTGTAGTGGTTTTCTTTCATCCTTATAAATTGAAAGGGCATCTACTGTTTCCAGTAGGACAAGATGGATTTCTGGGCCAAGCTGTGACACAGTAGACTTCAAGAGCATGGGCTGGCTACAGGCAGCATATATATGCTGTGCAATTAATTGTTAACTGTCAAAAAGATTTTAATTATTAAATTATGTGTCCTATAATTTTTAAATTGTCTTTGCCAGTGCTTTGAAATATCTGCCTCTTATGCAGGGGAACTTGTGACCTCATTTATCACACTCTTCTCCCTATTAGCACATAGTATTAGAGGTACAAAAAAGGGGAACCTAAAAGGCAGAATCAGAGCATAAGCCATAGATTGGAGGTCCAAGATATTTAGAGTAATCTTATCTATTTGTAAAGAATGTTGTTAAATGAAGAATTACAAAAATAATAATAGAGCCAGCGTAAGGAACAGTTATGGAAGGAGTATATATGAACCTTTCAGAATGAAAGTGTTATTCCTGTTTGTGTCCTTTCATACCCCTTCTATTGCTTCAAGGGTATCATAGTTTTAAAACCAGTCAGCTTTACACGTTTGTCGTTCTTTGTCTTAAAGGAACCGAAAAGAAAAGAAATGAAAAACACCAATTAAGTTTATCCAGGCCAAAACATTATTACTGGGATGGTAATAATCCCAGTAAATTATTGCCAGTGTTGTAGGGCCTACAGAGAATTTGCATAGCAAACACTCCTACAGTGCTTTGAAAAGAAAAAACTTTAACTGCAGAAATGTTCCATCCTTCTGACTGCATTTATCTTACTGATTAGTGGTAATGGAAAACCTACCGATAGTTTACCGCAGAATTTTGGAAGCACTCCAGGCAGTCAGTTGCAGAAGCAATAACCCCACAAAATAACGTAGATAAGTCTGTGTATGAGTCAAGGGGCAGTATGAGGATGCTGAAAGAAGTTAAAACTTAATAGGTAAAGACACTAAGATAAGTCTCTTAATGACAGGGATAAAGCAGCATGACATCTTTAAACTGGGCTGCTAGATGAGTTTATTTATTCTTTCTTCCCAGTAATTTGCACAATGTTAGTTCTTTGAATGCAGAAGCAGTGCCTTAAAGATTTTTTTTAATCTATCAAAGACAGTGAGTCCTTATGAGTGAGTGTACTTTGATTTCTCTTTATATTCCATATATATGTCTGTATTATGTGTATATATAAAAGTGAGGGAACAGATTAATTTCCTACAAATTAGGAATCAGTAAGCTTTCTTCCATCTACTCTTTAACATTTGTCTTTTCTATTGGAAAATATTGTAGGGAAAAAGCCAACCATGTAAGGGTGAAATTCTCCCCTCTGCAGCAAGCCAACGCAAGGTCTGCACACTGTTAAAGCGCAAGTCCTCTCTTGTTGTCATGTTTTCAGTAGGCTGAATCATGTGGGTAGCATAGCTGATAGTTCATCAGAAGGAAAGTGAATGTCAAAAATAACAAAGGGTTATTAGTTAAGGCACTTTTAAAAGGTTACCCAGGTCCTAAAAAAAGATACCTGTGTTCCACTGAGCAAAACGTTTTATCTAGGCTCCTGTAAAAAAGAAAGTGTATTTCAGATTATGTCAAGTTTATTGGAGTCAGTATTTACACCGTTCAATATTCTGCCTTTTGGTGTAATTATGTCAAGAAATGTGAAGATAAGCCTGGAGTATACTAGGGTTTGTCTCTGGAAAGGTTAACAAACTCCTGATAACTGCTTAGAGCCCCAATTATTAAATAGATAACAAGAGAAAAAAGTTTATTTTGATCACCCCCATACTATAGAAAGCTTAAATTCACTACTTCTCATTCAGTGAAAAACTATTACTGGTTTATTATTTATATATTTATATATTTATTTATATTATTTATTATTTTCTTATTTATTGCCCTGTGTCTTCAAGTAATCACACAAGCAGTAATTCTTGCTTAGTTGAGTATCCAACTTTGCTCCTCAGTTTCTAGCAGTTTGTATAGTATTTAGCAGTGTGTTTTCTCTTTGGATTAAGTTAACGTTGTCATATTATGCCCACTATCCGTTATCTACATTTGATTCCTAAAAGTGGAAGATTGCTTTTTAACTTGGGCCTGCTCCTTTTAAATCCCTTTATACTGTAGACTCTAGCTGCATCTGAGACCTCCTGTTTGACCCTCATCCTTTTGGGTGTTTAGGCTGTAACACCATTTGCCATGTATGGGATCATCATTCACATGTTGCTTTGGCAGGTAAATTGTGGTTTTATTCTTTATTTCCAATGGTGTGGAACTTGCTCCCTCTTGACTCTGTAATTCCCATAGACACACACACACGTTTTCTTCTTCCAGATGAACCTAGGTTGGTTTATCTGGAACATTTCCCTCATTCATGATCAGGAATATCTCACTCATTTTATGAAGATGGCTAACAAATTAGGAACCATGTATAACATCTCTAGAACATCACCCACTTGCTTAAGAGAAAGGATTTAAATCTCACTATTTAGCAGCACTGATCTGGTAGAACTTACTTTTTCCAGATTTCTCCCACAGTGCAATTAATCAGTATGTCTTATTTACCTAATATCAGGCAGCTAAAATAAAAATATGGGTGTATATTTACCCTTAAGGCCTTTAAGTTATTTTTACTGTCATTGCTGGACTTCTGGGCCTCTGATAGTTTTGTTGTTACAGAACTTCAGCCTGCCCTTCAGTGTTATATACCCTGGTTTGTACTTCCTTTTGTTGAATATCCAATTATACTTGCGAAATTAGGACCCTTATCTAGTGAAGCTAATTGTTGTATTCAGCATTGATCAGTGAAAATAGTAATGTGGGCACTGTTAGGGGCTACATCTTCTCTCTTATTCTACACTTTCACAAGGTAATTTTGGAAATAAATTAATGTTTATTAAGCACTCAGATGCTGTAGTGATGAGCATCATGGAAAAACCCACAAGGAAGCTTATAATTCTGTCTTCAGAGTACAGTTTGCATAGACTGCAGTAAATAAGGCCTACGGCCACACACAGAGCACTGAGGAGAAAACAAAATATCAAATACCTGTTCATTAAGGCAGCATTATCTATCACATGCAATAAATGAGGCAGGAATTCCAGTGGAATGAGTTTTTTGCTTTGTAGCCCTCAACTTTGCAATCTTAATGCTTTTCTTTTTGCATTGTTCTGGATGTAATTTCTTATGATCTACTAATAAAAATGGAAAAGTCAAAAAGTCTTGCTGAAGACAACATAGTTCATTGGAAGAGATATAGATTTAGGTTAATTACATGGATTTTTGCCATTTGAACTAACAGACTAACTAAAAGTAATTATTATTTTTTCTGTGTGCTCCAGCATGAGCAGAGGAGAGGATTGCATATTAGGAAGAAGTTCTTCACTGACACGGGGGCCAAGGACTGGAACAAGCTCCCCAGGGAAACGATAGTCACCTCAAGTTTGTTAGTGTTTGAAAATGTTTCAACAACTCTCATAGCTGTATGGTTTAACTTTTAGGCTGCCCTGTGTGTATTCAAGAGTTGGACTCAATGATCCTCATAGGTCCCTTATGGCTTAGGATGTTCTATGACCCGACAATTTGCCCATATCCTTCCCAGCTTTGCTGATAGCAGAAGAGTGGTGGGAATCAGAATTTGTGGGAGCCGTTCCAATTTTTGGAGGGAAATCTGCTGTAGTGGGAAAATATCTCTCAGTTATATTTCATGGTGCCTAAATAGTCCAGCTTACCCCTTCTAAGTCTTCTCTCCTATTTCCAATACTCACCTTCCCGGTGCCTTACACCTGCTTGTTCAGCCTGTCAGTATTTTCTGCAAGCTGCTTTTCCGTTCTCTTTAACAGTCCTAATCTCTATCTGAATCCTAGGTACTTAACAGATCTAGCTCCATTTTCTTAACTCCTTCCTTGCCATGTTTGTTCATGTCAAAGCAGACTCAGACTCCTCTAAATTTGGACCAGGTGATTTGAATTTCTTTTCTTACATTATGAAAGTAGCCCAAATCCTCTTGGCTCCTAGACTAATTAATCTTAAAGTCATCCCTATACTTATTCTTAATCCCAGCGTCTTTCCTTCAGTCAAGGGACTCCATTCCTTGCTCAGTCCTCTGCCGTTCTTTGCCTTATTCTGTTTCTCCTACTCAATGCCTGATTCATGCATTCTTCAGGCAAGACAGCTTCCTCCTCCCAGGTCACTGGAAGTTATCTGATGAGGCAAGTGCAGTTGTTAGTTCTCATGGTGACATACCACTGACTGAATGCAAATTAGAGGTGCAAATGCAAGACCTAGTCTGATGCCAGCAGTCTCTAGCAATACTTCCATGTGTTTAAATGGAATCATTAAGATTTGTTTTTTGTTAGCTGTACTCTGGCAAATTTCTACTAGACATGTAAATTGGACTTTTATTCAAGGAATCAGAACTTGATTGAGAGCAGATTTGAACAAAACAGTTTAAAGAAAAGGTCATACAAATTTTTTCACATGGGCAATGTAAAAGTCTCTCTATCACACTTGTAAGAACAGTTAAACAAATTTGACTGAATTGTCCCAGAAATTCAGCCTGCAGGTGATACCATAGAAGTAACAAATCTAAAGTCTTGTTTGCAGAATGGAATGTACACTATTCCATAAAAGAAAATGCTTAATCACCCTTTCAGCAAAAAAATCCTTCCAACCTGAACCTCCCCTGTAGCAGCTTGAGGCCATTTCCTCTTGTCCTGTTACTAGTTGCCTGGGAGAAGAGATCAGCTCCCACCTTGCTGCAACCTGATTCCAGGTAGTCCTGGAGAGCAACAAAGTCTTCCCTGAGCCTCCTTTTCTCCAGAGATCCGTGGTGGAGCAGAGACCCACCTGCATTCCTTGGAGGAACCCCATGCTGGAGCAGATGTCTGAAAGAAGGTTGTGACCCCATGGGAAGCCCATGGTGGAGCAGGCTTTTGGCAGGGACCTGCAGACCTGTGGTGAAAGGGTACTGTTGGAGTAGTTTGTGAAGAACTGCAGCCCAAGGAAATGATTAATGTTGAAGAAGTTCATGGAGGACTGTTTCCCATAGGGGGAACCCATGCTGGGGCAGAGGAAGGATTCCCCTCCCTGAGGAGGAACCTGTGTCAGAAACATGTGATGAACTGACTGTAACTCCCATTCCATGTCTCCTTGCACCTGCCTAGGAGGTAGAGAATGAAAAATAAAGTTAAGCCCAGGAAGAAGGGAGGGGTGGGGAGAAGACGTTTTTAGGATTTTTCTTACTTCTCCTTATCCTGTTCTGATTTGGATTGGTAAAAAATTCATTCAATTACCCTAAGTCAAATCTGGTTTGCCTGTGATGGTAATTGGTGAATGATGTTTCCTTGTCTTTATCTCAACTCATGAGCCTTTTATTATATTTTTTTCTCCCCTATCCAGTTGAGGAGGGAAGTTACAGAGTGGCTTTGGGGGGAACCTGGCCTCTAGCCAGGGTCAAACCACCACACCTATTCCTGTTGATACACTATTTTTTATATAGGCCAGGATGCCATTGATCTTCTTGGCACCTGGGCACGCTGCTGGCTCATGTTCAGCTGCTGTCAACCAGCACCCACAGGTCCTTTTCTGCTGGGCCACTCTTCAGTCACTCTTCTCCAGGTATGCGGGACTGCCTGGCCTTGTTTGTAAAGAAATAATTTACTAAAAATGTGTACTTTTAGTCTATGTTACACTTTATAGTAATACATTCCAAAAGTAATTTTCTTCTGTATTGAGCAATGTTTTTCTAGGTAATCTTAGTACTTTACAAAGAGACTACCATGTCAGTTAACATCATCAAAAGAGTAAGATGACGAACAGGAAAATCTTCCCTGCAGCTTATGCTCTCCACATTAGGTTAGGATTGTTTTCTGACAATTGATGCAGCCTGATTGCTTGCAAAAAACCCCATTCCCTAAGATTCCCACTAGTGTTATCAGAGACTCAATAGCATATGTATCTTATGTACAATGACGGAATGTCTTTCCAAAATCCCCTTATATTTATTTCATTATATTAGCAGATTCATGTCTACTGTTCCCATTTCATTCTTATTATAAGCCAGGTAAAGAGACTGAATCCATTTTAGGGAAATGTAGCCCTCATCAGATATTTTACCCAGGAAAACACTGACTAACAAATTGTGTAGCAATGCCAGAAGGGGGTGGGGCTCCTCATTACTAGTTCCTTTTCAAATTGCATCAGTTTTGGCCTGGTTAACTGATTTTGTGTGTTGTCACTCCTGAACATCCACAGGAGTAACTGAGTAAAGCAAGGAGTCCTGCATCTGTTTATCTCTATGGAATATTTATATATCTACCTAACAGTCCAAAGTAATGTTTATCACTGAACCAAATTTTAATAGTGATAAATTCCACAATTTATGTGTACCAAGTTTCTTACCAAGGTAGAGTGTAAAGCTCATTTTAATAACAAATAGATATTACGTATTTATAATATACTGGATGTGTGGTACAAAAAAAGAAGTGTATAAGTACAGTCACTGGGATATTCCTTTTGTGCTACTGGACAGGTCTACGCATCTATAGAGATCTAGATCCCACACAGAGAAAGATATGGGTATAGACAAATTTAAACATATGGTTTTTGGCCTTTATAACTACAAACGGTTTTCTAGAAGAATAAAAAAAGAAAAAGAAAAAAGAAATAAAGGTATACCGATATACATTTTGAAAGTTCTAAATTAAACTTGAAGTGTTTGGCTGATTGGTCAAGTATAGGATTGAATGACAGTGTACACTCAAGATGCACTGACATTTTGACATTGTATGACTTTTCAGATATTACATCCTTAAGAGTGACCAGTGATCATGTGGAGAAGTTAGTATGGTAGTGGAATGTCTTCAGCTAACATTGCACTTATCGATAAATTTCACATTGATAATATATATATAGGTGACATGTGCCAAATGTTTTCGACTGATAATAACATAAATGGAAAAGCACTTGTCTTACCCAAGACAACAATGTTTTCCTATCATTTTAAGTGCTTCCTGTAAGAGTATTTCTTGAGATCTTTGTAAGGGGAAAGGGTTTGTTCTGTGACAGCAGATTTTCGTACTAACTTTGTATTTTCTGCTGACAGCTGTCCAGTAAGAGCAGAGTACTATAAGAATTTTTTCTCTTGACTTGATTACAAAAGTTCTTTTCAAGGCTGTGCCTTGGACTGCTAACTCTGAACAGTTTCACACAGCTAAACAGTTTGGGAAGTGTCTTTTTAAAATACTGCAGAAAGTCTGAAGCAATTTCTGAGGGGAAGAACAAAATGTTTTGCACGTGTGTCCGGGGTATTCTCTTACAGGGGGTATTCTCTTACCATTTTGTGCAGTCTAGGATTTTCCAGACGCAGTATCAGTCTTTGTAAGCAAGCAATAAAAGTTATCCCTGACAAGAATAGGTTAGTAGCATAAAAAATTGGGGAAAAAATCCTTCAGAGGAAAAGAAATCCTCCTTCTTCATCTATGCTTCAGTTCAGACATTGGTGAATTGGTATTTGACCTTACTTGTGTCCTTGCAATGCAAACTGCTGTGGAGATAATATTATTTGTGGGGGCTCTTTAATATTATTTTTGTTTGGAGAACCAAATAATGTGTGGATGGCATACCTGTATATTCACAAAAAAGTCTGTCATTCTGTCAAATGACTTCGTAGAAGTACAACTTAATAGTTTTCTCCTGCTTTTTCTTCAGTGTTCTCCTCTTAAACTCATACTACTTTCTCCTGTATGTATTTGGTCTTTCTGTTCTCTTTCCAGTGCTTGTGATTCCGTCCTTCAGTCGCCCTTTTTTCCTGATTCTGTACTTTATAGTAATTATATTTGTACATTTTCCATCATGTTTTCTATGTCTTAAAGAGAGCTTAAGCTTGTTTCTCCTACTGTGATCTTCACTCTCTATTGTTGGGAGAGGGGTGGTGTTGTATTTTTTTTTTTAGACCTTCAAATCTTCCTCCTTTCTATCCCTCAAATCTATCAAGTTGATGTCCTTCCAGCACATTATCAAGCTGACTCCAAGGCTTTAATCCTTGGAATTCATGAGAAGTGCTCTTTATCCTGAAGGTAGGAAGGAGGACCCAGAGATGTGAACTTGATCTGGCACTTCAATACCTCAAAGCAGATAGATATTTTGGGTTAGTGGAGAAGATTCTGAAGCAACAGTTAGTTCAGGAATGCAACCTAATCCAAGTTTCACGTTAGTCTAATAGTCACTAAAGAGGTAAAATAAAAAGAAAGGGAAAAAAAATAAATAAAATGACCAAACATAAAGAACAGTGAGTGTGTAGTCTCACACATGAAATGTATATTGTATTTTAATTCCAAGACCCGCGCTCTGATCATGTAGTTAACGTCACACCAGAATTGAAGACATTTGTGGAGCAATTTTAATTCTGTGAAGTCAAATTTTATTCTGTCTTTCTAGTACGTATTTCTCTTCTTTGTTGAATAAAAATAGCCTCAAAATTCTCATAAAACAACTTTCAGAAGTACATAAAAAGTACTACTAGGTACTACCCATGTAATCACAGTTCTTATTTTCTGGGTATTGCAATACAGCATTGAACTTGGGAACGAAATTTAAAAGCACCTCTAGATCATACTTGGAAAAGTAACATTGTATCTCAGTTCAGCATGCTGGCGTTTAAAAACCTGTTTGTCCCGTCTCTGTGACTGTGCAGAACTTCCATGGTAACTGGAAGGAGAAACCTGGAACACTGAATTATGCAAGTTTTTCCCTAGTGTCTTGACGGAGATAACCAATAAGTTTGTAGTTTTATCTGGGATAAGTGTTTGCTGGAATCACATTACCTTTCAGGAGGAAAGGAACTAGTGGCACCAGTTGCTAATGTAGATCTCACTTACAGGGCCTTAAAAACACTGGCCCTGAGAACCTGTGTTTATTTAGAAACTTTAGGTGAGCATGCACCAGAAGTCATAATGAGGCAACTCAGTGAAATTTGGTTTAATGTTTTTGTTCAAATTGGAAATGGTGTATGTTTTTCAGAAATCAGTATTTCTCTTTCAACTCAAATACACTAGTCTGCTCTCATCCTCTGCCACACACACATACACACACACACGCACGCACACTTCATATTATTTTCTCAGGATGTTGTGTGAACCATTTGTTATTGACATGTTCCTCCTCTTTGAAATAGTATCTGCCCACACAGTTAAAAAACTATTGTCTATAGGCTTCATCCTCTTCATACAGAAGTGTGTGGGTGAGTATTTAACCTGGTTGTAAACTCAAGGAAACAGCTGTCAATTCCCTCACTGCTGGAGACAGATTCAGGCAAAAGTATCAAAATTAAAGTCAGAAAATGAGTTTCCAATTTGAAAGGGACAAAGGAGTGTGGCGAATTCCCAAGATTATTGGTGTGTTTGTGCTGTTTCTCCCATCTTCCATATTCAGCATGATTTGTGTCCGTTTGGCAGAGACTTTGGCTGATTATCCTGCTTGCTAAGAACTCTTGTAGCTGTACTATGAGTTGTGCTAAGTTTTGGAAGACTGTTACTGGAGATAATAGGCACATAGCTTTCAGACCCCTTTGCACACATCAAACTCCCTAAGGACAGCCTGTGTATTCCTTTCAAACTCCATGTTGCAAGTAATGTAAAGCAAATTGTTAGCAGCTTTGTGGTAAAGGAAAATGTTTCTTCCTGGTAGTCTTTGCTCTCTGCTTTGTGTTGCTCTTTCTCACACATCTCTCTCTCTGCATATGGGGCTGGCAGAACATAGGCTTACAGATAATTGAGATTGCTGCTTGTTTCCTAAAGAGCTCCCACAAACATGTTTTTAAATCCTGGAATTTGGGTAGCTGGCTGCGAAGCTGCATATATTTGTGCAATATATATCACTTCTTTCCATCTACACTTACCAATTTTTTTCTCCAGAGTGAAATTCATCCAATGCTTTGTGTTTGCTATAAATACACATCTCAGCTATATTTCTATCCTTTGTGTCAACATTAAAATTCCCTTGTTCTATGTTTAGCTTGAATAATTACCAAACCATTTGCAATTAGAACTCTAGGATATGACCTCACACTGATTTATTCCTTCTTTTCTTTCTGTATTTAATACATTTCAGATACTGAAAATACCAAATCTTTGTCCTTTTATTTTGATGTTTATCAGTAATGGAAACATTCCAAAACAATCAGCCAAATACCTATGCTTTGTTCATTTATTGCCTTCTCTGAAGATAAATTGACTGTACTCAACTCTCTTCAGCATTTTTCTTCACCTAGATATTATTGCCTTCTGCAGCCACCCCAAGGTGACTGTTATCACTTAATTAAATCCTTGCACGCTGGGAAGAAAAAACAACATTGTTCGTTCATAACCCCAAGGAGGTGTGCTTTTTTTTTTTTCTTTAAGCCACTAAGCTTTTTCTCTGTTTTATTAACTTATTCCTGGCTACAGCAAGACATACTTTGTTGATGAGCAAAAGGTTGTATTAGCTTTTTATTTTCTGGGTAAACTTATCTTTTCTTTGGGAAAAAACTGTGGGCATTACAACAAAGAAGAAAAATGGGATCTCTCCAAACCCTGCAATTCTAGTAAAGGTCTGTGTAAACATCAAGCTAGTAAAGAGAAACAGGGGAGTAGCAGGAAGGAAATGAGAAAATAAAATGCAAACATAAAATTGGAACAAGACAAAAAAATAAGGTGACGTGTATATACACAGAGAAACTACTGCAGTGTTAAGGGAAAACTGGCATAAGGAATAGCATTTCTGAAGAGAAAAATATATCAAGGCTCTTTATGTTACTGTCTAAGGCAGCATCTTTTTATTAGCCTCTTGGTTAATGTCCTCTCTCTGTCTATTGATTTTAGACTACATAACACTGTGCTCCTGCTTTTACCTTTGCATTTCCTTTTCCATAGTGCATAGTCCTACTTGAAAACTGTAAGGGGAAATGCTGCAGATGAGCCAGTCATTGAATATGTGAGACCTGTGATTTGCTTTTAAGTTGTTTTAAGCACAGTACTTCATATGAGAAAGTTCACTTGAAGTGGTAAGTTGCTAGAATGTGTACAATGGTTTAGCTGCCTTTTTGCTTGTTTCTAGTCCATTAAACGTAGGACCAGAAAATAGGTTTATCTACTCTAAAATTGGGGCTCAAGCCACTGTATGTATTTGTTCATGATGCTAAATCATTTTACCACCTGCTGTGTTCAACAAGCATTTACAAATAGTAAATATGATTTGAAGCTGTAATATTTGCAAGAACAGTTTATGATATCATTTGTATGAGAAACATGGCATTTTACTGTGTAATAGGAAAGAGCTTTTAAGTAGTTGGATAATTGTGATTTTTGAAATTAACTACTTGTTATGTGTAGACTATAATTATTGTAGGTCAGAGACAGCCATATAAGTTTGTATGTGAAATACAAAATATTGACAGATTTGTACAGCTTTACATCAAATCCAAGATATCTCTAGTTTGCATGAGTAGTTAGTCTCTGGAAATTCCCTGTGCATTACAAAGTTGCACCCTAAATTCTGGGATTTCTTACGATGTTTATACGGCTTAAATTTCTGTCTTTTTTAGCAATAACCAAAATCTTTCTGCTTACAGATTCACAGTAACACTTTTCAATCTGTGTGCAATGGATCTAACAGCTACAGTAATTTTAAGCTGTATTCTGTGTTTTTATCTAATCTATTTTAACTCTGAGGCCTGTAGACTATCTATAGATACATATGCACATCTAATTGAATATATTGCAAAGGGATCTGAAGCCTCTTTTATTTGGAATAGAGACAATATATTGCAAATTTATCAGTTATCAAGATTTTAGGTTTGTTTTGATTACTATTCAAGAGTGGTTTAGTAAAGACTAATTCTGCACTGAATTACATTTTGGTGTCAAAAGGGTGAGATTCCTCCTTGGCATCAGTAAGAGCTTCTTTAGAAGTTAGCTGTAGGCAGAATTTTGTGTGTAAATTTGGGACACTAATTTCAAATATCTGTAGTACGTACTTACTTTCTGTTTGCTTTCCAAAACTGGTTTTGTCAAGTTTTTTTCCCCTTCTTGTTCATGCCTAATAGGAAAATCTATTTCTACATTTGTAGAATAACTTCACTTGCAGGATTAGGAAACGGCACAGGAAGCTTGTGAGGGGAAACTTTGTTTCAACATTTAGCTAGAAATATGTGACAAGATATACAGTAGTTTCAAACATGGATGCTGTAAAGTTTCATATGCCATTAATGTCCATCTTTTAGGGTCAAAAAGCTTTCTGAATTTCTAAGCACTCTGGTGTGTTTATTTTCCATTAAAATTTTCATTTAGAAATAAAAAAGAATTCTTAAATACTATAGGAAATCACCTCTAGCAAGCTGAAATGTAATCCTGCTATGGATAGTCACTAGGCTGAAAAAGCTGTTTATATTTTAAACCCTAGTCAGAACTCAGTCTTCTCAGATGTAGAAAACATTTGGTTATATTTCTGTTGCAGTTATCCTGTGTGTGTGTGTGCTTCTGCTCTTTCCCATCTGGTTTCAAACCAGAATCAGAGAAGGACTGATAAAACACTATTTCTTTTTCACTATAGTGACTGAAAACAGATTGAAGAAATTCAGATAAATGTCGGAACTCATTAAAGCATGACTACTTAAATTTATTTATTTTTAAGTTGGAGGGGTTGCTGCCAATTAAAATGGCAAATTTACATGCAGAAATCTATCTATACTGCTTTCTGTGCGGTGTGTCAGGCAGCATGTTCATTTGGGCATGGTAATGGAACAAAATCTGAACTGCAAAGACGTTCACACAGCAGCATAAAAAGTACTGGCAGTGCTGTTTGATAGGACAAGAGGTAATTATTTTAAGTAAAAGAGAGTAGATTCAGAGTAGATAATACAGGTTGCCCAAAGAGGTGGTGGATGCCCCATCCCCGAAAACATTCAAGGTCAGGTTGGGTGGGACTCTGAGCAACCTGATCTAGTTGAAGATATTTCTGCTCATTGTAGGGAGGTTGGAACTAGATGACCTTTAATGGTCCCTTCCAACCCAAACCATTCCATAATTCTACTTGATCTTGGCTCAGAGTAGTTTTCCTGTGGTTTAAGGAAAGGGAAAAAGTGGAGAAAAAAATGAAGTTACTGGGACAAAAAAAAGTATGTTTGAGGAAATTCTGATTTGTATTTTCTTTTTTTTTAATAAGAATTTTGATGGTAAACTTTCACTAGAATTTCTTTCACTGATGCGCCTCAAGTAAGACTTGAAAGTACACTGCATTAGGGAGAAGAGACATTTTATAATGCAACATTACAGGATTTCCAGGTAGCAGGATCAGGAACTCAGAACTGCACAATAATGATGCCCAGATAACTGATGACAATTGCCTGAAATGTAGACAATCAAGCAAACATATAAGGTATTGCTTAGGGTCTAAAAGAAGATACTGCTCAAGACAGGACAACTGCAGATACATGGAAGTTTTAATGGAGCAGAAAGAGGAAAAATATCACAGTGAATGCAGGGAAAGCTGAGATGCTACACTCACACTTTAAACACTGTGTGTTTAAAGCATCATAGTAAGAAGAAATTAGAATTCCTTGGTTCTGGGTGGTTCTGAATAATAGGGAAATGGTGCTAATGTTTGGCAAGAGGACTTTTATTTCATCAGTTCCATTAATGAAGGCAGTTCTACCACAATCATTTTAGGGAGAGACTAGGCTTCAGGTCTCTTACAAATTGTAGTGAAACAGATAGTAACAGAGGAGAGCAATTATGTCAGTTCCTACTTTGGACCCAGGATACAACATATACATTGTTGACATATGTAATAAACAGCATTAGGATTGGGGGTGTCAAGACTTATTTGGGGCTCTTTAGATAGTGCGGTGTTGTGGATTATTAGTACAACCAACAGATACTGGACTCTGCAGTGTCAAAGAAATCTTCAGCACCCTTTGATGAGCAGGTTACTGATACTTTATGCTGCAGCTGATCCAGGGCATCCCTTAAGGGAATAGCATGGTAATTTGACTGCACACTAAAACCCTGTGGTAAAAATATAGATGAACATTTTCGCATGGTGACTCTGAATCTGTCTTTAAAAGGAAAAAAGATATTGTTGGTTGAAACCTTGTGTTTCTGGCTTCTGGACAATTCATAACCCACTTACCCATCCCCACACTAGAGAGTAGGATTTTATTCTGAAAATAAAAACAGACCCTTAATTATCACAGGAGTCAGAGGTGCCACTATAATATATTAGCTTGTTTTTAAAAAAAATATAAACCTTTATCATTGGAAGAGCTGCTCTGTGCTGTTGATATGCTTGAATTTATGCAATGAGCTGGTAAACAGCAAAATCCATACTTATCTTTAGCTACACAGGCATTAGAGGTGAGCTCATTGGAGAAAAAAAAAAAAAAGACAAAAAAGAGGAAAAGGAAGGAGGAGAGAGAAGGAGGGAGGGAAGGAGAAACACAGTATTTCCTCATAGCGCAGGAAGAGATTAGAGTCCTGTTGATGGCAAAACTACATGCTGTCTTCTCACCTGGTCTCATATTCCATCTGGGAAACAGAAGTAGAAGGTCAACATAGCAATAGTGTTTTGTAGTGACCAACTGAGTAGATTTCCTCAAATCATTCAGGACTGGACGTCCAATTCCATCAGGATAACTGATTTTCACATAAATATGCATTTCCCACGTTCGTGTGAAGTGTTCATCTGGACTGTAGCACTGTAACTTCAAAACTCTTGCACAAAGTGCTGCAACCCAGGATAAAGATATCAACTTTACTGTGAAGAATGTCAATGTACTGGATAATTATTTCAGGGCAAAATTTTGGAATATTTTTATTATTAATGAATTCTCCAACTTATTCCATGAAGTTGTTTGTCCTATATGTACTCAGTACTCCTGTGTTCCTTGCACAGATAAGTGAAAGGAAACCAAAGCTTCTGTGGTACCAGAAGAGCACAGCATAGTTTTCCATATATTTCCATCTTGTCTTAGACTGACTTTTGTGTCTTAAGACAGTGTAAGCTTTTTGAGGATTTTTCGGTGATCAGAACATTTGAAAGGTCTCTGTTCTGTGATGTCTCATGATATAGGAATTCATAGTCCAGCTTTTACTGCTGCAAAGGCTCTCAGAGGGTCTCATCTCCATTATAAATCTATTTTCTCCAAACATGTAGGAATTTCTCGAAGACCTTTACCGTCTGTCAAATCTGGAAAAACTAACCTTGGATTTGAATGCTGTTAGTAGGGCAGACAGACAAACACATGCAGAGTAGAGGAAACAAATGTTAAAATTGCAAGAACTACTTCACAATCCAGACCTTAAAAGGTTATAGTTTTGTCAGCTTTTTTCTTTCTTCTTTTTTTTTTTTTTCCAATGCCTCTATAAACCTAACTTGTAGTAGCTAGCATGTTCTGATTTGTGCCAATCCAGTTTCTGGTTGTTTTGAGGGTCACAAGATTAAGGAGTCAAGGGACAGTAAGAGATCTGAAGACTTTTATGTACTGGTCTTTACTGGAAAAGCAAATGGCTGCTTTAATTTAGTCCATCTCAATCCTAGAATTCTTTAGAGTGGACATATGTGGAACTGCTCCGCACTCCCCTAGGTGGAGAAAGAATTGTTATAGTAAATAGATATCCTGCATTAGTACAGGGATTAATGACTGCTGGAGGAATTCTCAGCTGTTTAGGACCAGGTTCAGTCTTCTTTGTATTATACCATGCAATAAGAGGCTGAAGATAAGAACATGAATTTTTTTGAGTTTGTTCTGTGTTCTTATTGTATCTATTTTCCATTGTCTAAAAAAATATTCTCAACATATTCTCCTTTCAAGAGTATAAATCAGAATGATACGCTAGTCAAAGAACTCAGTTTCTCATCTATAATCTATTTTGGTTGTCTGTATTGCCATCTAATAGATTAAATATGCTAAGTGTAAGTCCCTCATCCTGTTCTTCCTTGAGCACAGCCTCTCTGCTTCATATGTATGAAATTGTGTGATGCAGGTGAGAACATATGTACTCAGGTCTGGGCTAGACATCTAATTCTAGCAAACCAATTGTCAGGATCAATTGCCAGAACGTCTGAGTACCTACTGAATGAAATTAATTCTATATGACAAATTCTTCCCCATAATTTTTTCACCTAGCTTTTTGGACAGGCATTTAGTTACCTTCATCTGTTTGCTTTCACATAGTGTCAGATTTGTAAATTCATGCATAACAAAGAAGGGCTTCAAACTTGCAGCTTGGGAAACAATGGGATTCACAACAATGCCTGTTGTTCCCACAATCAATTTTGCCTGTATAGGTGCTTCTGCTTGCAGTGTTCCAGTTAGATCAGGTTCCCACAATCTCTTGCTGTGTGGTCTGAGGTGCAGGTCTGGGGACTCAGCCCCTCATTCTGCCAACTCTCACTATGTATCTTAGGTCCTGCTGCTGAGTCACCTTACTCTCACTTTTGGCACTTACTTAGTAAACGTTGTGCAAGTAGATACACTGTGAAGTCCTTTACTCAGGGCAGCACCTCTCAGTGCACAAATGCATAAGTGATTGTAACATTCGTACCACCTAAGCGCAGAAACCACTTACATTCAAACCATATGTATCCAAAGCAAAGCCAGTCCACAGACTGGCTTTACATAGGTATACACTTAATCCTGACCAAAAATGATCGTTTTGTCAGGGTAAGAGAAACATAATGTAGTATCTGTATGACAGATAAATAAATAGACATAGTTGATTGTATTACATGGCACACAGTTGTTGGCATTACAATCTCTGTCCAAACAGTCTTGAACCAGCACTAGGAATCCTATAAAATGGAGGGTAGGAGCTCATCAGGAACAGGCATCGTTAAAATGAAAGTTCAGTGCTTTAATACACAACTTCCACAGGGTGGTTTGAGATTTTGCAGCAGTATAGAATGGCCTTCCAGAAAAAAAATAAAAAAGTATTGCTATCTACAAGGCAGAGATCCCTCAAAGTCATTTATTGCTTTTGTACACAAAAAATTGTCAAACTCCTAATCTCTGATTTTTTTCTTGAACTCTCATCACTTAGAGGTTTGCTATCTTGCTGCGATTCTCAAGCTCACCTCTGATACTTGTCAATCCATTATCAGTGAATAAAACTGGGAGTATATTTTAAGAACCCAACTGCCACCTTTAAACATTATTCTTGGCTCTGAACTTTTCTCTTCTACACTCCACTTTTGCAATGGTTCTGATCTGGAATAAAATATGCTTTTTTGTGATCAAATAGTAAAACTGCCACTGCAAGTTTTTGCTGCTTTGGATACATAAACTTACTTATTCTGTAAGTCTGTGAAAGATGCATCAGAGGAAGCAGTAAAGTTTACTCCTCTTCCTTCATTTCTTGTCTTTGAGCTATAAAGCAGACATTGTTATTATTGACAAATTTATTTTTTGGCACTTCCTTATTGTCATAAATTGCATCCTGGCCACATAAGCAACAGGCAGGAAGATGACAAATTAGGAAACTGGCACCAAAGTCCATTCTAACCACATCCTTTGAGTTTGTCCCCTTACCTCATCTTTTTTACTGGAGTTGTTTTGGTGCCAAGTGCACATTGCTTTGTTGTCAAATATGTGTTATTAATTCACAAGGAATCTATGGTCATGTAGTCATATAACCATTATAGTGAACTGTGATTGAAAAAATGACGGTGGTATAAGAGTTGAAAACAGGGATTTCTATGAGTTTGATGCTGGGATTTTTACTCGGTGGTAAAAAGCTTGTAGTGCAAGGAACACTGAAATAAGTCTTACGCCTTTTCGTTTTCTTTGGACTTTTGTTTTCTGAGTTTGTTTTTTTTTTGGTGGATTTTTTGTTTTATTTTTCTGGTTTGGGGTTTGTTTGTTTGTTTGTTTGTTTTGTACAGGATTAAAAAGACAGAAGAGGAGGAATAAAGCTTTCAGAGATTTGTGTAAGTCAGTAGATAATCAAACTTTAGTTGCTCATTTTTATTCATGTGTATCAAATACATGCCATGTAAAATCCTATTTCCCAACACAGTACTCCGGTTGTCTCATAGTACTTAATTGTGAAAGCCCAAGGTCAGATTTTTCCACCTAAGTAGTTATGCATGTTTGTTGGTATTGCTGGAGGATATTGCTCTGATATCTTAATAATGAGAGCACAGTAGAGGTGTACAAAGGCCAGATTTCTGTTAGCCATCGTTTATGCCTTTTATTTTATTTTAACCCCGCATTCAAGAATGGTTGCCATGTTGAAATGAAACTTACTTTTTTGTTTCTTTCTTTAGTAAATCATGTTTTTTAAGCCATGTTGTAACACAATAAATAAATAATGCAATTATATATATATATTATGAGAGGGATTGTTTTCTTTTGTAAATGTCAATTGCATCCAATACTGCCTCTCTTTAAAAAAAAAAGTAAAATATTTTTGCTGTTATTGAATGTAGTATGTCTAATTGGTGACAGGCTTTGTCCTCAAATTAATGCTCAGCTCCAGTTATAATATCATTATGTCATAACACTGAAAAATTCTAATTAAGATGATCTGTTTGCCAGGAAAAAGTTTAGTATATCAATTAATCTGTTTTGTCAGGGGGAGTATTCCCTTCCACAGCCCCCAACTCCTGATCACAGACTGAATGATGAGAAAAACATCACAGATGCATGCTGCATTGGACAAAGAACACATGCATGAATTTAAATCATGTATATCTTACTTTTTACTGATGTAATTGTGAAATATGTTCTTTTTGCATTCATAATTAGGGGGTGGAACAGATGGTGAAGGCTTAGTTTAAAATAATCTGTCATTAAAATAACCTAGCCTACTGGTAATTCTTCACTCTAACTGGAGTTTAGGTCAGGGTAACAGGGGGTTTTGCAGCACTGGAATACACTAGAAAGAATTAGGGACTTCATGGATAGTATGAAATATGAGGATATTCTCCAGAAGGACACTGTAGTAAGACTCCAGTGAATTAAATTTGCCTGTATTGGGAATATGCAAAAATGGCTGGGACAAAATTCCTCTGACAAATATAAATCCATTTACTATAATGCATTATACATAAGTGCATATTCGGTCAAAGTGGTACAGTGGGTTTCATATCCCGAGAAGAAATAACCTCTCTATGCTTCAAATACTGTAAAAAAGCACTTAGTATTTTGGGTTAAAAACCTGTGCTTTACATTTTTGTATTACTCTGATGTCAGAGGATATAAATTATAATTATTTGTGTTATTATTCAGAGGTGCTGTAGCTTGTGACTTTTAAATCTGAGTCTCGCTTCATGTCTACCACATTGACTTGCTGGTATGTGACAAAGGAAAACTTGTATCAGTCCTGTCTGGCTAGTTTAGAACAGTTTTCAGAAATAAGAAAACTGGCTCAATAAATCAGATACTTGCATGTCTTTAAAGCATTTATTTTAGTGTTCCCTCCAAGATTTCATTCTTTAACAGCTTTGAAGAGAGCATATAGATTTCAGCATGGTATTATGATAAATCTTCTTGAGGAGGGGCAAGCATTAACATTTGTGTTGGTTCTTTTTCATCTTAATCCAACCTTGGTTAATAATCAGAAAATTCTACATAGTGGGTAAGAAGATGTAATTAACCCTTTGACCCCAGAATCTTAATTGGTGCCTGTTGAAAACAGTGGGACAGTTAAAAAAAATAAATTAAAAAGTACCCTGTGGTGATTGAAACAGCATAATACATAATGGTTTTCTGAAATAAAAAGTACTTGGGAGCTTCAGCTTTAATCACATTTTGCATAAAATCAGTAAGTGTAGGTTTAAACAAGAAGTTGTCAGTCTACCTTAAATTGGGTTGTGCTCAAAATTGGCATTTGAGGTCACCTTGACCCTTTCTCAGCTGCCACACTAGATGGAATAGGACTGGTTTTATGACAGTCAACTTCATTTATTTAAAAAAAAAAAAAAAAGAAGATAATTGAACTCAAGAATATTTTCCTCACAGAAGACACTCTACCCTTATATTCATGCCCTCTCCTTCCATGAAAATAGGGTATGTTATGAAAAACCAGTTACCTTTGCAGGCCCTATTTTTAATTAACTGTGGAATGTCCAAACCAGAAATCCTATCTGCTTTTGAAGTACAGTGAAACTGTTCCGAAATTCTGGCTGGAAATTACACTGTGGCACTCATTTGAAAAGAGAGATTTAAAAGCTGACTAAATCCAGCATCCTTCTCTCATTTATTGTGTCCTCTGTAATACATAGGTGATATGAATAATACTTCCAGAGTTTTCTAATAGAAACAAAATTGTTTGTGAATATATAGTATACAGTGGTATCACATACTCTTCTGCAATAACCTGTGTGATGTTGCCTTGCACCTTCTCTGAAGTCTGCTGCTCTCTTGGCATGCACAAAGGATGTACGCTTTATGAAAAATTGAAAAATTTCAACACGCATTACTTAAATAATAAATATTCATAAATAATACCTATGAATAACGAATGAGACAGTCCTTCAGAACTAATGTTTGACCTGTAAAAGGAACAACAACATTGTCACAGAAGTGGTCTGTCTCAGCCCTTTCATACTGGTGGGAGGAACTGCCTTGCATTGGAAGGTGGCTACTTTTCCTCCTATTTTTGTTGTCATTTTTCTTAGGTATTGGAGCTTGAGCTTAGTACTTGAGGCTTTTGTTCTAATGTCTCTGTATTTTGGGCATGGAAGTAGTTAGGTGTCCATTAGGTGTTAATTAGTGGATTTTTCAAAATACGATTAAATAAACTTTCTGATCTTGCTCTGTTGAAAAAAATGCTGAATTTAGTCAGTAGTGGTATCCAAGCATAACTTCAGAGAAGCAGGAAACGAAATGAAAAAGGAATGACTAAGCATGATTTATTAGTCTCAGTTGGCTTAATGAGCAAATTTTATGGCACAGGAAGTGACCAATCACGTAAGAAACTAAAGGTGTTGGTATGCTGCACTGGCTCCGCAGTCCTTCAGTGGTGCCTCCTTACTTGGAGGCAGAGGTAAGGAATAGTCTCCCAGAGAGAAAGAGAAGAAAAGACTAAAGAATAAAACTGTTTAATTGAAATGAGAGAATCAGAGTCAACGGCATGAAAAAGTAGCAAGTGCTTGAGACAACTAACACTTCTCGCTTCAACACTCTTCTCAGTTGCTGATAACTTTCAAACTTTAGCTATGGAGGTTGAAATTTCTTTGTACAGCTATGTTGACCAGAGATAGTTTTGTTTGTTTATATTTTTACAGAAAAATTGTTTTCACCCAATTTCAAAACATCACTAAGGGAAACATTTCTGCCTAATTAGTACTATAAGCTTCCTTCAAATTTTTGTTTCATTAAGAAGTCTTTATTCCTAAATAAGATCATGTGTATAAAAGAAGCAGAAAGCCATCAGTGACTCAGAGAATTATTTTTTTCTTTTCTTACAAAACTGTATCAAGATGTGTCAGATAATTACATACTAATGCAGCGTACTAAACAGACCAGATCATAAATACCTTCCAACTGCATGTAACTCTCTCAAGTAACAAAGCCAGGGGACTGCACTAAAATTCTGGCTATATAAAAAACTGAGAAGAGGAAAGTTGTTTCTGTGTGATACACAAATAAGTTGCAAAACATCTTTCCTCAGGATATCATTAAGCCAAGAATTTAACAAGATTATTAAAAAAAACTCTAAGAAAGATCAGATATCATAATCATGCCAGCTACTAACAACAGGTTAGAAATAAACCTCTGGTAGGCTTGTCATTGCCCATATGGATATTCCAAACACTGTTCTGAAGAGTGTAGGTACATCCTGTAAGAGCCAGGAAAACCAATGGCTGCAGATAGGCTGTTAGTCTCATTCAGTTATGGCAATTTATTTTTGCTTGTGGAGAATGATGTTCCATACAGATGGCCAGGGAGTCAGTGTTGTGCTTCTCA
The DNA here is from genome assembly GCA_013396775.1 of Cephalopterus ornatus. Classification (NCBI taxonomy): domain Eukaryota; kingdom Metazoa; phylum Chordata; class Aves; order Passeriformes; family Cotingidae; genus Cephalopterus; species Cephalopterus ornatus. Next base: position 158,993 of record VZRE01005723.1, on the reverse strand, counting down.
GTTTTATCTCTCACAGAGGGTTAAACCAGTTTCCTCAAAGGAACACAGGAGAGAGCATCAGGAAAACTTAAAGCAAGAGTTTTAAAGATTTACTTTTCTGAATAAATGAAATTGTACATAGTGGGGGAGATCAAATATGCAAAGGTTTTGATTGTCCTGGTACAGATCTAAGTTTGAACTTCACTGTTCCAAATTCTCCGCCTGTTACTGATGTTAAGAATGCAAGGAACTGATGTTAATAATTTGAAAAAAAAAAAAAGATGATGATTTATAAGAGGTCATAAATGGCTTGCATAATGTAAATGTTTTTACATGAAGGAAATCTATGCAGATTTACATTTTTATTAATTCATAAATATAAATTAGAGTCTTTCTTTAATGCAGTGTCTTTAGTGAGGGTTTGTTTTCCAATATGCAGTCTATTATTTTTAGAAAACTCAGATATTTGAACTAATTCCACCACCTACTACATCAGAGAAGGGGGAACATTTGCCAAAGACGGCTTCTGACTAGCAGCCTGTTGGAAATTAATCAAGAAGCAGAAGAATAGAAAAATAAAACCTCTCAGAAATCACTGTTGTGTATTTGAAAGAGTGAGATGATTACATGGCTTTTTTGTCCTATATCTTCATCACTTATATATGTTTTTCTTCTCTTCCCTTCCAAAACTAGGTTGATCCATGCTACAGTTATATTTTCACTTTACGTGTACCTTTGTCACAAGGAAATATTTGGGATGGGATTTTTGTTCCTCCCAACTTTTGGGCTGTTTCATATTTTCTGACTTGTTTTAGCATTTCTAATTTCTGGAATTTTGTGATTTTACTTTGTGATAGTGAGTGTTTGCCAGTAATCACTCCCATTAAAGGCAAAAAGGTAAAGGCACGAATAGCGTATAAAAGGCAGTTTCTTCCTAGTGAAGGTTTGCTCTTATTCATAGAGGTGTATTTCCATATTGATGTGCAGCGATTTACTCCGTGTGTCAGGTTAGAATATAGTTCTTTGTTTATTAACTGCACTCATATTTCAAAACGTATGCATTAATCACTGTAGTCGTATTTTGATTTTTGCAGTTGCAATGGAAACCACATCCAAAGACTTGAACCTGTCAAAGTAAAATCTGATGTAGAGTTTTACACCGAAGGGATGAAATTCATAACATTTCTAGAGACCTAAGCTGTAAACATATTTGACAGTAATCTGCTGATTGGCTTTGTTTGTTGTCTCACAAAAGGAAAACGGGAGGGCGGTGTGGGTGTGTGTGCGTGCACGTGTGTGCATGTGTGTGTAATCCTCAATTAATTTACAAATTGTTGAGGTCCATAGTGGTTTGAGTAATGGGAGGATTTTATTTTCTCCTTTTCAGTTTTTGCAAGTGGAAACTGTCTGCTTTGATTCTGAAGGATGGGGGAGGGGGGTGATCTTTTTATGTACCATTCATTTGGAAGGTTATTTGTTTTCCTTATTTATCTCTTCCTGTTTTAAAAAAAAAAAAAGGAACATTTTATTTTTCTGTATTTCTTCTGTCAAGCAAATGAAATAGATTTTATCCAGTATATGGCATATGTAAGCATGACAGTAAGTCCTTGAACTTAGTAATATACTCACATGCTGCTTATTAAAATGTAGGCAGAATATAAAGGAATTGTCTTAAGGGTTCAAATTAAAACCAATCTCGTAAAAATAGAACATTTTACTCAATTTACTCTGTGATGTCTTTGTTTGAATCTATTTCTATCTGTAATTTGGAGGTTTTTATTAATCTATTCACTTTTTTTTTCCCCTTACTCCATAGTCCCTGGATGGATTTGTATTTGCACTAAATCAAGAAGGAAAATTTTTGTACATTTCAGAAACTGTCTCCATCTATTTAGGCCTGTCCCAAGTAAGTACATGCTTTCAATTCTGGAACATAACTGTGAACTATGCATTCTTCTGTTTATAGTTCTTAAGGAAATAATAATTTTGCCTCTGTATTTGCATGGATTATTGAATTAGTTGTTTAAAGTTGCATCTTGTTCATCCTGAGATGCAACTGAAAAATCTATCTTCAGTGTTGGATGTTGAGATGTGTCTGAAAACTTTTTGTCACAAAGGATCATTATTAATTTATTGAGAACAAATGAAGTTTCTTTTCTCAGTTGTTTTGAACTTTAAACCTCTATACCTGATAGGAAAGGGACACTCTAATAGTACTTCCCTGGTGTCCTATTACTGGATGTTTATGGAGTACCCTGCATTATCCAGGGAGCTGACACGATGACAGGGAGTCATTTGGAGTCAAGAAATGCTGAAAGAGACCATTAAAATGTCTTGCAGGGAGGGTTCCAACAAGGACACATTTTGATGCTTTCACAAATGCTCTGTAATATGAAGAGATGAATTTATAAAATATAATAGTTTTTAGTTTGTTTGTTTGTGGGTTTTTTTTCATTTAATTGCTGACAACTGTTTTTCAAAGACTAAAAGACAGGACAGAAGTGGGGCTAAAGTTAGTTGTTAATGCTTATTCCTAATCCTGCAGCATTCAGAAATGTTTAGGCAGGATATCTTGTTTCTGCTTGCACTTAGAAATGCAGTAGAAAAATTTTGCATGATGATTTTCAGAGTAGGATAATCTACTTCTATTGCAGTCACCCTAAGGAGAATAAAAACCTCTGAAATAATATTTATTTCAGCTCTTTTAAATTGGGACCCATACTGCTATGAGGAAGCACCTATTGGCACAAGCTACTGTCACTTTTGCTGTATCCCACTAACAATGAAACAGGAAATTTTAACATTTGCTGGCAAAAAAAGGCTAACTTTAAATATTATCTGGTGAGAATCTGAATAGAGTTTCATTAATTCCTCATAGAACATGCAAGCAATTGGCTGTAATAAGTTCAGTAATTGTTATTTTGTGAAGGCTTTGGCAAACCCAGTGCTAGAAGTGGAAACAAGAGCTGTTTCTAACTCATATCAGTGTTCTCGTCTCTCATTAAAGTCCCTTGTTTTGTAATAGACTTTAATCCCTGACTTAATCTGTTTGGGAGTTAGTATGAGGAATCTCACATTTTGAAATCAGTGTACCACCATGTTGATAATACAGTAAAGAATTGGAACTTTAATGTTTATTATTGTCTTATGTTCATATTAATCTGTTTTATGCATAGTATCCAACGAAGTTTAATAAGCCAGTAAAGAAGAAGGATGGATAATTAGTTTAAGCAGGTAAATGCTAATTAGGAAACTCCTGAAAGGCATCCATTATACACCAGCTTAAAACAAATTTTACAGCCCTGGTTAGTGGTGTAATCCAAATTCTGTCAAGGCAACTGCATTTTCTGTAATTGAGATGTGTATGTTTGCTTTGCATAACAGATGGCTCTGTATGCTTAGACTGATAGCTAGGAAAATAATAATTGCATTATTCTGGCCAAAAGAATATTAGCTCTTGGGTTTTGGCCATTTCAGTCAGTCCTCCTGCCAGCACAGCATATGCACATATATGGATTGGATTTTCAAGGAAATTGATGCATCTGGAATAGTGCGGCCATCTGAAATATCATCTGTTCAAGAAAAATTTGGCTTTAACCCTATGCTAGTCTCTTGTTAAAAGCATTTTCTGCCACTGTCTTTTTAACTGTAGGAGTTGGTAAATCTTTCCTTACTCTGAACTCACGTGGTGTTGTTAGGACTTTACACTTAATCTTTATTCACATACATATTTCAGGAAAGTGTTCAGATAAATAAATGAATTTTCTTTGCATGTTAGAGTATTTGATATATCAGGACAAACATTTCCGTGTGTTCACCACTGAAAGAACTGATGGAAAAGCTACCAAAACTCAGAAAAAGAACTATGGATTTTTTTACAGTAGTAAATGAAATCTACTGAAATCTACTAAAAATATCTGAGATTTTTGCTGTTCTTCTCTTCTGTCTTTATGGAGACATTTTATACTTCTCAGACCTCCTGTATTTATATTTTTATTATTTTATTCTCTTACTATACTATTTTACAGCTAGTCTCTTAATAACTTCAAAAGACATGCTGTAGCTACTTATTACTAAATCACTAGTCAAAGCTTATTTGTTACAAAAAATATCAGCAAGAATATTCATAGAACCATTTCTCAAACTGTACATGGAAATGCTACTGTTCGCACTACAAAAACTTTAAATACTTGTGAATTCTGAATTTCTGGATTGGTGCTATGTGATACATGTGGCATTGCATTTCTTGCACGGAAGGTAAACGCTGATATGACACTCTCCTTATACTCCCAAACTACATATTTATAGAGAACTTCTAGGCAGTTTTCAACTTAAAATCTGTATACATATTTTAAGCATTTTTATTTGAAACATCTTCATGCTGACTGTGGAGTCTTACTTCCTAGTCAAATGACTTCTGTAAGACTTCATCCTTGTTTAGTTCAGGTTTTTTCCTTTTTTTTTTTTTTAACTGGCATGCATGGAAATAATGTACAATACATTTTGTACTTGAAAGGCAAAATCTTATGTCTCTTAGCTAAAGGAAAACAGTCCTTTTACTGAATCTCAGCAGGTGAAAACAGTTTTTCACAGAACCTAATTTTTCTCTTTTCTGAACATTTAGAGCCAATGGTGCAAAACAAATGGATGCTGATGTTCTAAGATAGCTCCAGGACTAATAGTAAAGAAATCTGATAAAACAATATCTTGGGAGGCAGCCTGGCAATGATGATAATAAAGTTACCTCTGGCAAAAGGAACAGTATATTTGCACAGTAAACAAAAATTACAATAAATACACTTTTGACATTACAGTGAATATACCTTGCATGTAGATTCTCATTAATATATATTTTTGAACACTTTATCTTCCAGCTAATGCTAGCCAAAAATTTTAAGTTAGTTTGGCAGATATATATTTTAGACCACACTGGAATTGCAACAAAAGCAGTTTCAGAGAACACAAAAAGTAGTGGGAAAGATAGAGTTAGCTGAAAATAATGAATGAAGTAAGGTAAAGAATCAAAGCAGCAGAAATGGACCAAAAATCTCCCAGTTATACCCCCAGCCTGTATTAATTGTCATGGTTCAGTTATACTTGAGGCAAGCTGAAATAATTCAACATACTTTTCACTTCTTTTGGGAACTTTAGTATTTGTTGAAAGACTCAGACATGTCTAGAAATGTGCAATATGGCCAGGATTTCTTTCTGGCTTGGACAACATGATAGTGTAGCTTTGTGTGATAGTGTAGCTTTCTCCTTAGTCGATACAAGCAGCTTTTTACACTGCATCTCTATAGAGATGTTTGTTCTTTGTGTATATCTAGTCCCAGGCATTTTCCAAGTCAGTAGCTAACTTTTGATATCAGGGTAACTGCCATCTTTGGAATACTCCGGCCCTTTTAGAAATGCAATGAGATTTCAAAAGAAAATGGCTAAAAAGAGTCACCATATCTGGACGTTGAAGAGGCGTTCAAATCACTCCTTCCAGCACTTAGAAGTCATTGTCAGTGCTTACCTAAGAGATTTCAATTCTTTTGAGAAGTCTCTGTGTTTGAGGCTTAGACCAAAAATATGCTGAAAGGTAAATAGTAACAAACAGGGATTAAAATCTATCCAGAACCAGGCAGAAAAAGTATTTCTTATCTGGAAAGGAAAAAATTGTCAGACATAGGATGTTTCAAGGTCAAAAATATTATTGAAATATAGAAAATATTATGGGCTGATAATCTGTCTAGGATGCTTTTGCTTTCAGGAAACTAATCACCTCTCACCAACAGTTGTACTCAACATAGCATGTATTGTTTCCCCTCTGTGAGGTCCACACCTTAAAGTAAAACATTTCCTACTTGTCCGGGACATGGAGCAGGTTTGGAAATTGGCCTGTTGAAAAGAGAGCCCACTAAAAATGAACAGTGCAGCTGCTAGCATAATAGGAGATAGATTATAGAGATGAAGAAGGAAGAAAAAAGAATAAATTGTGGATAATTTATCCTTTTTAAAACAAGGCGGGCAAAACCAACAGGTATGTTACATGTGTGCTCCATTACTAGTAGCATAACCTATCTCCTTATTTTGGCTTTCTGTGCATTTGTTCTATGAAATGGCAAATAAAATTATAGCTACAGCACACAAGTACAAGGTCAAATAAATGACAGTACTCATTCTATTTGTGAAGCTATTCTGAAAAGGAACCATGGTGCCAAATGTGGTTTATTTGAATAATAAAGAAGAATTAGATTCCCCTGATAACTTGGCTGAGGGCCAATAAATCACTGGAGGTTAAGAATGCTTTGCAACTGCCATGTATTTCTTTTGCTTTTACGAAGCACAAACCTCAACTACTATGCTCTACCTGTTTTTCAATGCAAATTGAGGTTAGTAGATGGTTAAAGTATTGCTTTTGTGCTCTGTTTGCTTAAAAAATAATATAAGGCAATCTTGGCACTTTCATTCTCTAAGTTCTACCTTATTTTCCTCCTATACTATTGTCTAAATAATAATAATAATGATG